>JAVIAB010000091.1:5323161-5720071 GCA_032433765.1 Megaustenia siamemsis | reverse complement strand
AGAGAGTTACAGAGAGATTTAGAGAGAGTTACAGAGAGATTTAGAGAGAGTTACAGAGAGATTTAGAGATTTAGAGAGAGATTTAGAGAGAGTTACAGAGATTTAGAGAGAGTTACAGAGATTTAGAGAGAGTTACAGAGATTTAGAGAGAGTTACAGAGAGATTTAGAGAGAGTTACAGAGAGATTTAGAGAGAGTTACAGAGAGATTTAGAGAGAGTTACAGAGAGATTTAGAGAGAGTTACAGAGAGACTTAGAGAGAGTTACAGAAGATTTAGAGAGAGTTACGAGAGATTTAGAGAGAGTTACAGAGAGATTTAGAGAGAGTTCAGAAGATTTAGAGAGAGTTACAGAGAGATTTAGAGAGAGTTACAGAGAGATTTAGAGAGAGTTACAGAGAGATTTAGAGAGAGTTACAGAGAGATTAGAGAGAGTTACAGAGAGATTTAGAGAGAGTTACAGAGAGATTTAGAGAGAGTTACAGAGATTTAGAGAGAGTTTTTGGAGACATTAGAGAGATTACAGAGAGATTTAGAGAGAGTTACAGAGAAATTTAGAGAGAGTTACAGAGAGATTTAGAGAGAGTTATCGAGAGATTTAGAGAGAGTTACAGAGAGATTTAGAGAGAGTTACAGAGAGATTTAGAGAGAGTTACAGAGAGATTTAGAGAGAGTTACAGAGAGATTTAGAGAGAGTTACAGAGATTTAGAGAGAGTTACAGAGAGATTTAGAGAGATTACAGAGAGATTTAGAGAGAGTTACGAGAGATTTAGAGAGATTACAGAGAGATTTAGAGAGAGTTACAGAGAGATTTAGAGAGAGTTACAGAGAGATTTAGAGAGAGTTACAGAGAGATTTAGAGAGAGTTACAGAGATTTAGAGAGAGTTACAGAGAGATTTAGAGAGAGTTACAGAGAGATTTAGAGAGAGTTACAGAGAGATTTAGAGAGAGTTACAGAGAGATTTAGAGAGAGTTACAGAGATTTAGAGAGAGTTACGAGAGATTTAGAGAGAGTTACAGAGAGATTTAGAGAGAGTTACAGAGAGATTTAGAGAGAGTTACAGAGATATTTAGAGAGAGTTACAGAGATTTAGAGAGAGTTACAGAGAGATTTAGAGAGAGTTACAGAGAGATTTAGAGAGAGTTACAGAGAGATTTAGAGAGAGTTACAGAGAGATTTAGAGAGAGTTACAGAGAGATTTAGAGAGAGTTACAGAGAGATTTAGAGAGAGTTACAGAGAGTTTACAGAGAGATTTAGAGAGAGTTACAGAGAGATTTAGAGAGAGTTACAGAGATTTAGAGACAGTTATTGGAGACTTAGAGAGAATTACAAAGAGATTTAGAGAGAGTTACAGAGAATTTAAAGAGAGTTACAGAATTTAGAGACAGTTATCGAGAGATTTAGAGAGAATTACAGAGAGATTTAGAGAGAGTTACAGAGAGATTTAGAGAGAGTTACAGAGATATTTAGAGAGAGTTACAGAGATTTAGAGAGAGTTACAGAGAGATTTAGAGAGAGTTACAGAGAGATTTAGAGAGAGTTACAGAGAGATTTAGAGAGAGTTACAGAGAGATTTAAAGAGAGTTACAGAGAGATTTAGAGAGAGTTACAGAGAGATTTAGAGAGAGTTACAGAGAGATTTAGAGAGAGTTACAGAGAGATTTAGAGAGAGTTACAGAGATTGAGAGAGAGTTACAGAAAAGATTTAGAGAGAGTTACAGAGATTTAGGGAGAGTTACAAGAGATTTAGAGAGAGATTTAGATAGAGTTACAGAGATTTAGAGAGAGTTACAGAGATTTAGAGAGAGTTACAGAGATTTAGAGAGAGTTACAGAGAGATTTAGAGAGAGTCACATAGAGATTTAGAGAGAGTTACAGAGAGATTTAGAGAGAGTTACAGAGAGACTTAGAGAGAGTTACAGAGATTTAGAGAGAGTTATCGAGAAATTTAGAGAGAGTTACAGAGATTTAGAGAGAGTTACAGAGATTTAGAGAGAGTTACAGAGAGATTTAGAGAGAGTCACATAGAGATTTAGAGAGAGTTACAGAGAGATTTAGAGAGAGTTACAGAGATTTAGAGAGAGTTACAGAGAGATTTAGAGAGAGTTACAGAGAGATTTAGAGAGAGTTACAGAGAGATTTCGAGAGAGTTACAGAGAGATTTAAAGAGAGTTACAGAGAGATTTAGAGAGAGTTATCGAGAGATTTAGAGAGAGTTACAGAGATTTAGAGAGAGTTACAGAGATTTAGAGAGAGTTACAGAGAGATTTAGAGAGAGTCACATAGAGATTTAGAGAGAGTTACAGAGAGATTTAGAGAGAGTTACAGAGAGACTTAGAGAGAGTTACAGAAATTTAGAGAGAGTTATCGAGAGATTTAGAGAGAGTTACAGAGAGATTTAGTGAGAGTTACAGGAAGATTTAGAGAGAGTTACAGAGAGATTTAGAGAGAGTTACAGAGAGATTTAGAGAGAGTTACAGAGAGATTTAGAGAGAGTTACAGAGAGATTTAGAGAGAGTTACAGAGAGATTTAGAGAGAATTACAGAGATTTAGAGACAGTTATTTGAGACTTAGAGAGAATTACAAAGAGATTTAGAGAGAGTTACAGAGAAATTTAAAGAGAGTTACAGAGAGATTTAGAGAGAGTTATCGAGAGATTTAGAGAGAATTACAGAGAGATTTAGAGAGAGTTACAGAGAGATTTAGAGAGAGTTACAGAGAGATTTAGAGAGAGTTACAGAGATATTTAGAGAGTGTTACAGAGATTTAGAGACAGTTATCGAGAGATTTAGAGAGAATTACAGAGAGATTTAGAGAGAATTACAGAGAGATTTAGAGAGAGTTACAGAGAGATTTAGAGAGAGTTACAGAGATATTTAGAGAGAGTTACAGAGATTTAGAGAGAGTTACAGAGAGATTTAGAGAGAGTTACAGAGAGATTTAGAGAGAGTTACAGAGAGATTTAGAGAGAGTTACAGAGAAATTTAAAGAGAGTTACAGAAATTTAGAGACAGTTATCGAGAGATTTTAGAGAGAATCACAGAGAGATTTAGAGAGAGTTACAGAGAGATTTAGAGAGAGTTACAGAGATATTTAGAGAGTTACAGAGATTTAGAGAGAGTTACAGAGAGATTTAGAGAGAGTTACAGAGAGATTTAGAGAGAGTTACAGAGAGATTTAGAGAGAGTTACAGAGAGATTTAGAGAGAGTTACAGAGAGATTTAGAGAGAGTTACAGAGAGTTACAGAGAGATTTAGAGAGAGTTACAGAGAGATTTAGAGAGAGTTACAGAGAGATTTAGAGAGAGTTACAGAGATTTAGAGACAGTTATTTGGAGACTTAGAGAGAATTACAAAGAGATTTAGAGAGAGTTACAGAGAAATTTAAAGAGAGTTACAGAAATTTAGAGACAGTTATCGAGAGATTTAGAGAGAATTACAGAGAGATTTAGATAGAGTTACAGAGAGATTTAGAGAGAGTTACAGAGATATTTAGAGAGAGTTACAGAGATTTAGAGAGAGTTACAGAGAGATTTAGAGAGAGTTACAGAGAGATTTAGAGAGAGTTACAGAGAGATTTAGAGAGAGTTACATAGAGATTTAAGAGAGTTACAGAGAGATTTAGAGAGAGTTACAGAGAGATTTAGAGAGAGTTACAGAGAGATTTAGAGAGTTACAGAGAGATTTAGAGAGAGTTACAGAGATTGAAAGAGAGTTACAGAAAAGATTTAGAGAGAGTTACAGAGATTTAGGGAGAGTTACAGAGATTTAGAGAGAGATTTAGATAGAGTTACAGAGATTTAGAGAGAGTTACAGAGATTTAGAGAGAGTTACAGAGATTTAGAGAGAGTTACAGAGAGATTTAGAGAGAGTCACATAGAGATTTAGAGAGAGTTACAGAGAGATTTAGAGAGAGTTACAGAGAGATTTAGAGAGAGTTACAGAGAGACTTAGAGAGAGTTACAGAAATTCAGAGAGAGTTATCGAGAGATTTAGAGAGAGTTACAGAGAGATTTAGTGAGAGTTACAGAGAGATTTAGAGAGAGTTACAGAGAGATTTAGAGAGAGTTACAGAGAGATTTAGAGAGAGTTACAGAGAGATTTAGAGAGAGTTACAGAGAGATTTAGAGAGAGTTACAGAGAGATTTAGAGAGAGTTACAGAGAGATTTAGAGAGAATTACAGAGATTTAGAGACAGTTATTTGGAGACTTAGAGAGAATTACAAAGAGATTTAGAGAGAGTTACAGAGAAATTTAAAGAGAGTTACAGAGAGATTTAGAGAGAGTTATCGAGAGATTTAGAGAGAATTACAGAGAGATTTAGAGAGAGTTACAGAGAGATTTAGAGAGAGTTACAGAGAGATTTATATAGAGTTACAGAGATATTTAGAGAGAGTTACAGAGATTTAGAGACAGTTATCGAGAGATTTAGAGAGAATTACAGAGAGATTTAGAGACAGTTATCGAGAGATTTAGAGAGAATTACAGAGAGATTTAGAGAGAATTACAGTGAGATTTAGAGAGAGTTACAGAGAGATTTAGAGAGAGTTACAGAGATATTTAGAGAGAGTTACAGAGATTTAGAGAGAGTTACAGAGAGATTTAGAGAGAGTTACAGAGAGATTTAGAGAGAGTTACAGAGAGATTTAGAGAGAGTTACAGAGAAATTTAAAGAGAGTTACAGAAATTTAGAGACAGTTATCGAGAGATTTAGAGAGAATCACAGAGAGATTTAGAGAGAGTTACAGAGAGATTTAGAGAGAGTTACAGAGATATTTAGAGAGAGTTACAGAGATTTAGAGAGAGTTACAGAGAGATTTAGAGAGAGTTACAGAGAGATTTAGAGAGAGTTACAGAGAGATTTAGAGAGAGTTACAGAGAGATTTAGAGAGAGTTACAGAGAGATTTAGAGAGAGTTACAGAGAGATTTAGAGAGAGTTACAGAGAGTTACAGAGAGATTTAGAGAGAGTTACAGAGAGATTTAGAGAGAGTTACAGAGATTTAGAGACAGTTATTTGGAGACTTAGAGAGAATTACAAAGAGATTTAGAGAGAGTTACAGAGAAATTTAAAGAGAGTTACAGAAATTTAGAGACAGTTATCGAGAGATTTAGAGAGAATTACAGAGAGATTTAGATAGAGTTACAGAGAGATTTAGAGAGAGTTACAGAGATATTTAGAGAGAGTTACAGAAATTTGGAGAGAGTTACAGAGAGATTTAGAGAGAGTTACAGAGAGATTTAGAGAGAGTTACAGAGAGATTTAGAGAGAGTTACAGAGAGATTTAAAGAGAGTTACAGAGAGATTTAGAGAGAGTTACAGAGAGATTTAGAGAGAGTTACAGAGAGATTTAGAGAGAGTTACAGAGAGATTTAGAGAGAGTTACAGAGATTGAAAGAGAGTTACAGAAAAGATTTAGAGAGAGTTACAGTGATTTAGGAGAGTTACAGAGATTTAGAGAGAGATTTAGATAGAGTTACAGAGATTTAGAAAGAGTTACAGAGATTTAGAGAGAGTTACAGAGATTTAGAGAGAGTTACAGAGAGATTTAGAGAGAGTTACAGAGAGATTTAGAGAGAGTTACAGAGAGATTTAGTGAGAGTTACAGAGAGTTACAGAGAGATTTAGAGAGAGTTACAGAGAGATTTAGAGAGAGTTACAGAGAGATTTAGAGAGAGTTACAGAGATTTAGAGACAGTTATTTGGAGACTTAGAGAGAATTACAAAGAGATTTAGAGAGAGTTACAGAGAAATTTAAAGAGAGTTACAGAGATATTTAGAGAGAGTTACAGAGATTTAGAGATAGTTACAGAGAGATTTAGAGAGAGTTACAGAGAGATTTCGAGAGAGTTACAGAGAGATTTAAAGAGAGTTACAGAGAGATTTAGAGAGAGTTATCGAGAGATTTAGAGAGAGTTACAGAGATTTAGAGAGAGTTACAGAGATTTAGAGAGAGTTACAGAGAGATTTAGAGAGAGTCACATAGAGATTTAAGAGAGAGTTACAGAGAGATTTAGAGAGAGTTACAGAGAGACTTAGAGAGAGTTACAGAAATTTAGAGAGAGTTATCGAGAGATTTAGAGAGAGTTACAGAGAGATTTAGTGAGAGTTACAGGAAGATTTAGAGAGAGTTACAGAGAGATTTAGAGAGAGTTACAGAGAGATTTAGAGAGAGTTACAGAGAGATTTAGAGAGAGTTACAGAGAGATTTAGAGAGAGTTACAGAGAGATTTAGAGAGAGTTACAGAGAGATTTAGAGAGAATTACAGAGATTTAGAGACAGTTATTTGGAGACTTAGAGAGAATTACAAAGAGATTTAGAGAGAGTTACAGAGAAATTTAAAGAGAGTTACAGAGAGATTTAGAGAGAGTTATCGAGAGATTTAGAGAGAATTACAGAGAGATTTAGAGAGAGTTACAGAGAGATTTAGAGAGAGTTACAGAGAGATTTAGAGAGAGTTACAGAGATATTTAGAGAGAGTTACAGAGATTTAGAGACAGTTATCGAGAGATTTAGAGAGAATTACAGAGAGATTTAGAGAGAATTACAGAGAGATTTAGAGAGAGTTACAGAGAGATTTAGAGAGAGTTACAGAGATATTTAGAGAGAGTTACAGAGATTTAGAGAGAGTTACAGAGAGATTTAGAGAGAGTTACAGAGAGATTTAGAGAGAGTTACAGAGAGATTTAGAGAGAGTTACAGAGAAATTTAAAGAGAGTTACAGAAATTTAGAGACAGTTATCGAGAGATTTAGAGAGAATCACAGAGAGATTTAGAGAGAGTTACAGAGAGATTTAGAGAGAGTTACAGAGATATTTAGAGAGTTACAGAGATTTAGAGAGAGTTACAGAGAGATTTAGAGAGAGTTACAGAGAGATTTAGAGAGAGTTACAGAGAGATTTAGAGAGAGTTACAGAGAGATTTAGAGAGAGTTACAGAGAGATTTAGAGAGAGTTACAGAGAGTTACAGAGAGATTTAGAGAGAGTTACAGAGAGATTTAGAGAGAGTTACAGAGAGATTTAGAGAGAGTTACAGAGATTTAGAGACAGTTATTTGGAGACTTAGAGAGATTTACAAAGAGATTTAGAGAGAGTTACAGAGAAATTTAAGAGAGTTACAGAAATTTAGAGACAGTTATCGAGAGATTTAGAGAGAATTACAGAGAGATTTAGATAGAGTTACAGAGAGACTTAGAGAGAGTTACAGAGATATTTAGAGAGAGTTACAGAGATTTAGAGAGAGTTACAGAGAGATTTAGAGAGAGTTACAGAGAGATTTAGAGAGAGTTACAGAGAGATTTAGAGAGAGTTACAGAGAGATTTAAAGAGAGTTACAGAGAGATTTAGAGAGAGTTACAGAGAGATTTAGAGAGAGTTACAGAGAGATTTAGAGAGAGTTACAGAGAGATTTAGAGAGAGTTACAGAGATTGAAAGAGAGTTACAGAAAAGATTTAGAGAGAGTTACAGAGATTTAGGGAGAGTTACAGAGATTTAGAGAAAGATTTAGATAGAGTTACAGAGATTTAGAGAGAGTTACAGAGATTTAGAGAGAGTTACAGAGATTTAGAGAGAGTTACAGAGAGATTTAGAGAGAGTCACATAGAGATTTAGAGAGAGTTACAGAGAGATTTAGAGAGAGTTACAGAGAGACTTAGAGAGAGTTACAGAGATTTAGAGAGAGTTATCGAGAAATTTAGAGAGAGTTACAGAGATTTAGAGAGAGTTACTGAGATTTAGAGAGAGTTACAGAGAGATTTAGAGAGAGTCACATAGAGATTTAGAGAGAGTTATCGAGAGATTTAGAGAGAGTTACAGAGAGATTTAGAGAGAGTTACAGAGAGACTTAGAGAGAGTTACAGAAATTTAGAGAGAGTTATCGAGAGATTTAGAGAGAGTTACAGAGAGATTTAGTGAGAGTTACAGGAAGATTTAGAGAGAGTTACAGAGAGATTTAGAGAGAGTTACAGAGAGATTTAGAGAGAGTTACAGAGATTTAGAGACAGTTATTTGGAGACTTAGAGAGAATTACAAAGAGATTTAGAGAGAGTTATAGAGAAATTTAAAGAGAGTTACAGAAATTTAAAGACAGTTATCGAGAGATTTAGAGAGAGTTACAGAGAGATTTAGAGAGAGTTACAGAGAGATTTAGAGAGAGTTACAGAGAGATTTAGAGAGAATTACAGAGATTTAGAGACAGTTATTTGGAGACTTAGAGAGAATTACAAAGAGATTTAGAGAGAGTTACAGAGAAATTTAAAGAGAGTTACAGAGAGATTTAGAGAGAGTTATCGAGAGATTTAGAGAGAATTACAGAGAGATTTAGAGAGAGTTACAGAGAGATTTAGAGAGAGTTACAGAGAGATTTATATAGAGTTACAGAGATATTTAGAGAGAGTTACAGAGATTTAGAGACAGTTATCGAGAGATTTAGAGAGAATTACAGAGAGATTTAGAGACAGTTATCGAGAGATTTAGAGAGAATTACAGAGAGATTTAGAGAGAATTACAGTGAGATTTAGAGAGAGTTACAGAGAGATTTAGAGAGAGTTACAGAGATATTTAGAGAGAGTTACAGAGATTTAGAGAGAGTTACAGAGAGATTTAGAGAGAGTTACAGAGAGATTTAGAGAGAGTTACAGAGAGATTTAGAGAGAGTTACAGAGAAATTTAAAGAGAGTTACAGAAATTTAGAGACAGTTATCGAGAGATTTAGAGAGAATCACAGAGAGATTTAGAGAGAGTTACAGAGAGATTTAGAGAGAGTTACAGAGATATTTAGAGAGAGTTACAGAGATTTAGAGAGAGTTACAGAGAGATTTAGAGAGAGTTACAGAGAGATTTAGAGAGAGTTACAGAGAGATTTAGAGAGAGTTACAGAGAGATTTAGAGAGAGTTACAGAGAGATTTAGAGAGAGTTACAGAGAGATTTAGAGAGAGTTACAGAGAGTTACAGAGAGATTTAGAGAGAGTTACAGAGAGATTTAGAGAGAGTTACAGAGATTTAGAGACAGTTATTTGGAGACTTAGAGAGAATTACAAAGAGATTTAGAGAGAGTTACAGAGAAATTTAAAGAGAGTTACAGAAATTTAGAGACAGTTATCGAGAGATTTAGAGAGAATTACAGAGAGATTTAGATAGAGTTACAGAGAGATTTAGAGAGAGTTACAGAGATATTTAGAGAGAGTTACAGAAATTTGGAGAGAGTTACAGAGAGATTTAGAGAGAGTTACAGAGAGATTTAGAGAGAGTTACAGAGAGATTTAGAGAGAGTTACAGAGAGATTTAAAGAGAGTTACAGAGAGATTTAGAGAGAGTTACAGAGAGATTTAGAGAGAGTTACAGAGAGATTTAGAGAGAGTTACAGAGAGATTTAGAGAGAGTTACAGAGATTGAAAGAGAGTTACAGAAAAGATTTAGAGAGAGTTACAGTGATTTAGGGAGAGTTACAGAGATTTAGAGAGAGATTTAGATAGAGTTACAGAGATTTAGAAGAGTTACAGAGATTTAGAGAGAGTTACAGAGATTTAGAGAGAGTTACAGAGAGATTTAGAGAGAGTTACAGAGAGATTTAGAGAGAGTTACAGAGAGATTTAGAGAGAGTTACAGAGAGTTACAGAGAGATTTAGAGAGAGTTACAGAGAGATTTAGAGAGAGTTACAGAGAGATTTAGAGAGAGTTACAGAGATTTAGAGAGAGTTATTGGAGACTTAGAGAGAATTACAAAGAGATTTAGAGAGAGTTACAGAGAAATTTAAGAGAGTTACAGAGATATTTAGAGAGAGTTACAGAGATTTAGAGATAGTTACAGAGAGATTTAGAGAGAGTTACAGAGAGATTTCGAGAGAGTTACAGAGAGATTTAAAGAGAGTTACAGAGAGATTTAGAGAGAGTTATCGAGAGATTTAGAGAGAGTTGCAGAGATTTAGAGAGAGTTACAGAGATTTAGAGAGAGTTACAGAGAGATTTAGAGAGAGTCACATAGAGATTTAAGAGAGAGTTACAGAGAGATTTAGAGAGAGTTACAGAGAGACTTAGAGAGAGTTACAGAAATTTAGAGAGAGTTATCGAGAGATTTAGAGAGAGTTACAGAGAGATTTAGTGAGAGTTACAGGAAGATTTAGAGAGAGTTACAGAGAGATTTAGAGAGAGTTACAGAGAGATTTAGAGAGAGTTACAGAGAGATTTAGAGAGAGTTACAGAGAGATTTAGAGAGAGTTACAGAGAGATTTAGAGAGAGTTACAGAGAGATTTAGAGAGAATTACAGAGATTTAGAGACAGTTATTTGGAGACTTAGAGAGAATTACAAAGAGATTTAGAGAGAGTTACAGAGAAATTTAAAGAGAGTTACAGAGAGATTTAGAGAGAGTTATCGAGAGATTTAGAGAGAATTACAGAGAGATTTAGAGAGAGTTACAGAGAGATTTAGAGAGAGTTACAGAGAGATTTAGAGAGAGTTACAGAGATATTTAGAGAGAGTTACAGAGATTTAGAGACAGTTATCGAGAGATTTAGAGAGAATTACAGAGAGATTTAGAGAGAATTACAGAGAGATTTAGAGAGAGTTACAGAGAGATTTAGAGAGAGTTACAGAGATATTTAGAGAGAGTTACAGAGATTTAGAGAGAGTTACAGAGAGATTTAGAGAGAGTTACAGAGAGATTTAGAGAGAGTTACAGAGAGATTTAGAGAGAGTTACAGAGAAATTTAAAGAGAGTTACAGAAATTTAGAGACAGTTACAGAGAAATTTAAAGAGAGTTACAGAAATTTAGAGACAGTTATCGAGAGATTTAGAGAGAATCACAGAGAGATTTAGAGAGAGTTACAGAGAGATTTAGAGAGAGTTACAGAGATATTTAGAGAGTTACAGAGATTTAGAGAGAGTTACAGAGAGATTTAGAGAGAGTTACAGAGATATTTAGAGAGTTACAGAGATTTAGAGAGAGTTACAGAGAGATTTAGAGAGAGTTACAGAGAGATTTAGAGAGAGTTACAGAGAGATTTAGAGAGAGTTACAGAGAGATTTAGAGAGAGTTACAGAGAGATTTAGAGAGAGTTACAGAGAGTTACAGAGAGATTTAGAGAGAGTTACAGAGAGATTTAGAGAGAGTTACAGAGAGATTTAGAGAGAGTTACAGAGATTTAGAGACAGTTATTTGGAGACTTAGAGAGATTTACAAAGAGATTTAGAGAGAGTTACAGAGAAATTTAAAGAGAGTTACAGAAATTTAGAGACAGTTATCGAGAGATTTAGAGAGAATTACAGAGAGATTTAGATAGAGTTACAGAGAGACTTAGAGAGAGTTACAGAGATATTTAGAGAGAGTTACAGAGATTTAGAGAGAGTTACAGAGAGATTTAGAGAGAGTTACAGAGAGATTTAGAGAGAGTTACAGAGAGATTTAGAGAGAGTTACAGAGAGATTTAAAGAGAGTTACAGAGAGATTTAGAGAGAGTTACAGAGAGATTTAGAGAGAGTTACAGAGAGATTTAGAGAGAGTTACAGAGAGATTTAGAGAGAGTTACAGAGATTGAAAGAGAGTTACAGAAAAGATTTAGAGAGAGTTACAGAGATTTAGGGAGAGTTACAGAGATTTAGAGAAAGATTTAGATAGAGTTACAGAGATTTAGAGAGAGTTACAGAGATTTAGAGAGAGTTACAGAGATTTAGAGAGAGTTACAGAGAGATTTAGAGAGAGTCACATAGAGATTTAGAGAGAGTTACAGAGAGATTTAGAGAGAGTTACAGAGAGACTTAGAGAGAGTTACAGAGATTTAGAGAGAGTTATCGAGAAATTTAGAGAGAGTTACAGAGATTTAGAGAGAGTTACTGAGATTTAGAGAGAGTTACAGAGAGATTTAGAGAGAGTCACATAGAGATTTAGAGAGAGTTATCGAGAGATTTAGAGAGAGTTACAGAGAGATTTAGAGAGAGTTACAGAGAGACTTAGAGAGAGTTACAGAAATTTAGAGAGAGTTATCGAGAGATTTAGAGAGAGTTACAGAGAGATTTAGTGAGAGTTACAGGAAGATTTAGAGAGAGTTACAGAGAGATTTAGAGAGAGTTACAGAGAGATTTAGAGAGAGTTACAGAGATTTAGAGACAGTTATTTGGAGACTTAGAGAGAATTACAAAGAGATTTAGAGAGAGTTATAGAGAAATTTAAAGAGAGTTACAGAAATTTAAAGACAGTTATCGAGAGATTTAGAGAGAATTACAGAGAGATTTAGAGAGAGTTACAGAGAGATTTAGAGAGAGCTACAGAGATATTTAGAGAGAGTTACAGAGATTTAGAGAGAGTTACAGAGAGATTTAGAGAGAGTTACAGAGAGATTTAGAGAGAGTTACAGAAAGATTTAGAGAGAGTTACAGAGAGATTTAGAGAGAGTCACATAGAGATTTAGAGAGAGAGTTACAGAGAGATTTAGAGAGAGTTACAGAGAGATTTAGAGAGAGTTACAGAGATTTAGAGAGAGTTACAGAGATTTAGAGAGAGTTACAGAGATTTAAAGAGAGTTACAGAGATTTAGAGAGAGTTACAGAGAGATTTAGAGAGAGTTACAGAGAGATTTAGAGAGAGTTACAGAGATTTAGAGAGAATTACAGAGAGATTTAAAGAGAGTTACAGAGAGATTTAGAGAGAGTTACAGCGATTTAGAGAGAGTTTCAAATGAAAATAGAGAGATTTAGAGAGAGTTTCAGAGAGATAGAGGTGAAAATTGGGAGATAATAAATGAGATGATATGAGAAATTATGAAAGAAAAACAGAGAATATCAGAGAGATAGTGAGAGTGTTTTAGAGAAAGTTACAATAAAATAGTGGAAGAGGTGAAAGAATATGAGAGAATGGGGAGAACACGACAACATAAAGGGCAAATAGTGTGAGAGAAAACACAAATAGAGAAATGAGGAGACAAAGAAAGAGAAAATGTGTGTGAAAGAGAGAAAGAGAGAGAGAGAGAAGAAGAAGAAATTAAAGATAGAGTGGGAATAAGATAGAGAGAGAGAGCGAGAGAGAAGATTTGAGAAATATAATGAGAGAGTACGAGAAAGATAGTGAGAGAATGCTTGAGAGCTAGTGAAGGAGAGTGCTAGAGAGATAGTGATAGAGCTAAAAGTTAGAGAGAGAGAGAGAGAGAGAGAGAGAGAGAGAGAATTACACACAGAACTGGGTCATCATCATCATGTGTCATACTGGTTGGCTTAGGCGATCATGACATTCCCCAATTCTCTATCTACAGTGCATCGTATCAATTCTGTTTGTTGACTGTTTTCCATGCCATGACACCAATCTATCCAGTATGTTCTCTCTTTATCATCCGCGATTTCTCTTTCCCTGTATTTTGCCAGTTGTTACCAAGTATTCCAACTTTCCTCTTCTCATGATATGCCCGAAAAAATGTTGATTGTTACTTTCTGATGTTTTTTAGGAGCTCCCTTTTTGTGTTGGCCTCTTTGATAATGTCTTCATTTGTCTTTTTATCTGTCCAGGGAATTCTCAACATTCTTCTGAGAAATCCCATCTATGTGGCCTCTAATAGTCTTATCATTAATTTGCCAACCGTCCATGATTCGCTTCAACACTGGTTAGATAATCTTTCTGAAACCTCCAGAGAGGCTTGTCTATTGGATGCCCTTCACTGACACAGACAACGTGTGCCCACAGACAACGTGTGCCCACAGACAACGTGTGCCCACAAACAACGTGTGCCCACAGACAACGTATGCCTCTGAGTAGATCTGGGACTGTCCCAGGTTAAGCATCCACGTCTGTCCGTCTTCAACATTAGTCGTCAAGAGACTAAAACAGAATATTAATTTCACAAAACATGTAAACATAGATAAGATAGCAGGCAGAACGTGGATATTCTAGACCTAGCGACACATTACCCGGTGCAATGTCAATAATCGTACCAAGCTAGTTTGGTGTATTCACAATCACGGTATACAAGAAATTAGTATGTACAAATGATGGCTACACTAACTCTCTTATTCCTTTTTAATAATATTTTATTTTTCAGCCTCGTTACAGTTGCTTGTTTAGAAACAAAAGTTACCTTTTAGTTCTGTTCCTGCACATTTTGCAGTTATGGTTATGATTATGATTATGACTATGTATATGATTGTGGTTATGATTGTGGTCATGATTATGGTTATAGATATGGTTATAGATATTGTTATGCAAGGCTCCGGTATCACTGCAAACGAATTAAAATCTATAATTGCTCAACCGCCCGTGCCAGTGGAATCATCCGAATTAATATCTCATCTCATTGAATGATCCAAACAAAGAAAACCAGCTTCAGTCCCCATCATAGCAGCTACAGCACACGCCAGAAGACATACGGCCAAACGGCACCGAAAGTTAAGGTCACTGAACTGTCTTACGTCATACGATATCGTCATTTATTGTAAGCAAACGGAATATGGAAACAATTCAAATGACAAACGCAGCTCACGATGAGAACAGAGGACGAAACTCTAGCTCCGGCAGCAAGCCGGGCATGGAATATGATGAAACTGTAACAATGATCACTTTTGAAACTGAGCCTCAATGGTTCCCGTCGTCTATTCACCATATTGACCGGAACTCGCAATTTTGCAGCATCTGTGGGTAAAGATGATTTGGAGTCCACTTCATGCCCGTCATGTTATTGGTTTCAAGACTGTTGCACTGTTTTTGGGAGGGTTAGTTCCCTTGTTCCAATGCAAATTATTGTAGATTGGAGGTTCCATCAATGTCTTCGCCGGTGTAGCGGAGAACGTGCTTCTGTGCTGAAATCCTCTTAAGTGGTGTGTGAGATCACAGTGTATTCTCTATTTTTTCCACAACCATATATATCTTCACTAAGACCTGCGGGCTATGTGGGAAATCCCGAAACCACCCACAGTTTGTGACGTCTTCGGTTGTGTGACTGCTTACGTCATTTTAACCATAATGCTCCCTGTTCGAGAAGCTGAAAACGTCTCAAGCTTTGCGCGATTCCTTTCAGCTCGTGGGCTTCATTAATACTATCGATGGCTGTGGATCAAATTGTGTGTTCCACCCTGAAGACAAAAAAGGAGACCCAAACAAGACAGAAGGAAAAGACACAAGGAAAAGACAGAAGGAAAAGACAAGGAAAAGACAAGGAAAAGACAAGGAAAAGACAGAAGGAAAAGACAGAAGGAAAAGACACAAGGAAAAGACACAAGGAAAAGACACAAGGAAAAGACAAGGAAAAGACAGAAGGAAAAGATAGAAGGAAAAGAAAGAAGGAAAAGACAGAAGGAAAAGATAGAAGGAAAAGACAGAAGGAAAAGACAGAAGGAAAAGACATGGAAAAAAAACCAGAAAGAAAAGGCAGAAGGAAAAGACAGGGGACAAAGACTCTATTCTTTTCTTCCCTGACCGCAGTCAGGGCTGGAGTATCTAAATTGAGCATATTAGCAGCAGACAACTATAATAGCATTGATAACCAGATGTTTTTGAATTCAGAAACATAGTCACCAGTGATTGAGCCGGTTAGAAGAAGATCTTACTTGAAGATTGTAGAGTTGGTATGACATTCATCTCTCACATGAACGTTGTGGAATATGTACAATTGTACACATAATTGGTTGTTACTTTATACTCAAAATTATGCTCAATAAATTTAGTTTTCATAACATGATATGTTTGTTTCTGTTTGTTCTTCATACAGACATATTTACATATTGGACTTTCTCTAACTCTCCAAACTATGCTTCTCTCGCTTTCATATTAATCTTACTGTTCTACCTTCCTTCCTTAACCAACTAATGAATGAATTACCATATATATTTATTTCTCATTATTTTTTTTTAAAATATCTCTTTTCGGTATTAATGATAAAATCAGGAATTTGTTAATTTATCATCATCGTGTGCCTTATGTCAAGGTTTCGCTATCACAGAGCGCCATTTCATTCTGTCTTGTATCCAAGATATGCGCAGTAGTAGATTCTCCTACAGATCTCATAGTTTTGTTGTCCATGATTGTGGACCAGGTATAGAAAAGCAAAACCCTGCCAAGAATATATAGAACAACAACAACAACAACTTAAATGGTTTGGCCACCTGGTCAGAATGAATCCTCACCAATCACCATCAAGGGCGTTCTTCTCGAGAATGCATGGGAAAAGACCAAGAGGAAGACCCAGAAGAAGATGGATAGATGCAGTGACAGAGACATGTAACAACAGAGGAAAATCACTAATTCTGACAGTTCGAGCAGCTCAAGAACGACAAATGATATAAACCACGACACCTTTTAGGTATCAGTGAAAAGAGAAAAGAAGAAGATGGATAGATGCAGTGACAGAGACATGTAACAACAAAGGAAAATCACTAATTCAGACAGTTCGAGCAGCACAAGAACGACAAATGATATAAACCACGACACCTTTTAGGTATCAGTGAAAAGAGAAAAGAAGAAAAGAAGATAGAAAAGCCTTACGATAATCAACACGTCATTAACTATTCTGATTGTTTGTCTTGTGTTTGCTGATAATGACTTGCAGATCGTTCTGTTTTGTTTCGTTAGTCGCCAAGAAAACCGTGATATCAACTTTTGTATTTTTATTTTCTTATTGGATATTCACTTCTTGTTTCTTTGTTTATTTCTGCCATCTGGTCCTTCTATCCTACTCGAGCCGAAGACGGCACATAGGGCAGAACTACAATCTCAAAAACAGAAACCTTGCGTGCCAAAGTGGCACATATTGCAGAGATCACTGCTTCTAAAATCTATGGTTCTGTTTCCATAACAATGCTTTTTACAATGACAGCTTGTCAAGCCATGGATCAACCTCCTTAGTCGCTTCTTACGACATGCCTGGCAGGTCACAGTGTCACTATTCTTTACTTCCCACACAATGAGGCCCCGGTAACACACGGGAGAGACTGTTATTAAGTCGGACTGTCCCTTGTTTACTGACGTTCATGTGAGGTTGATTAACTAAGAAAATACACAACAGGAGAGGCAACCAAAATAATGTAACTAAAAAAGATGGTAGATTTTGAATTATTGAGGTGAAAACTGTTTCCATCAGGACAGCGAACAGTTGTTGTCCAAATAATGTATTTCTTATTCTTCTTCTTTTCTTCCTCAATTGCCTATCAGCGTCGAGGGGAGACATCAGTTACTGTATTTTGTTCTTCTGTTCGTCTCTGCTGAGACGAGAACAGTTATCTCTTATTTTATTCCGGAAGTTGAAGTGGCAGGCTGCTGTGGGTTCTTCATTTCCTGGGTTCTGATGAAGAAGCTCAAGTTTTCCTACCTTAGTGGTAAGCCAATACCAGGTCTTCTATATCAATACCAGGTCATCTATATCAATACCAGGTCTTCTATATCAATACCAGGTCTTCTATATCAGGGATGGCCAATTTCTTTCAAATGGCGGGCCACTTTTTTATTATTTTTTTTTTTGTGGCGGGCTACACACATAACAACATGAATACAAATAAACTTGGCATTTGTTTCAAGGTAATATTTTTGTTATTTATCGGCATTATTTACTTACATAAATCATTTTATTGCAACAGAGTTAAAAATGCCTAGTTGATTTATAAAAATGAATAAAATTTGCTATTTATATTGTTTAACAAACATGTTTTAGTTAGGTCATTTTAAAGTTGACATGTAACAAACCTTAATGAGAACAATGTGGACGTTCATGCGCAGCAACAAGTTCATCAAAGTCAATGTGTAAAGATGATGATGATGATATTCGTAATAAATCCTGAAGGTGGCCATAAGTGAGTCGGTTTCTTTGTGGCGATTTAATCTCCTTCATTGTTGAAAAAGCGCATTCACATATATATGAGCTTCCGAACATAGAAGTAATTTTCAAACTGAAATCACTCAATGCGGGATCCTGTGGCACAAGTTTCCAAAAGTCAACTCCTATCTCCAACCTTGATTGGGGTTACTTTGGAGGTTACATACTCCAACTGAAAAGTGTCATGTTGTTGGAAAATGTCACACTTCATAGGGTTGTGAAACAATGCCAGTTCTGGTCGTATACCACTGAAGTCAGAAAATCATTCATTGAATTGCTCCAATAGTTTGTCTAACATTAATACAGAAAATTTGAAATCAGTGTCACTGCGCTCCTCAATCAATTCTTTGCACGAAGGAAAATGAATGAAGTTTTCTTTGGCCAGGGTAAATCTAAAAACTTTTAGTTGACTTATAAATCCATCTAGGTGTCCTACCAAATCTGAGACTGTTTGGGAACGTCCCTGTAGCTTCACGTTGAGTTCATTCATGTGCTGGGTGATATCAGTTAAAAAGGCCAATACGCTGTTAAAATGTGGATCAGACATTTTTCTGATCAGTTCTTCTTTGTTGGTATCATGTTTCTCTAAAAACTGCTTTATCTCGTTTCTCAAAGCAAAAAACCGCCTCAAACAATTCCCTCTGCTTAGCCAGCGTACTTGTGTGTAGAGCACCAAATCGCCATATTCCGTCTCAACTTCTGATAGAAAATTTATAAACTGTCGGCGTGTCAAAGACCGATTCCCGCCTTTTATTAAATTCACACACTTTATTACAGTTTTCATAACACCCTCCACGTCTAGAATCTTGCCACACAGCGCCTCCTGGTGTATAATGCAGTATAATGCTGGGCAATGGATTCCAGCCTTCCTTAATAATCCAACTAGACCTGTTTGAGTACCACACATTGACTTAGCGCCATCTGTCGCTATTGCTGAAAGTCTTTTTATGTCACCGATACCGTTAACAACTTTCATAACTGAGTTATAAATGTCTTGACCTTTGGTTGTATTATGCAATGAATCAAAAGCTAGTAGCACTTCATTGATAATAAAGTCTTTTGAAACAGTTCTTATGAAAATTAAAAGTTGTGCTGTCTGACATGTCAGTAGATTCATCCAAAGCCAGAGAAAAGTAAGCAGAATTTATAACGACACTCTTTAATTTACTAGATATATGAGAACTTATTTCCTCAACCCTTCTAGTGACTGTCTGTTTTGATAGTGGAACGCTCTCAAAATGACTGGCAATTTTTTCTTCCCCAAATGCACGCTCCATGTTAATAGAACAACGCTTTACGAAGTCATCATCACATAATGATTTTTTTTTATTTCGCTATCTCTGCGCTTACAACAAAGGATGCCATTAAGGAACTTGTTTGTTTTGTTGTTAATGTAGTAAGAACAGATTTCTGAGCACCAATCTTTTTCTTCAAATCGCACACGTGTAGAAAGTATTGTACCAATGTAGTCCTTGTATTTAGCGGCGTGATGCTGTGTGTAATGCCGTTTAAGATTATACTCTTTATTTACAGACAACACTTGCAAACACACAAGTCACTGCGGTTTGCTATCCTTATTGTTGATAAATAAAAAAAATCTTGTTCCAATTTCTCATGAAAAAATCTGATTTTTTCATTTAATTGACGTTTATTGTTCATATTATACCACGACCGAAGCAACAGACAATGAAAACACAGATTACAACAATAGCACTGTTTCCTGTTAAAATGGAACTGTTCACTGTAACTCGACAAAATCAGAATGATCAGATCGGATCTGATGAAACTTTGACTGATGAAAAGAGGTTTGGAGAGAAAGAAACTGAAAGTACTGAAAATTGTGAGGTGAATGTGTTGGGGTGGAGGAGGTGGGTGACTGACAGTATTTCTTGGCGGAAACTGTTTGAACTCACTGAACCGAGAGTCGGCTCTAGAACCATTCGTTGGCTTCTTCCTTTGTTTAAGTCGGTCGCAGGATGATCAAAAGGAAAAAAAAAGGATGGGCCGGGAATGACGGGAAGTGGACGTTAAACTAACTACTAAAGTGTTCCGAGTTTTAAACATAGGTCTACTAGGGAATATTTGAGTTAGCTTTCTCCACGGTAGAAGTTAATGTAACAAATTTTAAATCAATTTTACCCCGGACATTTTGCTCAATGGAACCTGATTTTATTTTTCATCCACCGCGGGCCACAAAAAGGACGTCGCGGACCTAACTAAAACTTGTTTGTTAAACAATATAAATAGCAAATTTTATTCATTTTTATAAATCAACTAGGCATTTTTAACTCTGTTGCAATAAAATGATTTATGTAAGCAAATAATGCCGATAAATAACAAAAATATTACCTTGAAACAAATGCCAAGTTTATTTGTATTGATATTGTTTTGTGTGTGGCCCGCCACAAAAAAAAAAAAAAAAAAAAATTAATAAAAAAGTGGCCCGCCATTTGAAAGAAATTGGCCATCCCTGATCTAGAAGGAATGTCGTACGATTCCGTACCATGCAAAGATATATCTTAAAAGATTATAAGGCAGAAGAACAAGAGGCAGGCACGTGGCACGCAGCATCAAAGAAGAGCTACAATAACAGTTGACATTAAATGAGATTGACTGAAGCCGCCTAGATGGCGAGATCCACAACTTTGTATCTCCCCCGACACCTGAATTGGTTTAAGATGAAGTGTATAAAGAAAGAGGATGTTACTGAGTTATTTGTGGGTCATCATCATTCCACTCCGAACATGTCCATAGGTGCTCAGATCCCTTCCTCAGTTATTGAGTTATTTGTGGGTCATCATCATTGCACTCCGAACATGTCCATAGGTGCTTAGATCCCCTCCTCAGTTATTGAGTTATTTGTGGGTCATCATCATTGCACTCCGAACATGTCCATAGGTGTTCAGATCCCCTCCTCAGTTATTGAGTTATTTGTGGGTCATCATCATTGCACTCCGAACATGTCCATAGGTGCCCAGATCCCCTCCTCAGTTATTGGGTTATTTGTGGGCCATCATCATTGCACTCCGAACATGTCCATAGGTGTTCAGATCCCCTCCTCAGTAATTCCCTCAGTGTCCAGCGACTGACGACTCCAGTTCTATGTTGGTTGATAAGTCTTCTTATACGCTCACGAATTTTCTCGTTTCTGGCTGTGCCCATCTTAACTTCCATCTCTATCATTCGAAAGAGTGATGTGGAGTCATAGTAGAAGAAGTATTGCACCCTTCCTGCATCTTGGAGGATATTAATGACGTCTGCCTGATCCATTAATTGACCGTCTTCAATGACAGCACAGCTATATAGTGAGCCTATTGCTCTTTCATTTCCCCGTACTCCAGCGTGCACAGGGACATAGAGTGATAGACAATGTTAGCTCTGCGTAACGGTGACGTCTATAATGACTCGACCCATTGCCAGTTTGTAGATCCCGCCTCCACTGTTTTTATCATGCTCACCGAATCACTTAGTATGCACAGACGTGGGTGTAGTCTTGTGACTCCAACCAGATGAATGCCCTGGTCACTGCAATCATCTCCATCGTCATGCTACTCATGGTCATAACGTATGCGCCACCCACTGTTTTCCTTGACTATTCTGCATGTCGAACGTGATGTAATTGCCCGTGCACTCTTTTGTTTTCTTATAACAGATCCATCTGTCTCGGTACAGACATCATCATCATTGAGTGCCATCTCCGCAGAGAAAGTTGGCTACCATGGAGCGCCCTTCTGCTCTGACTCTTGCTTTGATGGTAGGTTGTCATAGGCTGGTTTCTCCATCTTTTGATGTTACTCGTCCATGTTAGTCTTGATCTGCCTCTGTCTCTTTTACCTTGTATTTTCTCCTCATAGATTACTACTTTTAGTAGGCTGTTGTGTTTTTTTCACATGCCCCAAAAATCGCATTTATCTTGTTTAAATTGTGTTTAGTAGTTCTCTATGGTAATTCTGCTTATTCGCACAAACTATAAGAATAAATCACAAATAAATCCATTTGAAATAGCACAAGAACGCTTGAAATTTCTTTTTCTACGGGCATTGAAATTCACTTATAACTTAAATTTGACTCCCATCGAAAATTGTATCGTGTTGCCAGCACAGTCACACCGGAAGTCTCAATCACTTTCAGAGACATGTAACAACAAAGAAAAATCACTAATTCAGACAATTCGAGCAGCACAAGAACGACAAATGATATAAACCACGACACCTTTTAGGTATCAGTGAAAGAGAAAAGAAGAAGTTCTCTTTTCATTTTTAGTTGTTTTAAGACTTCATTGTTTGTTTTTTTTTCTTTCCATCCAATTCTACCTATTCTTCTATATATCAAAATTTCAAAAGCTTCAATTCTCTGTTCTGTTTTCTTGTCTAATGTCCATGTTTCTGCACCATAGAGGAATATTGAGATGTAACATTTTGCTATTCTTAGCTTTAGCCCTGGTGTTATTAGTTTTGATGTTAGTATGTTCTTCATGACATTAACATTACTTATATAGATGACTGTATTTTCATTGTCATGTTATCGCAGCTGAGAGGGTTGACCTCCACATTGACCACAGCTGAGAGGGTTGACCTCCACATTGACCACAGCTGAGAGCGTTGACCTCCACATTGACCACAGCTGAGAGCGTTGACCTCCACATTGACCACAGCTGAGAGGGTTGACCTCCACATTGACCACAGCTGAGAGCGTTGACCTCCACATTGACCACAGCTGAGAGCGTTGACCTCCACATTGACCACAGCTGAGAGCGTTGACCTCCACATTGACCACAGCTGAGAGCGTTGACCTCCACATTGACCACAGCTGAGAGCGTTGACCTCCACATTGACCACAGCTGAGAGCGTTGACCTCCACATTGACCACAACTGAGAGCGTTGACCTCCACATTGACCACAGCTGAGAGCGTTGACCTCCACATTGACCACAGCTGAGAGCGTTGACCTCCACATTGACCACAGCTGAGAGCGTTGACCTCCACATTGACCACAGCTGAGAGCGTTGACCTCCACATTGACCACAGCTGAGAGCGTTGACCTCCACATTGACCACAGCTGAGAGCGTTGACCTCCACATTGACCACAGCTGAGAGCGTTGACCTCCACATTGACCACAGCTGAGAGCGTTGACCTCCACATTGACCACAGCTGAGAGCGTTGACCTCCACATTGACCACAGCTGAGAGCGTTGACCTCCACATTGACCACAGCTGAGAGCGTTGACCTCCACATTGACCACAGCTCAGCTCTGCTCCTTATATTTCCTGTCCAGAACTGACCACTGTGCCTATAAATGGCCATAACCAACATGGCCGCCAAAATACGCTGGCCGTTGACGGTAATTTTGTTTTTCCTCTGAAAGAAATGAATAATGAAGTCCCAGAGTAAGTACTGAAGCTGATGAATGGAAGTTGTGGGCTTTCACATCTCTTGGGCACTTGCCTTTTCCGGCTTCTCGCGAAAGTCATAGATCCCTAGAGAATATCAACAAAACAGAAGTCATGAATTTCGCAAAAGAGAAATAGAACATTAACAAAACAGAAGTAAAAAATTTCGCCAAAGAGAAATAGAACATTAACAAAACAGAAGTAAAAAATTTCGCTAAAGAGAAATAGAACATCAATATAACGATGGACGGGAGGCACCTAAAACTATTAAAATAATTTAAGATTATTTTATTAGAAACAATAGGAAACATAAGATCAGTGGAACCCAAGAGAAGAGCAAAAGACCACAAACTATATTACCGTACGACGCTGAAAGATAACCGAGGAAGGAAGAAGAAGAAACAGAAAAAGAAGACTGTCATTCATTACAATTAATTTCACTGCTAATTCCTTGGTACAATTAATTTCACTGCTAATTCCTTGGTACAATTAATTTCATTGCCAATGTCCAGGTACAATTAATTTCACTGCTAATTCCTTTGGTAGAATTAATAATTGACTGCTATTTCCTTGGTACAATTAATTTCACTGCCAATGTCCAGGTACAATTAATTTCACTGCTAATTCCTTGGTACAATTAATAACTGACTGCTATTTCCTTGGTACAATTAATTTCACTGCCAATGTCCAGGTACAATTAATTTCACTGCTAATTCCTTGGTACAATTAATAATTGACTGCTAATTCCTTGGTACAATTAATAATCGACTGTTAATTCCTTGGTACAATTAATTTCACTGCCAATGTCCAGGCACAATTAATTTGACTGCTAATTCCTTGGTACAATTAATAATTGACTGCTAATTCCTTGGTACAATTAATTTCACTGCCAATGTCCAGGTACACTTAATTAAATGAACTGCTAATTCCTTGGTACAATTAATAACTGACTGCTAATTCCTTGGTTCAATTAATAACTGACTGCTAATTCCTTGGTTCAATTAATAATTGACTGCTAATTCCATGGTACAATTAATTTGACTGCTAATGTCCAGGTACAATAAATAATTGACTGCTAATCTTGAAGTAAAACGATTTTGCGAATGTTCTGGTTTAATCAATGGCTGCTAATGTCTAAGTATAATCACTTTAACTGGTAGTGTTCACTTAATCCTCCCTATTGTATTTCATCAGATTTTTAAAAAATGAAACGATAATTGGAACAGAACACTGGAGCCTCAGAAACGTGCATTTATAGAATAATATCAAGAATTGAATGGAAAGAAAAGAACACAAACGATGAAGTTTTAAAACAACTACAAATAAAAAGAGAACTACAAAACACAGCTCAAACAAGACAAATGAGATTTTTGGGGCATGTTAAAAGACACAACAGCCTACTAAAAGTAATCATGGAAGGGAAAATACAAGGTAAAAGAGGCAGAGGCAGACCAAGACTAACATGTACGAGTAACATCAAAAGAAGGACAAATAAGCCTATGACAACCTGCACCATCAAAGCAAGAGACAGTGCAGAATGGCGCTCCATGGTAGCCAACTTTCGCTGCGGAGATGGCACTCGATGATGATGATACTGATGGATCTGTTATAAGAAACCAAAGGAGTGCACGGGCAATTACAGCACGCCCGGCAGGCAGAATAGTCAAGGAAGACAGTGGGTGGTCCATACGTTATGAAGAATAATATGGTCGAGTAACATTAGAAGATGGGCAAACCAGCCTATGACATCCTGTCCTATCAAAGCAAGAAACAGAGAGGAATGGCGCTCCATGATAGCCAACCTTCGATGCCGAGACGGCACTTGATGATGAATGTGTAATGACAATGTACAGAGTAATGCGTTAACACGATAACATTATCATTGTGTTTAAACCGCTATTTAAACCGCCATTTCGGCCATACCGGAACTTTTTTCCCGTCATAAAATCAATGTATAGCGCATTCTGTAGATCGAAGGAGAACTAAAACTGCGAATATTTCCTTCACGAACATCTTTGTTGGAGTTATCTTTCCTGTAGACGGGAGTGAGCTGAAGATCTGAAAACTTGGATTTGAAGTGATTTCAATGTGGCCCATAAACGCGTCATTAACTTGGAGCAACAGATGCTACCACTACAAGACTAATGACAGTAAAATCATCCACGTAATACAAAAGTTATTTATCTTTCAAATCCCCGTACATCTTAGTTCTCATGATCAGCCCAAATAAAACAAATGTGTTCCTGAATTCTGGTTACGAGACGGCGTGTGAATGTACTATCCTGTGCACAGCTGTTTGTATTCATCTAAAAGTGGTATTTTGGTTCTAATATTTGAAATTTTGTTACGTTTGTAGGTGAAGCCTGAGCCTCGTACATTCCACTCATTCTTAAACTTGATATTTTATAGAAGTGGTTCAATTCATGACATTACACACAAAACCTGAACAGATTTCATCATCATCGAGTGCCGTCTCCGCAACGAAGGTTGGCTACCATGGAGCGCCATTCTGCTCTGTCTCTTGCTTTGATGGTGCAGGTTATCATAGGCTGGTTTGTCCATCTTTTGATGTTACTCGTCCATGTTAGTCTTGGTCTGCCTCTGCCTCTTTTACCTTGTATTTTCCCCTCCAGGATTACTTTTAGTAGGCTGTTGTGTCTTTTAACATGGACCAAAAATTGCATTTGTCTTGTTTGAATTGTGTTTAGTAGTTCTCTTTTCATTTTTAGTTGTTTTAAGACTTCATCGTTTGTTTTCTTTTCCTTCCAACCAATTCTTCCTATGCTACTATATATACACATTTCAAAGGCTTCAATTCTATGTTCTGCTTTCTAGTCTAATATCCATGTTTTTGCACCATATAGGAATGTTGAGAAGACATAACATTTTGCTATTCTTAGTTTTAGTCCTGATGTTATTTGTTTTAATGTTAGTATGTTCTTCATGACATTAAAATTACTTTTTGCCATTCCTATTCTTTTATTTATTTCAGTTGTACATTTTCCATCACTGGTTATAGTATGTCCAAGGTAGTTGTAGTTCTGAACTGTCTCCAGGTCTATTCCTTCAATTTCGATATCCACTTGTGGGTTTTGAGTATTTCCTTTCATGACAAGATATCACTCAAGTAAATATGCGTATATTAAAGCCATTTTAGTGATTTTATTTTTTTCGTTCGCCAGCTTTACCTCTCACAAAGTCCCTAGAGACCAGGAACTGAACTTTACGTGTTAATCCGTTTTTACCTGGCAGCTATGTGCAAAGGGGTCCCTCGCCGCACAGGCAGATAACTCCGACTTCGGAGGTACTCATATTTTTTTTCTGTCGATGTGTAATTGACGTTTCAAGCCGGACCTCACTGCTGAGACCAGGGGTGGTTGCCGCAGAGAGAAATCACAAATAAAAATCCCAACTGGTGCAGCCGAGATTTGAACTCACAACCTCTCTGTCTCGAGGCCGGTGTCTTGCCAGCCCTCCATTTAAATGAAATAATGATAATAAAAATAATAATTCATGTTTGGCAAATCTAAGAGTTTCAGGGGCTGCAATATTTAATTTTCAACCACAAAAATTGTACAGTTGTAAGACACAGCTTCCTCTAGTCACTTTGATAGTAGAATAGAAGGGAAATGTGAGGGAAAAGTGATTTGAATGTGTGGGAATTGTGAGGGAAATAAATAAAAAGGAAATGGGGGGGGGGGGTGAATGTAGGGGAAATGTGATGAAAATGTGAGGGAAATATATATTTTATCTTCCTAAAAGTACATATATGGGGTAAAAAAAAATTAATTGAGGTATCAATAACAAACAATTGTGTGTGTGTCTTGGAGTATAACAAACAATTGTGTGTGTGTCTCGGAGTATACCAAACAACTGTGTGTGTGTCTCGGAGTATAACAAACAATTGTGTGTGTCGGAGTATAACAAACAATTGTGTGTGTGTGTCGGAGTATAACAAACAATTGTGTGTGTGTGTCGGAGTATAACAAACAATTGTGTGTGTGTGTCTTGGAGTATAACAAACAACTGTGTGTGTGTGTCTTGGAGTATAACAAACAATTGTGTGTGTGCCTTGGAGTATAACAAACAATTGTGTGTGTGCCTTGGAGTATAACAAACAATTGTGTGTGTGCCTTGGAGTATAACAAACAATTGTGTGTGTGCCTTGGAGTATAACAAACAATTGTGTGTGTGCCTTGGAGTATAACAAACAATTGTGTGTGCCTTGGAGTATAACAAACAACTGTGTGTGAGCCTTGGAGTATAACAAACAATTGTGTGTGTGTGCCTTGGAGTATAACAAACAATTGTGTGTGTGCCTTGGAGTATAACAAACAATTGTGTGTGTGCCTTGGAGTATAACAAACAATTGTGTGTGTGCCTTGGAGTATAACAAACAATTGTGTGTGTGCCTTGGAGTATAACAAACAATTGTGTGTGTGTGTGCCTTGGAGTATAACAAACAATTGTGTGTGTGCCTTGGAGTATAACAAACAATTGTGTGTGTGTGTGCCTTGGAGTATAACAAACAATTGTGTGTGTGTGTGCCTTGGAGTATAAAAAACAACTGTGTGTGTGTGTGTGCCTTGGAGTATAACAAACAATTGTGTGTGTGCCTTGGAGTATAACAAACAATTGTGTGTGTGTGCCTTGGAGTATAACAAACAACTGTGTGTGTGTGTGTGTGCCTTGGAGTATAACAAACAGTTGTTTGTTTAAAATTTTTTTAAAGTTTTATTTATTGATCATATTTGTTTTTTTTAATTATTTCACCAGTTTTCACCTTTGGGGAAATCCCTAGGTACTAGGAACTAAATTTTGCGTCTTAATTCGTTTTTCCCTGGCAGTCGTGTATGCATGGGTCCCTCACCCCACAGGCAGATAACTCCGACTTCGGAGGTACTCTTATATTATTTTCCGGCTATGAGTAACTGACGTTTCAAGCCGGGCCTCGCTGCTGAGACCAGGGGTCGTTGCCGCAGAGAGAAATCATAAATAAAAATCCCAACTGGTGCAGCCGAGATTTGAACCCACAACCTCTCTGTCTCAAGACTAGCGTCTTGCCTCTTGACACACCGGTTCCGGGCCAGTTAATATATAAAAAAGGAAGTGATTGAAACCATGGGTGATTTTGGAATAGAAATAATTTTAAAAATTTGAACGATATCTACAACAGCGGATATATACCAGCCGAAAAACTCAAATCAATATTCATAGCACAATAAGCCTTATGGGTCACATGACTGAGATATTACTAAGAATCATCATGCGAAGAGTGCGAAACAAAATCAGTCCAGAAATTAGCGATGAACAGTGTGGTTTTGTTGCAGGTAAAGGAACGAGCAATGCCATATACATCATAAGATCTTTAGTAGAAAGAGCAATAGAGGTGAAAACAGATCTACATCTTTGTTTCTTTAATTATACCAACGCATTTGACAAAGTAAAACACCAATAAATAATACAAGTTATTGCAGGCATAAACGTTTGACAGCAAAGATATAAGAATAATAAAGAACGTGGACTTGTAACAAACAGCGGCCATAAGAACTGGAAACCAATTGGGAATGTTTCAAGAAATAAAGCAGGGTGTTAGACACGGTTGTGTGCTGTCACCAGATTTGTTTAATATTTATAGTGAGATTTGCACGGTAGATAGAAGATTGTGGAAAGACATGATCACATACGCCAATCGGTATGACAAAAGATGATAATGATGATGATAATGATAGTAAGACTATTTTAAGATCCATAGGGGACATGCCTAGAATAACAATTGGAGGTCGTTATGTAAATGACCTCAGGTATACTGATATTACAGTCTTAATCGCTAAGAGTGAAAATGAGTTACAAGAAATGTTGGACATTATAGTGAAGTATAGCAAAAATAAATCACTCAGTGCCAATAGCAAAAAGACAGAGGTAATGGTAACAACAAAGACATAGACATCACCACAATGCACAATAAAGACAAGTGGAACAATATTAAAACAGGAAAATGAATTTAAATATTTGGGAACTTTGTTAACCTCAGACGGAAGATGTACAAAAGAGGTGAGATGCAGAATGGCTCAGGCAAAAGCAGCTTTCCAAAAAAAATAAGGAAGATACTATGCAAACAACTTTTGACAAAAAAAAGAAGTTCTAAAATGGTATGTAGAGACAGTCTGAACATATGGAAGTGAATCATGGACAATAGGATAACAGACACTAAAATCACTGGAGTCTCTATAAATGTTGTTTTACCGAAGAATGTTGAGAATACCATAGACAGTTAAGAAGAGTAATGAAAACGTTCTGAAAGAGGCCAAAGTAAAAAGAAAGAACTAATTTCCAATCATCATCATCATCATCATCATCCAGTGCCTTCTCCGCAACGAAGGTTGGCTACCATGGATCGCCATTCTACTTTGTTTCTTGCTTTGATGGTGCAGGCTGTCATAGATTGACTTGTCCATCTTTTGATGTTACTCGTCCATGTTAGTCTTGGTCTGCCTCTGCCTCTTTTACCTTGTATTTTCCCTTCCAATATTACTTTTAGTAAGCTGTTGTGTCTTTTAACATGCCCCAAAAATTTAATTTGTCTTGTCTTAATTGTATTTAGTGGTTCTCTTTTTATTTTCAGTTGTTTTAAAACGTTATCGTTTGTTATCTTTTGTTTCCATCCAATTCTACCTATTCTTCTATAAATCCACATTTCATAGGCTTCAATTTTCTGTTCTGTTTTCTTGTCTATTGTCCATGTTTCTGCACCATACAGGAATATTGAGAAGATGTAATATTTTGCCATTCTTAGTTTCAGCCTTGCTGATATTTGTTTTGTTGTTAGCACATTTTTCATGGCATTAAAATTACTTTTTGCTGTACCTATTCTTTTGTTTATTTCCATTTTACATTTTCCATCATTGGTTATAGTATGTCCCAGGTGGTTGTAGTTCTGGACTGCCTCCAGATGTATTCCCTCAACTGTGATATTTAATTGTAGGTCTTGAGCATTTTCTTTGAAGAAATTTCCAATAATAGGAAGAAACACTCATCACTTTTTGGCCATGTAATGAGAAGAGAACAACTGTAATATATTGTAACAACTTGGAAAATTGAGGGACGAAGAGATAGAGAGAAGCAAAGAGAAAAGATACCAGATAGGTTAAGAAAATGGCTTGATAGAAGGTGAACAACAGAAATGATAAATAGCTGTCGAGATCGAAAGTTGTGGAGAGACATAACCACCTACGCCAGCAGGCATGACACTTGATTATGATGATGATGATGATGATGATGATGATGATGATGATGATGTAGTAACTAACAATGGACTCTGCCAGAAAGAGACCAAAAGATTAGCAATAGCAATACTAAAATTAGACGACATGAAGCACTTGTGGCACAATACCAGAAAGGCAGTAAAATTAAAATTTCTAACGGCCTCTATCTTTTCGATAGCAACATATGGTTGTGATTCATGGACAACCTCGCAAACAACAAGGAAGACACTCGATTCATTCGAAACAAAATGCTACAGAAAAAAAAACATTAAGATACCTTGGATAATGGAGAAAGAACAACGAAGACATTAAAAGACTTATACATTAAAAAGAACTGGCTTAAATACACCATTCGGCAAAGAAATCAAAATACTACTGCCACGTCAAAAGACACAGAGAGCTGGAAAGAACAATAATGTCAGCCATTGTTTCTGGGTAACGCATCAACGACAGATCAAGAAGTTTCAAGACATCAAGGAGACCTAGCACTTGACAACAGAAGAAGTGGGAGATCTGGCTAGAGACAGAGATTCTTTCGGATGGGCTGTGGTGAATGCAACGTTCTGTGGGAGATCTGGCTAGAGACAGAGATTCTTTCGGATGGGCTGTGGTGAATGCAACGTTCTGTGGGAGATCTGGCTAGAGACAGAGATTTGTTCAGACGGGCTGTGGTGAATGTAACGTTCTGTGGGAGATCTGGCTAGAGACAGAGATTCTTTCGGATGGGCTGTGGTGAATGCAACGTTCTGTGGGAGATCTGGCTAGAGACAGAGATTCTTTCAGATGGGCTGTGGTGAATGTAACGTTCTGTGGGAGATCTGGCTAGAGACAGAGATTCTTTCGGATGGGCTGTGGTGAATGCAAGGTTCTGTGGGAGATCTGGCTAGAGACAGAGATTCTTTCGGATGGGCTGTGGTGAATGCAACGTTCTGTGGGAGATCTGGCTAGAGACAGAGATTCTTTCGGATGGGCTGTGGTGAATGCAACGTTCTGTGGGAGATCTGGCTAGAGACAGAGATTCTTTCAGACGGGCTGTGGTGAATGTAACGTTCTGTGGGAGATCTGGCTAGAGACAGAGATTCTTTCGGATGGGCTGTGGTGAATGCAACGTTCTGTGGGAGATCTGGCTAGAGACAGAGATTCTTTCGGATGGGCTGTGGTGAATGCAACGTTCTGTGGGAGATCTGGCTAGAGACAGAGATTCTTTCGGATGGGCTGTGGTGAATGCAACGTTCTGTGGGAGATCTGGCTAGAGACAGAGATTCTTTCGGACGGTCTGTGGTGAATGCAACGTTCTGTGGGAGATCTGGCTAGAGACAGAGATTCTTTCGGATGGGCTGTGGTGAATGCAACGTTCTGTGGGAGATCTGGCTAGAGACAGAGATTCTTTCACGCGGGCTGTGGTGAATGTAACGTTCTGTGGGAGATCTGCCTAGAGACAGAGATTCTTTCGGATGGGCTGTGGTGAATGCAACGTTCTGTGGGAGATCTGGCTAGAGACAGAGATTCTTTCGGATGGGCTGTGGTGAATGCAAGGTTCTGTGGGAGATCTGGCTAGAGACAGAGATTCTTTCGGATGGGCTGTGGTGAATGCAACGTTCTGTGGGAGATCTGGCTAGAGACAGAGATTCTTTCGGATGGGCTGTGGTGAATGCAACGTTCGGTGGGAGATCTGGCTAGAGACAGAGATTCTTTCAGACGGGCTGTGGTGAATGTAACGTTCTGTGGGAGATCTGGCTAGAGACAGAGATTCCTTCAGACGGGCTGTGGTGAATGTAACGTTCTGTGGGAGATCTGGCTAGAGACAGAGATTCCTTCAGACGGGCTGTGGTGAATGTAACGTTCTGTGGGAGATCTGGCTAGAGACAGAGATTCCTTCAGACGGGCTGTGGTGAATGCAACGTTCTGTGGGAGATCTGGCTAGAGACAGAGATTCCTTCAGACGGGCTGTGGTGAATGTAACGTTCTGTGGGAGATCTGGCTAGAGACAGAGATTCCTTCAGACGGGCTGTGGTGAATGTAACGTTCTTTGGGAGATCTGGCTAGAGACAGAGATTCCTTCAGACGGGCTGTGGTGAATGCAACGTTCTGTGGGAGATCTGGCTAGTGAGAGAGATTCTATCACACAGGCTGTGGTGAATGCAACGTTCTGTGGGAGATCTGGCTAGTGAGAGAGATTCTATCACACAGGCTGTGGTGAATGCAACGTTCTGTGGGAGATCTGGCAAGAGAGAGAGATTCTATCACACAGGCTGTGGTTAATGCAACGTTATGTGGGAGATCTGGCAAGAGAGAGAGAGAGAGAGAGAGAGAGAGAGAGATATTCTGTCACACAGGCTGTGGTTAATGCAACGTTCTGTGGGATATCTCACTAGACTATATAGAGGCATATGTGGACTATGGTGATAGTGACCCAATTCTGCCGTTGACTGTTGCCATGACAACAAGTTATCTAGTATCTTCTCTCTTTGTCGTTCTCTCTTTCCTTTTATTTTGCCAGTTGTAACCAAGTATTCCAACTTTCCTCTTCTCATGATGTGCACGAAAATATCAATTGTTTCTTTCTGATGTTTTTAAGACTTCCCCCTTTGAGTCGGTCACTGTGGGAATTTCCAGGTTTGTCTGTTTAGCTGTCCAGGGAACTCTAAACATTCTTCTCAGAAATCCAATCTCTGTGGCCTCTAATGGTCTTTTCATTTATTTGTCTGCGGTTCGCTTTCATCGGTCAGAATTCGCTCTATATAACACCAATAATCTCTTTTTCTTATTTCTATTAATATAGACTTGTTGCACAAGATGTTGTTCAATTTTCTGTAATACTGCCTTGTATAATAAATTATACTACAACAAATACAAACAATAAGAGTCATGTTTCCCAATTAATATTTATTTGATAATGACGTTATTGAAGTATAACGAGTTATTAAAGTCTGTGAACAAACTACAGCTACAAGTATAATTTCGAATATTATCATGCTGATTGTTATCGCTCAGATAGTTCTATGTATTTATTATCAACATACAAAACAATTACAGTAACATGCCTAACTCTACCACAAATAAAAGAAACATTAAAGAACTGTGCTTTCCTTGAGCTCTTTTTTTTGGGAAAACAGCTTTTCAATTCTTGAAGCTCTGGGATTTTTAACCTGTTGATAAGAAAAGAAAATGTGATTGTGTGTGTTTAAATTAAATAAACAGTTTAGCAAATAAGTGGTAAAACAAAAAGTTTGTCAATGGAAGCCAAGATATTTGGGTAGGCCTCTAACTATGTTTATTACTAAATATATGAAGAAAGCATGGTTATGGTTATAGAAGGCCGCCCAGGTATCACTGCAAACGAATTAAAATCCATAATTTCTCAACCGCCCGTGCCAGTGGAATCATCTGCGTTAACATCTCATCTCCCAAACAATGAAAGGTAGTTGCTGTCTCGATCATAGCAGTCTCAGAACACGCCAAAAGACACAAGGCGAAACCGCACAGAAAAGAAGCACAGCCTACTGTTCCCTGTCACACGATATCATTAGTCATCGTAGGCAATCGGAACATCGAAACATGATCAAAACGAATGAAACGCACAGCTCACGGTGTGCACAGAACATTTAACTCAGTAGCTCCTGCAGCAAGCCGGACTTGGAATATGAGGAAATTGAACAAAGGAACACTTTTCAGACAGTGTTTAAACGGTTCCTCCCGCCTATCCGCCATATTGACCGGAAGTTCCAGAAGAGAGCGTGATTTGAGTAAACCTCTAACCATATTTATTACTGAATATACGAAGAAAGCATGTAACTGGAAAGGCCTCTAACCATATTTATTACTGAATATATAAATAAAGAATAAAATGGTATGTCTTTTGATGTTTATTAATGTAACAGTAAGTAAAAAATATTAGAGACAATCTTTCATTGTGAATATTCTCTTAGATTAACTGTTTGAGAATTGTGGATCTTGGCCCTTTTTGTACACCACACAGATATTGAGGGCAACATTCTACAAGAAAGACGGTCATCTTTATACATGAACCGTACACCATAGGCAACATTCTACAAGAGAGACGGTCATCTTGATACATGAACCGTACACCATAGGCAACATTCTACAAGAGAGACGGTCATCTTGATACATGAACCGTACAGCATAGGCAACATTCGACAAGAGAGACGGTCATCTTGACACATGAACCGAACAGCATAGGCAACATTCTACAAGAGAGACGGTCATCTTGATACATGAACTGTACACCATAGGCAACATTCGACAAGAGAGACGGTCATCTTGACACATGAACCGTACACCATAGACAACATTCTACAAGAGAGAACACCCCTTTGTTCATTAAACATACACTATAGGCTTCATTATAGGCGCTGAATAGAACATACATTGCGGAAGCCAACTGAGAGTATAACACAACAGGCCCTTTTTTGGAATCACCAGGGGAAAATACAAAGAGGAAGAACAAGATATATTCTTGGAGAAGACAGGCAGAAGCAGAGATGAAGATGATGGGGAAGACTTGGAATTTACTTAAAAGAATAGCAAGTAACAGAACGACTTGGAAAATGTTTGTTGAAGACCTATGCTCCACATAAAGTGTACACAATAGACACTATTCTAAAAGAGAGTAGATCCCCTTAGAACATAAACTGTACACAATAGACAACATTCTAAAGAGAGTAGATCCCCTTGATATATAAACTGTACACAATAAACAACATTCTAAAAGAGAGTAGACCCCCTAAGAACATAAACTGTACTCAATAGACAACATTCTAAAAGAGAGTAGATCCCCTTAGAACATAAATTGTACACAATAGACAACATTCTAAAAGAGAGTAGACCCCCCTGGAACATAAACTGTACACAATAGATAACATTCTAAAAGAGAGTAGATCCCCTTAGAACATAAATTGTACACAATAGACAACATTCTACATGACAGAGACGACCCTCTTTGTCCACACTTTAGATACTGAACTCAATGTTGTACACCAGTGACGACCCTCTTTGTACACACTTTAGATACTGAAGACAATGTTGAACAACAGTGACGACACTCTTTGTACACACTTTAGATACTGAAGACAATGTTGTACAACAGTGACGACCCTCTTTGTACACACTTTAGATACTGAAGACAATGTTGTACAACAGAGACGACACTCTTTGTACACACTTTAGATACTGAAGACAATGTTGTACAACAGTGACGACCCTCTTTGTACACACTTTAGATACTGAAGACAATGTTGTACAACAGTGACGACCCTCTTTGTACACACTTTAGATACTGAAGACAATGTTGTACAACAGTGACGACACTCTTTGTACACACTTTAGATACTGAAGACAATGTTGTACAACAGAGACGACACTCTTTGTACACACTTTAGATACTGAAGACAATGTTGTACAACAGTGACGACCCTCTTTGTACACACTTTAGATACTGAAGACAATGTTGTACAACAGTGACGACCCTTTTGTACACACTTTAGATACTGAAGACAATGTTGAACAACAGTGACGACACTCTTTGTACACACTTTAGATACTGAAGACAATGTTGAACACAGTGACGACCCTCTTTGTACACACTTTAGATACTGAAGACAATGTTGTACAACAGTGACGACCCTCTTTGTACACACTTTAGATACTGAAGACAATGTTGTACAACAGTGACGACACTCTTTGTACACACTTTAGATACTGAAGACAATGTTGTACAACAGTGACGACACTCTTTGTACACACTTTAGATACTGAAGACAATGTTGTACAACAGTGACGACCCTCTTTGTACACACTTTAGATACTGAAGACAATGTTGTACAACAGTGACGACACTCTTTATACACACTTTAGATACTGAAGACAATGTTGTACAACAGTGACGACCCTCTTTGTACACACTTTAGATACTGAAGACAATGTTGTACAACAGTGACGACACTCTTTGTACACACTTTAGATACTGAAGACAATGTTGTACAACAGTGACGACCCTCTTTGTACACACTCTAGATACTGAAGACAATGTTGAACAACAGTGACGACACTCTTTGTACACACTTTAGATACCGAAGACAATGTTGTACAACAGTGACGACACTCTTTGTACACACTTTAGATACTGAAGACAATGTTGTACAACAGTGACGACACTCTTTGTACACACTTTAGATACTGAAGACAATGTTGTACAACAGGGACGACACTCTTTGTACACACTTTAGATACTGAAGACAATGTTGTACAACAGTGACGACCCTCTTTGTACACACTTTAGATACTGAAGACAATGTTGTACACCAGTGACGACCCTCTTTGTACACACTTTAGATACTGAAGACAATGTTGTACAACAGAGACGACACTCTTTGTACACACTTTAGATACTGAAGACAATGTTGTACAACAGTGACGACCCTCTTTGTACACACTTTAGATACTGAAGACAATGTTGTACAACAGTGACGACCCTCTTTGTACACACTTTAGATACTGAAGACAATGTTGAACAACAGTGACGACACTCTTTGTACACACTTTAGATACTGAAGACAATGTTGTACAACAGTGACGACCCTCTTTGTACACACTTTAGATACTGAAGACAATGTTGTACACCAGTGACGACCCTCTTTGTACACACTTTAGATACTGAAGACAATGTTGAACAACAGTGACGACCCTCTTTGTACACACTTTAGATACTGAAGACAATGTTGTACAACAGTGACGACCCTCTTTGTACACACTTTAGATACTGAAGACAATGTTGTACAACAGTGACGACACTCTTTGTACACACTTTAGATACTGAAGACAATGTTGTACAACAGTGACGACCCTCTTTGTACACACTTTAGATACTGAAGACAATGTTGTACAACAGTGACGACCCTCTTTGTACACACTTTAGATACTGAAGACAATGTTGTACAACAGTGACGACACTCTTTGTACACACTTTAGATACTGAAGACAATGTTGTACAACAGTGACGACCCTCTTTGTACACACTTTAGATACTGAAGACAATGTTGTACAACAGTGACGACCCTCTTTGTACACACTTTAGATACTGAAGACAATGTTGTACAACAGTGACGACCCTCTTTGTACACACTTTAGATACTGAAGACAATGTTGTACAACAGTGACGACCCTCTTTGTACACACTTTAGATACTGAAGACAATGTTGTACAACAGTGACGACCTCTTTGTACTTTAGAAAGACAATGTTGTACAACAGTGACGACCCTCTTTGTACACACTTTAGATACTGAAGACAATGTTGTACAACAGTGACGACCCTCTTTGTACACACTTTAGATACTGAAGACAATGTTGTACAACAGTGACGACCCTCTTAGTACACACTTTAGATACTGAAGACAATGTTGAACAACAGTGACAACACTCTTTGTACACACTTTAGATACTGAAGACAATGTTGTACAACAGTGACGACCCTCTTTGCACACACTTTAGATACTGAAGACAATGTTGTACAACAGTGACGACCCTCTTTGTACACGACTCATTTAGATGATGTTGACACAATTGATAACGATTGCCTGTGGGGGAAAAAAAAAAAAGGTATCCTTAAATAAAGTTGTGAGCCTGTCTTTTAATTGTTCAATGAATTTACCTATTCAGGACACTCTAGGCAGCATGCTCCAGGTTTGGCTACTGGAGTGGACCCATCTGTACAATTGAGGAAATAAAGATCTTCTATACATTCCTCATACATGCAGTCGATACTTCCAGACAATCTACATGTACAATCGTATGCACACGGGTCTGTAATTTCGACTGGCCCGAGCTAAAATAACGAAACAAATTATCAATTGTATATTTTTAAAATGAATTTTTACCACCCCGCCACTTTTCCCTTTTTTTTCCTTCTTATAGCTTCTGCTGTTGACTTTCTTATATTCAACTACACACACTCAGGGGTACACTGGGAAGCAGATCTGTTCACTTAATGGAAGTAGTCGATGGGCCTTGAGGATGATACACCGATTAAACTTAACTAAACTAAACTGAACTGAACTGAACTGAACTGAACTCATCGGAACTGAACTAAACTAAACTAAACTAAACTAAACTGAACTGAACTGAACTGAACTGAACTGAACTGAACTAACTAAACTAAACTAAACTAAACTAAACTGAACTAAACTGAACTGAACTGAACTGAACTAAACTAAACTAAACTAAACTGAACTGAACTAAACTAAACTAAACTGACCTGAACTGAACTGAACTAAACTAAACTAAACTAAACTAAGCTGAACTGAACTGAACTGAACTAAACTAAACTAAACTAAACTAAACTAAACTAAACTAAACTGAACTGAACTGAATTATACTAAACTAAACTAAACTGAACTGAACTGAACTGAACTGAACTAAACTAAACTAAACTAAACTAAACTAAACTAAACTAAACTAAACTGAACTAAACTAAACTAAACTAAACTAAACTAAAACTATTCATCCCTCAATTTCTATCTTCTATTTTCCCTTCACCCTATAACCGTAGGGGTCTACTGACAGATCACTTCAGACTTCTCCATTTCTCTCTATATCGTCAGTCATTATCTGAGAATCTGCAAAGTCGTGACCTGTCCATTCCTTGATGTTAGTAGCAAAGGATGCAGATATGATGGCCCGTTCTGAGGCCAAGCTGCGGTAAAGGGGCTGAGGCCAGCCTGCTGCGGTCGCCGGTCTGCCGTGACGTCATGTATGCTCTGAGGCCAAGGGGCCTAATTTTCTGACCTAATTGAAGCTGTGCTTATAGAGAAAGTATTTTCTTTTTTATTTGTTTTATTTAGTAATCTTTTTTAAAATATGAATTGTAATGGGCGGATTTTTTATAACGGAGGCACGGGACGGATGATTTAGTTGCTTAACTGTGGCTTGAAATGGTTTATATATAATAGGCAGAGTTGGATATTGGAAGGTTTCTTTGTAATTTTTTTCTTGTAGGGGGTTTAATTTATTTAATATGTTTACGACAACTAATGAGACAGGTGTCGGCGTGACGTAACTAATTGAACTTGTAGTTGGCGGGTTTATATTGAGAAAATAAAAGGAAAGGGGGTTCCGTTAGCAGCTACACGGGTGGATTTGATGTGTTCTTATAGTGAACTATAGAAGGAAATTCTTTGTTTTATTTATTGATGATATTGTTTAGTAATGTTATTATATAGTAATGTTGTTATTTAGCAATGTCATTATTTAGTAACGTTGGTATTTAGTAATGTTGTTATCTAGTAATGTTGCTATTTAGTAATGTTATTATTCTGTAAGTTATTATTTAGTAATGTTATTATTTAATAATGGTACTATTTAGTAATGTTGTTATTTAGTAATGATATTATTTAGTAATGTTATAATTTAGTAATGTTATTATTTAGTAATGTTGTTATTTAGTAAAGCTTTTATTTAGTAATGTTGTTATTTAGTAAAGTTTTTATTTAGTAATGTTGTTATTTAGTAATGTTATTATTTAGTAATGTTGTTATTTAATAATGTTATTATTTAGTAATGTTATTATTCAGTAATGTTATTATTTAGTAAAGTTATTATTTAGTAATGTTACTATTTAATAATGTTATTATTTAGTAATGTTGTTATTTAATAATGTTATTATTTAGTAATGTTACTATTTAGTAATGTTATTATTTAGTAGTGTTTTTATCTAATAATGTTATTATTTAGTAATGTTACTATTTAGTAAAGTTGTAATTTAGTAGTGTTATTATTTAGTAATGTTATTATTTAGTAATGTTATTATTTAGTAATGTTATTATTGGGTAATGTTATTATTTATAATGTTATTTTTTTAGTAATTTTGTTATTTAGTTATGTTATTATTTAGTAATGTTATTATTTGGTAATATTAATATATCAAGGATTTTAATTCTTTCTAAAAGGGGCTGGATTTTTTACTAACTGAGACATGATTAATTTGATTAGGAGACGTGATTAATTTAATTAGGAGACGTGATTAATTTAAGGTTTTTTTGTGGCGTTAATTGTGTACATAAATGTATACATATATATGTGTATATAAATCGTCAAAGTAATTTACCAGTGAGGTACATACTTTTGTAATGGTTCATATAGAGCATAGTGGGGAATTGATGGTTTCATTAGTGCCACATACCCAGGTATTAAACAGCTTTTCATTGAAATTTGGATTAAATTGAGTTATCGTGACACAAGGCCCGTGTCCTCTAAACTGTTGTATCTAACAAATAGATGTTATAGTTATTTTCTTATTGTGTTTTTTTTTACTTGTTAAGTCTGTTATTGTGTTAAATGTTGCTATTGTGAACGGTTAGGTTGAAGATATTGGCTCCTTAGTTATCTTCCCTTTTCCTCGGTGTCCTGTTTTTTACTATTATTTTTTTCTTCGGTGTTAGTGGTACTTATTCTCTCTCTCTCTCTTTCCCCACATGCACTGTTAGACAAAACGTCATGAGAGTTTCGTAGAACAGAATAGTAGGCAACATACCAAACGCTAAGAGAAAATATGAATATTTGATACACTTTATTTATAACTTCTTCACGTTTTATTTATAATTTCTTCACACTTTATTTATAACTTCTTCACGTTTTATTTATAATTTCTTCACACTTTATTTATAACTTCTTCACGTTTTATTTATAATTTCTTCACACTTTATTTATAACTTCTTCACGTTTTATTTATAATTTCTTCACACTTTATTTATAATTTCTTCACACTTTATTTATAACTTCTTCACGTTTTATTTATAATTTCTTCACACTTTATTTATAACTTCTTCACGTTTTATTTATAATTTCTTCACACTTTATTTATAACTTCTTCACGTTTTATTTATAATTTCTTCACACTTTATTTATAACTTCTTCACGTTTTATTTATAATTTCTTCACACTTTATTTATAACTTCTTCACGTTTTATTTATAACTTCTTCACGTTTTATTTATAACTTCTTCACACTTTATTTATAACTTCTTCACACTTTATTTATAACTTCTTCACGTTTTATTTATAACTTCTTCACGTTTTATTTATAACTTCTTCACGTTTTATTTATAACTTCTTCACACTTTATTTATAACTTCTTCACGTTTTATTTATAACTTCTTCACGTTTTATTTATAACTTCTTCACGTTTTATTTATAACTTCTTCACACTTTATTTATAACTTCTTCACGTTTTATTTATAACTTCTTCACGTTTTATTTATAACTTCTTCACGTTTTATTTATAACTTCTTCACGTTTTATTTATAACTTCTTCACACTTTATTTATAACTTCTTCACGTTTTATTTATAACTTCTTCACGTTTTATTTATAACTTCTTCACACTTTATTTATAACTTCTTCACACTTTATTTATAACTTCTTCACACTTTATTTATAACTTCTTCACGTTTTATTTATAACTTCTTCACACTTTATTTATAACTTCTTCACACTTTATTTATAACTTCTTCACACTTTATTTATAACTTCTTCACACTTTATTTATAACTTCTTCACACATTATTTTGTGTCCTACACACACACACACACTATTCTCTCTTTCCACACACATGTGCGGATATATAAGAAAAAAACATAATATGTCTATATTTTAAAAATTCAAATATATCATCATCATCATTGAGTGCCGTCTCCGCATCGAAGGTTGGCTACCATGGAGCGTCATTCCACTCTGTCTCTTGCTTTGATGGTGCAAGTTGTTATAGGATGACTTGTGCATCTTTTGATGTTATTCGTCCATGTTAGTCTTGGTCTGCCTCTGCCTCTTTACCTTGTATTTTTCCTTCTAATAATACTTTTACTAGGCTGTTGTGTCTTATAACATGCCCCAGAAATATCATTTGTCTTGTTCTAATTGTATTTAGTAGTTCTCTTTTTACTTTCAATTGCTTTAAAACTTCATAGTTTGTTTTCTTTTCGTTCCATCCAATTCTACCTATTCTTCTATAAATCCACATTTCAGAGGCTTCAATTTTCTGTTCTGTTTTCTGGTCTAATGTCGATGTTTCTGCACCATTCATGAATATTGAAATGATGTAACATTTTGCTACTCTTAGTTTTAGTCCTGGTGTTATTCAAATATAAATGTTTACATAATAGACAGCCAAATTCATCGAAAATATAAGCATTCTAGAATCTTATTATATGTCTCTGCTTGAACAAAGCTATTCTTCCTTTCCTTGACGAGAAGGAGACATCATTTACACCCACCTCCCGTCTACGGTTTATTACAAGTTCACTCAATCTTTGACACTGACCAGATTCCACATCTGGGGCTAGCTAGGGCTAGTCCGTCTTGACCCAGTGAGACCTTTATCGTTTTCACAGCAATAAAAACATGATCAGAGATAGATGAGATTGCTGAAACTGAAAGATAAACGTGGCGAGAGGCAGCAACGATATATTGGAAACAAACAATAATAAATGAATATTATTATAGAGGAAAACTTCCGAGGCGATAATTCAGGGAATCATTTCATAGGAAAAGGTATGTTTACAGCACTCAGACAAAATTACAAATAAACAACAGAAAAAAAAAACAAAGAACAATATAAGGTTCGAATCAAGATCGAACCCGTACTTCTTGGCACTGCGCCTTGCCGCGAGATTCTATCCTCAACTAGAAGGTTTGTTACTTGTGCCCTTTTTGATGTTAATTTCTAATTCTTGGCATGTCATTTTCCATTTCATCAAACTGGGCTAATGTTGGGGAAGCAGATATTTCACTTACTGGTTCTGGTGTTTTGAGGGTTCCTTTCAAGTATTCTTCCAATCTTTTCAGTTTTCCATTTTCTTTGACTAATCGCCTTCCATCTCTGCTTCGTACAATGGTGGTATTTAGGTTAGTTCAACGGTAGATTATACCAGCCGTTTGAGATGAACTGTGGAGTCAAACAAGGATGTGTCCTTGCCCCTACTCTATTAGGAATATTTTTTCGCTGCCCTTATACACAATGCGTGCCTCACAGCACAAGTGCTGTAATGAACCAGAACCATGAATACCCTGCTTCATCTCTCCGTGGTGCTTCAGGTAGCAGACTAACCTGTCTAGTCTGGCCAAGCGAGTAGGGATCGAAAAGAGAAGACAACCCGGTACTCAAAAACTCCCTGCTGAAGTCGGATGTGTTGGGCCGAAAGGCTCAAATATCACAGTTATACTGCAAACCACGTCACAACGCAGACACACCCACTTAACGTCCTTTTAAGAGCGGATGATGAAGAGGAATTCTATAGTCTACTAGAATACTCTAGAATACTTTAGTCATCGGGCGAACGCCAGCAAGCAGCAAACATACACAATGCGTTTGAAACCGTCTCTGGAGACATCTACGTTCGTACAAGATCTGACGGCCTCTTTTTTAATCTAGCAAGTCTGAGGTCAACATTTAAAACAACTGAGACTCTAATCAAGGAGCTCCTATTCGCTGATGATTCAGCACTGGTTGCTCACGATGACTCCGTCCTGTAGTCAATGATTGACAATCTAGGTAGATCACGTGATTTAGCCAGCTCCGCAACTATATCATTAAATAACACACCCCTTAAATCTGTGAGAGAGTTCGCCTATCTCGGTTCTATGGTCATAACCAATATCTCCCTGGAAGAAGAAATAAATTCCCTGATAACGCGTTATTTTCTCCATTTATTTCTCTGCATTATTTTATTTCATCATTATTTTTTGTGCTGTCAGCTACTTGCGCGGTTCTGGTTTTTTTTTTTTTTTTTTTATGAGCCTTATTTATTTATCTATCCTTGACCATGACACCGTGCGGGGCTATATTTGAAGCCTTTCGTGCAAGTTAAAGGATAACTCTAGGAAATGTTCGTTCAACGATTACTCGCGGTTGTCGTCCTTGTCTCCATGGCTGTGGAGTATCGCTTCGCCTGATTGTGAATATGATGGTAGATTTGATCCGGTACGTTAAATTAAACATTCATGATTGTTTTCATGATTGTTTTCATGATTGTTTTCATGATTGTAATAACGATTTTTAAAAAATTAACTGTATAGTGAAAACAAATATATAAAAGAAAAATACATTAAGATATGTTTCCCACTGATATTCACTGTCAGTACCTGGGAAGATAATTTGCCGAGTACTTCTCCAACACATAAAGAAGAGTGTGGAAGGAAATCTTAGACAAGAGCAGGTAGACTTTAGAAGTGAGAGATCTTGTACTGATTAAATCTTTCTCTTGCGAACCATGGTAGAGCAGACACCAAACGGTATTCATCCTTATGTATAAACTTCTTTGACTTTGAGAAGGCATCCGATAGCATCCATCATACATCGCTTTGGAAAATGTTATGTACATACGGCTTCTAAAATAAAATCTTTAACATTCTAAAGGATATGTATTACATGTACTAGAGGACAATAATTGTTACAATCATTGAAATTCACTTATTACAGCTTCACTGAAGGCTGTAGAATCGTGGTTTAACACAAGAATGTAGAGAATACATTGAACAGACAGCTCAGATAGTAATGAAAACGTTCTGAAAGAGGCCAAAACAAATAGAGCTGATTTCCAATATTAGGAAAAAACAATCATCATTTTTTGGCCACGTAATGAGAAGGGAACAACTGTAATATATTGTAACAACTGAGAAAATTGAGCGACGAAGAGATCGAGGGAAGCAAAGAGAAAAAATTCCAGACAGCTTAAGAGAATGGCTTGGCAGAAGGTCAACAACAGAAATGATAAATAGCTGCCGAGATCGAAAGTTGTGGAGAGACATGATCACCTATTTCAGCAGGCCTGTTACTTGATGATGATGATGATGATGATGATGATGAAAATTCACTTAACTAGTTAACTTACCGGATAAGTAATGCCTTTATGATGATGATGATGAAAATTCACTTAACTAGTTAACTTACCGGATAAGTAATGCCTTTATGATGATGATGATGAAAATTCACTTAACTAGTTAACTTACCGGATAAGTAATGCCTTTATGATGATGATGATGAAAATTCACTTAACTAGTTAACTTACCGGATAAGTAATGCCTTTATGATGATGATGATGAAAATTCACTTAACTAGTTAACTTACCGGATAAGTAATGCCTTTATGATGATGATGATGATGAAAATTCACTTAACTAGTTAACTTACCGGATAAGTAATGCCTTTATGATGATGATGAAAATTCACTTAACTAGTTAACTTACCGAATAAGTAATGCCTCCATAGACACAAGAAGCCGAAGCGGCGCTCCAGAGCATGGAGAGAGTAACGAGAACGGCGAGAAATTGTTGAGCGAACATTTCCTAGAGCTGTTCCTTTAACTTGCAAGAAAGGCTTGAAATATATATAGCCCGCCTTGTGTCTTGGCCAAGGAAAGATAAATAAATGAGGCTCACAAAAGATCTAACTAGAACCGTGCAACTGCTGTCAACGCCACACAGTAAACAAACAACGGATAAAATAGTTTGGCCATGTAACAAGACAGAAAGATAAAACACAACACAATGAGTCTTTAATAAACATTGCGAGAACACCAGACCCAAGTAAAGGATGCAGCGTTAAATATTAGCAACACAGAGAAACGTAGTAAGAGAGATTAAATGAATAGAAAAAGTCTGCATGGTATATCTCAAATAAAGAAGGTAAATGTTGAAGGAAATAAGAAGAAATCAGAGTAAGAACAGTTTTATTATATCTTTGTTAACATACACACAGACACATACATGTCTTATGTTACTAGTACCCACCGCTGTAGGTTCTAGGTTATTTGTCTGTCTTTGCTTTTTACTAAAACCTGATTAATTGATGAAAGTAACATTTCTCGTTATATTCAGGCAGGCCGGTGGTGTTGTGGTTAGTCCACTCGCCTGCCGACCTGAAGGTTCAGGTTTCAAATGCCCAGTTGATGTACACATTGTTCCGATTTTGGGATGCACCTGGCTTTTGAAACTGGGTACCAGATGTTTCTGTATTAAATTGATATCTCCTTCTCTCCCCCCCCTCCCCCTCCCACCAGTAAGAACGATTCCCCTGTTTCTGTATTACATTGATATTACCCCTCCCACCTGTAAGGACGATTCCTCTGTTTCTGTATTATATTGATATTACCCCTCCCCACGGTAAGAACGATTCCCCTGTTTCTGTATTAAATTGATATTCTCCCTCCCCACGGTAAGGACGATTCCCCTGTTTCTATATCCATTTAATGTACAAGACGTACATATTTTAATGGCAACGAGTTTTCGTGTTGTGTGTGTACATTCCTGGTGTTGTGTTAGAGCTTTCCTGGTGTTGTGTGTGTACTTCACTAGTGTAGTGTTTGCACTTTCATGACGTTGTGTGTGAGATTTTCTGAAGCAGTGAGCTTTCCTGGTGCTTTCCTCTGTATTTTCCTGATGTTTTGTGTGTACTTTCCTGCTGTTGTTAGTGGACATTCCTGCTGTTTTGTGTGTACATTCCTGCTAATGTGTGTGTACTTTCCTGGTGTTGTATGTGTACATTCCTGCTAATGTGTGTGTACTTTCCTTGTACTTTCCTAGTGTTGTATCTGAGGATTCCTGTTGTGGTGTTTGAGCTTTCCAGGTGTTGTGTATGTACTTTACTGTTTTTTTTTAGGTTTCCTGGTGTTGTGTGTGTACTTTCCTGTTGCGGTGTTTGAGCTTTCCTGGTATTGTGTTTACTCTCCTGGTGTTGTGTGTTTACTCTCCTGGTGTTGTGTTTGAGCTTTCCTGGTGTTGTGTGTACTTTTCTGATGTTGTGTGTTTACTCTCCTGTTGTTGTGTTTGAGCTTTCCTGGTATTGTGTGTGTACTTTTCTGGTGTGGTTTTTGTACTTTCCCGCAGTTGTGTGTGTAGTTTCCCGGTGTTGTATGTGTACTATCCTGGTGTTGTATGTGTAAAAAATTAAGTACAATATCCCCGTCACGCCAAGTGACGTATAGGGAATATGGTGTTAGTGACCATAAATTTTACAAACTTTCAGCACATGATTTTTGGGGTAATGTGGTAGGCATTACGCCCGTGCCGCTTTACCTTTCCAGAAAATAATTCGGTACCCATTAAAGGCTAGGTGAAACGGAAGCCATCGGTTGGGATCGAACGCTACCTCTTTTCTTTTGTAGTCCAATTCACTAACCACCGAGCCATCGCGGCTCCCAGTTGTGTGTGTACATTCCTGGTATTGTGTTTGAACTTTGCTGGTGTTGTGTGTTTACTTTCCCGCTGTTGTATGTGTACTTTCCCGCTGTTGTATGTGTACTTTCCAGTTGTTGTGTGTGTATTTTTCTGGTGTTGTGAGTGTACTTTTCAGTTGGTGTGTGTGTTCTTTCCTGGTGTTGTGTATGTACTTTCCAGTTTTTGAGTGTACTTTCCTGGTGTTGTGTGTTTACTTTCCAGTTGTTGTGTGTGTACTTTCTTGGTGTTGTGTGTGTACTTTGCCCGTGTACTGCTATAATAGTTGAGCTCATGTGTAACTCCACTTTTACAAGCGTTTGATTTATTGTTAAAGATAATTGATTGAACAGGAACCAGGGAGAAAAATTGACAAACAAATGAGTCACGTTGTACACAGATGCTAAATATTCCACAGGATTAGTTGATCGCTTTATCAATGTTTCGCATATTTTACTAAACTATTTAACTAACAAAAGTAAGAAAACACAGATTCATTTATCAGAATTGGTTTATTAACTTAGGATGATGTTGGATTATAACACTATTAATAACTGTAAACAAATTCCATTGAACAGATGTCATTATTAGATGAGCATGCAGGCTCTTATTTTTCTTGTTTCTTCTTTTATTATTTAAGATCAGAGTAGGACAGCTTTTAGTACAATTAATAACGTTTTAGACACGTCATTGCAATATAGAAAATAACAATGACAATCTTCTACAAGCTCATTTCTTTGGAATCACTTGTCTGGGCTGTTACCTCAGAGTTTTCTGTTTCCTGGAGATATAAAAGAAAGACACTGTAAGTCTTTTTTGAGTTAAATTAAAAAATATCAGTCATGTAAGGGGATAAGAGGCCAGCAAGAAACCAACGAGGCCAACACAAGGATGGAGTTCCTAAGTAACAACAGAAAGAAACAGTCAACAATTTTCAGGCACATCATGAGAAGATGGAAGTTAAAATGCTTGGTTACAACAGGCAAAATACAGGGAAAGAAATATCGCGGACGACAAGGAGAGAAGATACTAGCTAGCTTGGTGTCATAACATGAAAAACGATCAACAACAGAACTGATACAATGCATTGTAGATAGAAGATTGTGTAAAGACATGATCGTCTACACCAACAGGTATGGTATAGGATGATGAAGGAGATAATAACTTAGAAGCCAGGAACACATAGGATGGCTACCACTGACGTGTCTGTTTATTAATTAATATGTAGTTAACGACAATCTTCATCATCAAAACCATTTCATAACCCTGACGTCGATGAGACAAAAACAGCAGACTTCATCAACCTTCTCCATTTCTCGCTATCTTCAACTATTCTTTGTGATTCTGCAAAAGTCAAAGCCAGTCAATTCTTTGATATTATCTTCCCGTTTCTGTATTATGTGCACCTCTCCTTCTGCCTCTTTTCACAGCTCCCTGTAGAATAGTCTTTGTAGGGCAAGTTGATCGAAATACGAGGCAGATATCTTTTATTGTGCATTACATCACCTCGTGTATTCCTATTTCTTGTTTTATATTATCCCAACTTGTACATTTGTACATGAACCTAATTCTGAAATGCCTGAACCTGACGACAACGTTTCACCTTCATAACTTGTATTCTATCCTACAGCTCTGGTGAGAGTGTCCATGTTTTGCAAGTGTTTCAAAAAATTGATAAAATAATGAACCAGATTATAATAATTATAGAACCAAGAGAAATGCTCCTGCTTCCAAATGAATATGCAGCTCTTTTTATTTAATGAATGGGCTGCTTAACAATATTCTTCAAGCGTTCTTGGTTCACACGCTTCTATACTCATAGTTCTCTAACTCTAGAAGTGTGTAAACCTCAGTCCCATTGTTATAAACAACCCACATTTCAGAATAGACCAATAGTTGGTCTTAAACGAATGTGCTCTACTAAGGAACAACACAGCCGCTACTACTCAATCGTGTCCTTCCTTACATTGGGAGCCATACACTAACTACAAATCTCTCGTATTGTTCCTTCCATCCTTGGCAAAGGCGCATGCCAGTACCAGGACTGAAAGTTATCAGCGACTTATAGCTGACTGCTTTCGTCTGGATAGGTGAACCAGAATGTCCATAATCTACTCTATGTCTTCGCGATGTTTCGCTCTGGCCTTCTATTTTTCATGTTATTTTTATGTACTCATTTAATACCCTCTCGTGTGATTTTTACAACACATCTACGCCGACTTGACGTTCCCATAATTTTTACAACACATCTACGCCGACTTGACGTTCCCATAATTTTTACAACACATCTACGCCGACTTGACGTTCCCATAATTTTTACAACACATCTACGCCGACTTGACGTTCCCATAATTTTTACAACACATCTACGCCGACTTGACGTTCCCATAATTTTTACAACACATCTACGCCGACTTGACGTTCCCATAATTTTTACAACACATCTACGCCGACTTGACGTTCCCATAATTTTTACAACACATCTACGCCGACTTGACGTTCCCATAATTTTTACAACACATCTACGCCGACTTGACGTTCCCATAATTTTTACAACACATCTACGCCGACTTGACTTTCCCATAATTTTTACAACACATCTACGCCGACTTGACGTTCCCATAATTTTTACAACACATCTACGCCGACTTGACGTTCCCATAATTTTTACAACACATCTACGCCGACTTGACGTTCCCATAATTTTTACAATACATCTACGCCGACTTAACGTTCCCATAATTTTTACAACACATCTACGCCGACTTAACGTTCCCATAATTTTTACAATACATCTACACCGACTTAACGTTCCCATAATTTTTACAATACATCTACGCCGACTTAACATTCACATAATTTTGACAACATATCTACACTGACTTAACGTTCCCATAATTACGAGCGACGTTGTGGACTATATATTCCGTTACTATAATGATCGGTAAGCAAATTTCCGGTTCCAAGATGGTGGATTAGAGTTTGTGTTCCATCAACCGCTGCAGGATTTGCTTTTTGAGACTGATTAACTTCAGCTCTCTAATGTAGATCGATGTGATAAAGTGAACAGGATTTTCCACTTCAATGATTAGCACCGATGTTAAAGAGTTCATGCGCCTGGCTGCTGTCTTTTTAACGAATTAGGTGGTGTGGATACGACATCCCCCCGTCATGAAGGCGATATGTGTTTTACGTCATGACACTGATAGCTGTTAAATAACCGTCGTTGGCACAGATAACTCGTCGTCGACACATTTTCGGCACAGATAACTCTCAGCTCGTTAATCATTGTGCCAGGTCAACCGAAGGTTTCACTTTAAGGATTCTACGTCGGTACCACGGTGTTCGTCCACCCATGCTGCATGTTTTTTGAGTGAATCAAGCGTTGTGGGTGCACCCATTGTTGACAATGTTTTGTTTTCTACGTCATAATGATGGACGATCGTATATCCCTAACCTGGTCAAATCGGAAACGAAGGACGCGATTATAAAGTTGAGATGCTGTTCGTGAATCTCTAGCCCTCGTGCGACTCTCGGATCTTCATGTTAGTCAAGCGGGAAGTTGCGAGGAGAGCGGGGGAGAACTTGTGAAATATTTATCGTTTCTCCCTGCGGGATTTGTTATGGAGGAGATCTCAGCGTTTATGGGCAGTTTCTCAATGTGCGATGAAGAGAATTCGACGACTAAGTAACTAACTGGGCTGGGTATAGATACGACATTGCCCTCTCTACATGAAGGTCCCAGATTTGAACCCTACAACTGATGGTGGGAATGTTTCTATTGGACTTTGTGGTTTCCTCGTGGCTTTACCCAACTCCGGTCTCAGGATAACGAGATGAGATGTCCTCGTGGACAAAAGCCACAAACAACGATTTGACCCATAGAAACATGGTCTAGCTGGAGCTCTGAAGAGGAAGAAATCGTGTCAAATCACTTACGTGATCTTAATACCCGGACTGCGGACGTCTGGTTTCTTCTAATTTACATAGTTCTCACATTCTGAGCAGCACACGCCAGGTTTCTGTACTGCTCCCTTAACTTACCTACTTCTAACATTCTAGACAGCACACACCAGGTTCCTGTACTGCTCCTTTAACTTACCTACTTCTAACATTCTAGACAGCACACGCCAGGTTTCTGTACTGTTCCTTTAACTTACCTACTTCTAACATTCTAGACAGCACACACCAGGTTTCTGTACTGTTCCTTTAACTTACCTACTTCTAACATTCTAGACATCACACGCCAGGTTTCTGTACTGTTCCTTTAACTTACCTACTTCTAACATTCTAGACAGCACACACCAGGTTTCTGTACTGTTCCTTTAACTTACCTACTTCTAACATTCTAGACAGCACACGCCAGGTTTCTGTACTGTTCCTTTAACTTACCTACTTCTAACATTCTAGACAGCACACGCCAGGTTTATGTAGTGCTCCTTTAACTTACCTACTTCTAACATTCTAGACAGCACACGCCAGGTTTATGTAGTGCTCCTTTAACTTACCTACTTCTAACATTCTAGACAGCACACGCCAGGTTTATGTAGTGCTCCTTTAACTTACCTACTTCTAACATTCTAGACAGCACACGCCAGGTTTATGTGCGGGTAGGCAACATTCTAGCAGAGAGTCGATGCTTCGAACATAAACTGTACAATATAGAACACATTATATAGTCCGTTCAGAAATTCATAATCACACCTGAATTAGCTTTGCGTGATAACTGCTTGTTATTTTGGTTTCAAATTGTGCATGCAATCTTAGAATATTGATGACGCAAAGATTTTGGTATTTTTTATTCCACAAACACAACAGATTTTGCACATCAGCGAATTCCTTTGATCTTTTATGACAATATCACACAAGTTGATTCAAATTTTAGAGTTTACAGTAATCGTGTTAAATTTTCCAGTTTACTGCAATTCTTGTCAGAGGCGTATCTACATAGTGCTTAATTGTGGGTGTTGTTCGTTATGTGTATTTGCTAACATGAATTCAATTGGTTACAATTAGTCTTGTCCTTCGGTCACCATTAGACCCCAGGATGTCCTAACTGCAGTTGGAATTGAATTCATTTTAATTTTAATCATTCAGAATCTGACGATTCCAAGAGGTTGATAATCATTACTGGCTGGACAAATAGTAATCCATCTCGTTTCCAGTACTCATCTTCCACCCGCAGCACATGTTCAACGCACTTCTTCCAGAACGGAATGTCTATTTTTGAGAGAGACTCGCGTGTCAGAACTTCAACATCACACGTTTTAAACGTCCTGTTCTGTTCTGCAACTTGTCCTTTGACGTGAGCCCAGACAAGTTCGATTGGATTAAGGTGCGCCTGATATGCAGGGAGTCGAAGAGAGGTGTGGCCGTATTTCTCAATGATTTTGTCAACATGGTACACCTTTTTCTTATTCTTATTCTTCACAAGTTGTAACAATTCGGATTTTAAATGTGTCGTCAAATTTGACATTTTCATTCGCAAGCCATGTCCTAATTTGCTCTTTTGTATTTGATGCAGTAGGCACTTTGTCTTCCTCTGATACGACAATGTGGTATGATGCATTATCCATGACTATGCATGACTATGCATGACTATGCATGACTATCCATGACTATCCATGACTATGCATGACTATGCATGACTATCCATGACTATCCATGACTATGCATGACTATCCATGACTATCCATGACTATGCATGACTATCCATGACTATGCATGACTATCCATGACTATGCATGACTATCCATGACTATCCATGACTATGCATGACTATCCATGACTATCCATGACTATGCATGACTATCCAAGACTATGCATGACTATCCATGACTATCCATGACTATGCATGACTATCCATGACTATGCATGACTATGCATGACTATCCATGACTATGCATGACTATCCATGACTATGCATGACTATCCATGACTATGCATGACTATGCATGACTATCCATGACTATCCATGACTATGCATGACTATCCATGACTATGCATGACTATCCATGACTATCCATGACTATGCTTGACTATCCATGACTATCCATGACTATGCATGACTATCCATGACTATCCATGACTATGCATGACTATCCAAGACTATGCATGACTATCCATGACTATCCATGACTATCCATGACTATCCATGAAGGTCTCTCCAGGATTGATAAAAGATCGTTATAACGGTTATCACGCAAAACTAATTCAGGTGTGATTATGAATTTCTGAACGGACTATAACAGAGAGTCGATCCCCTTGGATCATAAACTGTACACAATAGACAACATTCTAACAGAGAGTCGATCCCATTGGATCATAAACTGTACACAAAAGACAACATTCTAACAGAGAGTCGATCCCCTTGGATCATAAACTGTACACAATAGACAACATTCTAACAGAGAGTCGATCCCCTTGGATCATAAACTGTACACAATAGACAACATTCTAACAGAAAGTCGATCCCTTGGATCATAAACTGTACACAATAGACAACATTCTAACAGAGAGTCGATCCCCTTAGATCATAAACTGTACACAATAGACAACATTCTAACAGAGAGCCGATCCCCTTGGATCATAAACTGTACACAATAGACAACATTCTAACAGAGAGTCGATCCCTTGGAACATAAACTGTACACAATAGACAACATTCTAACAGAGAGTCGATCCCTTGGAACATAAACTGCACACTATAGACAACATTCTAACAGAGAGTCGATCCTTGGAACATAAAATGTACACTATAGACAACATTCTAACAGAGAGTCGATCCTTGGAACATAAAATGTACACTATAGACAACATTCTAACAGAGAATCGATCTTCTTGGTACATAAACTTTACACAATAGACAACATTCTAACAGAGAGTCGATTCTTGGAACATAAACTGTACACAATAGACAACATTCTAACAGAGAGTCGATCCCTTGGAACATAAACTTTACACAATAGACAACATTCTAACAGAGAGTCGATCTTCTTGGTACATAAACTTTACACAATAGACAACATTCTAACAGAGAGTCGATTCTTGGAACATAAAATGTACACTATAGACAACATTCTAACAGAGAATCGATCTTCTTGGTACATAAACTTTACACAATAGACAACATTCTAACTGAGAGTCGATTCTTGGAACATAAACTGTACACAATAGACAACATTCTAACAGAGAGTCGATCTTCTTGGTACATAAACTTTACACAAAAGACAACATTCTAACAGAGAGTCGATCTTCTTGGTACATAAACTTTACACAATAGACAACATTCTGAAAGAGAGTCAATCTCTTTGGTACATAAACTGTACACAATAGACAACATTCTACAAGAGAGAAACGATCCTCTTTGTACACGCTTTAGATACTGAAGACAATGTTATACAACAGTGACGACCCTCTTTGTACATGACCCATGTAGAAGATGGTGACGCAATTGATAACGATTGCCTGAGGGAAAAAAACAAAACAAAAACGGCATCCTTAAATAATGTTGTGAGTTTTTTTTTTTTTTTGTTCAATGAATTTACCCATTGTGGACAAACTCTGCAGCATTCTCCAGGCTTGGGTATTGGCTCTGATCCATCAGGACAATACGTGTGAAATAAACCGTAACAACGGACAACCCTGCAGTCGACTCGTCCAGACTCCTGACATATACAACCAACATCACACGGGTTTGAAGTTTGGAATCGCCCGACCTAAAATAACGAAACAAATTTTCAATTGTACATTCTTACTTTATGAATTTTTACAACCCCCACCCCCCTCCCTTTTTCCCTTCACAATTTCGATCAATCACTATCATCATGAGCCGTCGCTGGGAGCTAGGTGGTGATAAGTAAAGTAAAGTACCCATCACCCGTCAAATGGCGTAAATGGAATATGGTGTTAGCGATCATAAATTTTACAGACATTCAGCACATGATTTTTGGGGTAATGTGGTCGGTATTACGTTCGTGCCGTTTTACTTTCCCAGAAAAAAATCCGGTACCCATTAAAGGCTGGGTGAGCCGGAAGCCATCGGTTGGGGTCGAACCCTACCAGGTTGTGATTCTCCACCACAACTTTCTGTCGCTGTTTTTGCTTATAGCTTCAGCTGTTGACTTTCTTCTGTTTCCCTCTTTACAGCCATCACTCATCAGTCAGGAAGGAGCGGTGTTCGTGGAAACACAGACGAGAATCAACACCGAACTAGGGTCGTCAACTGCACACACTGGGGAGGAGATCTGTTCACTTAATGGAAGTAGTCGATGTGCCTTGACGATGATACATCGACTAAACTAAACTAAACTAAACTAAACTAAACTAAACTAAACTAAACTAAACTAAACTAAACTAAACTAAACTAAACTAAACTAAACTGAACTGAACTGAACTAAACTAAACTAAACTAAACTTAACGTAACTGAACTGAACTGAACTGAAATGAACTAAACTAAACTAAAATAAGCTTAATTAAACTAAACTAAACTAAACTAAACTAAACTAAACTAAATTAAATTAAACTAAACTAAACTGAACTGAACTTAACTAAACTAAACTAAACTAAACTAAACTTAACGTAACTGAACTGAAATGAACTAAACTAAACTAAAATAAACTTAATTGAACTAAACTAAACTAAACTAAACTAAACTAAACTGAACTGAACTGAACTGAACTGAACTGAACTGAACTAAACTAAACTAAACTTAATTGAACTAAACTAAACTAAACTGAACTGAACTGAACTAAACTAAACTAAACTGAACTGAACTTAATTGAACTAAACTAAACTAAACTGAACTGAACTGTACTGAACTAAACTAAACTAAACTTAATTGAACTGAACTAAACTAAACTAAACTAAACTAAACTAAACTAAACTGAACTGAACTGAACTAAACTAAACTAAACTAAACTAAACTAAAGTAAACTAAACTAAACTTAACGTAACTGAACTGAACTGAACTGAACTGAAATGAACTAAACTAAACTAAAATAAGCTTAATTAAACTAAACTAAACTAAACTAAACTAAACTAAACTAAATTAAATTAAACTAAACTAAACTGAACTGAACTGAACTTAACTAAACTAAACTAAACTAAACTAAACTAAACTAAACTTAACGTAACTGAACTGAAATGAACTAAACTAAACTAAAATAAACTTAATTGAACTAAACTAAACTAAACTAAACTAAACTAAACTGAACTGAACTGAACTGAACTAAACTAAACTAAACTAAACTTAATTGAACTAAACTAAACTAAAATGAACTGAACTGAACTAAACTAAACTAAACTGAACTGAACTTAATTGAACTAAACTAAACTAAACTGAACTGATCTGTACTGAACTAAACTAAACTAAACTTAATTGAACTGAACTAAACTAAACTAAACTGAACTGAACTGAACTGAACTGAACTGAACTAAACTTAATTGAACTGAACTAAACTAAACTAAACTGAACTGAACTGAACTAAACTGAACTGAACTGAACTGAACTGAACTAAACTAAACTAAACTAAACTTAATTGAACTAAACTAAACTAAAATGAACTGAACTGAACTAAACTAAACTAAACTAAACTAAACTTAATTGAACTAAACTAAACTAAAATGAACTGAACTGAACTAAACTAAACTAAACTGAACTGAACTTAATTGAACTAAACTAAACTAAACTGAACTGATCTGTACTGAACTAAACTAAACTAAACTTAATTGAACTGAACTAAACTAAACTAAACTGAACTGAACTGAACTGAACTGAACTAAACTTAATTGAACTGAACTAAACTAAACTAAACTGAACTGAACTGAACTAAACTGAACTGAACTGAACTGAACTGAACTGAACTAAACTAAACTAAACTAAACTAAACTAAACTAAACTAAACTAAACTAAACTAAACTAAACTAACTATTCATCCCTCAATTTCTATCTTCTATTTTCCCTTCCCCTATAACCGTAGGGGTCTACTGACAGATCACTTCAGACTTCTCCATTTCTCTCTATATCTTCAGTCATTCTCTGAGAATCTGCAAAGTCGTGACCTGTCCATTCCTTGATGTTAGTAGCAAGGGATGCAGATATGATGGCCCGTTCTGAGGCCAAGCTGCGGTAAAGGGGCTGAGGCCAGCCTGCTGCGGTCGCCGGCCTGCCGTGACGTCATGTATGCTCTGAGGCCAAGGCGGGCCTAATTTTCTGACTTCATTGAAGCTGTGTTTATAGAGAAAGTATTTTCTTATTTAAGAAAGCATTTTTTAAATATGAATTTTAATGGGCGGATTTTTTTTTTTTATGGAGGCACGGGACGGATGATTTAGTTGTTTGACTGTGACGTGAAAGGGTTTAAATATAATAGGCAGAGTCGGATATTGGAAGGGTTATATATTATAGGTAGAGTCGTATATTGGAAGGTTTCTTTGTAATTTTTTCTTGAATGAGGTTTAATTTAGTTAATATGTTTACGCCAACTAATGTGACAGGTGACGGCGTGACGTCACTAAATTGAACTGGGGGTTGGCGGGTTTCTATTGAGAAAATAAAAGGAAAGGGAGTTCCGTTAGCAGCTACACGGGTGGATTTGATGTGTTCTTATAGTGAACTATAGAAAGAAAGTCTTTGTTTTATTTATTAATGTTATTGTTTAGTAATGTTATTATTTAGTAATGTTATTATTTAGTAATGTTATTATTTAGTAATGTTGTTATTTAGTAATGCTATTATTTAGTAATGTTGTTATTTAGTAATGTTATTATTTAGTAATGTTATTGTTTAGTGATGTTATTATTTAGTAATGTTATTATTTAGTAACGTTGTTATTTAGTAATGCTATTATTTAGTAATGTTGTTATTTAGTAATGTTATTATTTAGTAATGTTATTGTTTAGTAATGTTATTATTTAGTAATGTTATTATTTAGTAATGTTGTTATTTAGTATGCTATTATTTAGTAATGTTGTTATTTAGTAATGTTATTATTTAGTAATGTTATTATTTAGTAAAGTTATTATTTAGTAATGTTGTTATTTAGTAATGTTATTTTTTAGTAATGTTATTATTTAGTCAGGTTGTTATTTAGTAATGTTGTTATTAAGTAATGCTGTTTTTTTGTAAAGTTATTATTTAGTAATGTTGTTATTTAGTAATGTTATTTTTTAGTAAAGTTGTTATTTAGTAATGTTATTATTTAGTCAGGTTGTTATTTAGTAATGTTATTATTTAGGCAGGTTGTTATTTAGTAATGTTATTATTTAGTCAGGTTGTTATTTAGTAATATTTTTATTTAGTCAGGTTGTTATTTAGTAATGTTATTATTTAGTCAGGTTGTCTTTTAGTAATGCTATTATTTAGTAATGTTATTATTTAGTAATGTTATTATTTTGTAATGTTATTATTTTAAGGATTTGAATTTTTTTTTAACGGGGCGGGATTTTTTTTTATCAGAGACATGGGGCGGAGACGTGATTAATTTGATTTAATGTGGCGTAAATGTGTATATAAATGTATATATATATATATATGTATATAAATCGTCAAAGGAATTTACCAGAGAGGTACATACTTATGTAATGGTTCATATAGAGCATAGTGGGGAATTGATGGTTTCATTAGTGCCACATACCCAGGTACTAAACAGCTTTTAATTGAAATTTGGATTAAATTGAGTTATCGTGACACAAGGCCCATGTCCTCTAAAATGTTGTATCTAACAAATAGATGTTATAGTTATTTTCTTATTGTGTTTTTTTACTTGTTAAGTCTGTTATTGTGTTAAATGTTGCTATTGTTAACGGTTAGGTTGAGGATATTGCCTCCTTAGTTATCTTCCCTTTTCCTCGGTGTCCTGTTTTTTAATATTATTTTAGTCTTCGGTGTTAGTGGTACTTATTCTCTCTCTCTCTCTTTCCCCACATACACGGTTAAGACAAAACGTCATGAGAATTTCGTAGAACAGAATAGTAGGCAACATACCAAATGCTAAGAAAAAATATGAATATTTGATACACTTTATTTATAACTTCTTCACGTTTTATTTATAATTTCTTCACACTTTATTTATAACTTCTTCACGTTTTATTTATAACTTCTTCACACTTTTTTTTATAACTTCTTCACGTTTTATTTATAACTTCTTCACACTTTATTTATAACGTCTTCACACTTTATTTATAACTTCTTCACTCTTTATTTATAGCTTCTTCACACTTTATTTATAACTTCTTCACACTTTATTTATAACTTCTTCACGTTTTATTTATAACTTCTTCACACTTATTTATAACTTCTTCACGTTTTATTTAATAAATGTGTCCAACACACACATACACACACACACACACACACACTATTCTCTCTTCCCACACACATGTGCGAATATATAAGAAAAAAACATATGTCTATTTTTTTAAATTCAAAAATATCATCATCATCATTCGAGTGCCGTCTCCGCATCGAAGGTTGGCTACCATGGAGCGCCATTCACCTCTGTCTCTTGCTTTGATGGTGCAGACAGTTATAGGTTGACTTGTCCATCTTTTGATGCAACTCGTCCATGTTAGTCTTGGTCTGCCTCTGCCTCTTTTACCTTGCATTTTTCCTTCCAATATTACTTTTATTAGGCTGTTGTGTCTTATAACATGCCCAAAAAATTTCATTTGTCTTGTGTTTCAATCTACAATCTAATTGTGTTTGTTAGTTTTCTTTTCATTTTCAGTTTGTTTAAAACTTCATAGTTTGTTTTCTTTTTGTTCCATCCACTTCTACCTATTCTTCTACAGATCCACCTTTCAAAGGCTTCAATTTCTGTTTTGTTTTCTGGTCTAATGTCAGTGTTTCTGCACCATACAGGAATATTGAGAAGATGTAACATTTTGCTACTCTTAGTTTTAGCCCTGGTGTTATTCAAATATAAATGTTTACATAATAGACAGCCAATTCATCGAAAATATAAGCATTCTAGAATCTTATTATATGTCTCTGCTTGAACAAAGCTATTCTTCCTTTCCTTGACGAGAAGGTGACATCATTTGCACCCACCTCCCGTCTACGGTTTATTACAAGTTCACTCAATCTTTGACACTGACCAGATTCCACATCTGGTGCCAGCTAGGGCTAGTCCGTCTTGACCCAGTGAGACCTTTATCGTTTTCACAGCAATAAAAACATGATCAGAGATAAGGTTGATAGATGAGATTGCTGAAACTGAAAGATAAACGTGGCGAGAGGCAGCAACGATATATTGGAAACAAACAATAATAAATGAATATTATTATAGAGGAAAACTTGTGAGGCGATAATTCAGGGAATCATTTCATAGGAAAAGGTGTGTTTACAGCACTCAGACAAAATTACAAATAAACAACAGAAAAAAAACAAAGAACAATATAAGGTTCGAATCAAGATCGAACACGTACTTCTTGGCACTGCGCCTTGCCGAGAGATTCTATCCTCAACTAGAAGGTTTGATACTTGTGCCCTTTTTGATGTTAATTTCTATTTCGTGGCATGTCATTTTCCATTTCATCAAACTGTGCTAATGTTAGGGAAACAGATATTTCACTTACTGGTTCTGGTGTTTTGAGGGTTCCTTTCAAGTATTCTTCCAATCTTTTCAGTTTTCCATTTTCTTTGACTAATCGCCTTCCATCTCTGCTTCGTACAATGGTGGTATTTAGGTTAGTTCAACGGTAGATTATACCAGCCCTTTGAGATGAACTGTGGAGTCAAACAAGGATGTGTCCTTGCCCCTACTCTATTCGGAATATTTTTTCGCTGCCCTTATACACAATGCGCGCCTCACAGCATCAGAGCTGGAAGTTGTCAGCGACCCACAGGTGATGGCTTGCGCCAGGATCGGTGAACCAGAACCATGAATACCCTGCTTCATCTCTCCGTGGTGCCTCAGGTAGCAGACTAACCTGTCTAGTCTGGCCAAACGATTAGGGATCGAAAAGAGAAGACAACCTGGTACTCAAAAACTCCCTGCTGAAGTCGGATGTGTTGGGCCGAAAGGCTCAAATATCACAGTTATACTGCAAACCACAACACAACGCAGACACACCCACTTAACGTCCTTTTAAGAGCGGATGATGAAGATGAATTCTATAGTCTACTAGAATACTCTAGAATACTTTAGTCATCGGGCGAACGCCAGCAAGCAGCAAACATACACAATGCGTTTGAAACCGTCTCTGGAGACATCTACAATCGTACAAGATCTGACGGCTTCTTTTTTAATCTTGCAAGTCTGAGGTCAACATTTAAAACAACTGAGACACTAATCAAGGAGCTCCTATTCGCTGATGATTCAGCACTGGTTGCTCACGATGACTCCGTCCTGCAGTCAATGATTGACAATCTGGGTAGATCACGTGATTTATTCTCCTTGTCAATAAGTATACAGAAGACTAGTGTTTCAACAAGGTGTAGCCAGCCCCACAGCTACATAATTAAATAACACACACCTTGAATCTGTGAGAGAATTCACCTATCTCGGTTCTATGGTCACAACCAATATCTCCCTAGAAGAAGAAATCAATTCCCTGATAACGCGTTATTTTCTCCATTTATTTCTCTGCATGATTTTATTTCATCATTATTTTTTTTGTGTTGTCAACTATATGCGCGGTTCTGGTTTTTTTATGAGCCTTATTTATTTATCTTTCCTTGACCAAGACACCGTGCGGGGCTATATTTGAAGCCTTTCGTGCAAGTTAAAGGATAACTCTAGGAAATGTTCGTTCAACGATTACTCGCGGTTGTCGTCCTTGTCTCCATGGCTGTGGAGTATCGCTTCGCCTGATTGTGAATATGATGGTAGATTTGATCCGGTACGTTAAATTAAACATTCATGATTGTTTTCATGATTGTTTTCATGATTGTTTTCATGATTGTAATAACGATTTTTAAAAAATTAACTGTATAGTGAAAACAAATATATAAAAGAAAAATACATTAAGATATGTTTCCCACTGATATTCACTGTCAGTACCTGGGAAGATAATTTGCCGAGTACTTCTCCAACACATAAAGAAGAGTGTGGAAGGAAATCTTAGACAAGAGCAGGTAGACTTTAGAAGTGAGAGATCTTGTACTGATTAAATCTTTCTCTTGCGAACCATTGTGGAGCAGACACCAAACGGTATTCATCCTTATGTATAAACTTCTTTGACTTTGAGAAGGCATCCGATAGCATCCATCATACATCGCTTTGGAAAATGTTATGTACATACGGCTTCTAAAATAAAATCGTTAACATTCTAAAGGACATGTATTACATGTACTAAAGGACAATAATTGTTACAACCATTTATACAATCATTGAAATTCACTGATTACAGCTTCACTGAAGGCTGTAGCATCGTGGTTGAACAGAAGAATGTAGAGAACACATTGAACAGCTCACATAGTAATGAAAACGTTCCGAAAGAGGCCAAAACAAATAGAGCTCTGATTTCCAATATTAGGAAGAAACAATCATCATTTTATGGCCACGTAATGAGAAGGGAACAGCTGGAATATATTGTAACAACTGAGAAAATTGAGCGACGAAGAGATAGAGGGAAGCAAAGAGAAAAAATTCCAGACAGCTTAAGAGAATGGCTTGGCAGAAGGTCAACAACAGAAAGGATAAATTACTGTTGAGATCGAAAGTTGCGGAGAGACATGATCACCTACGTCAGCAGACATGTTATTTGATGATGATGATGATGATGATGATGAAAATTCACTTAACTAGTTAACTTACCGGATAAGTAATGCCTTTATGATGATGATGATGAAAATTCACTTAACTAGTTAACTTACCGGATAAGTAATGCCTTTATAATGATGATGATGAAAATTCACTTAACTAGTTAACTTACCGGATAAGTAATGCCTTTATGATGATGATGATGAAAATTCACTTAACTAGTTAACTTACCGAATAAGTAATGCCTCCATAGACACAAGAAGCCGAAGCGGCGCTCCAGAGCGTGGAGAGAATAACGAGAACGGCGAGAAATTGTTGAGCGAACATTTCCTAGAGCTGTTCCTTTAACTTGCAAGAAAGGCTTGAAATATATATAGCCCGCCTTGTGTCTTGGCCAAGGAAAGATAAATAAATGAGGCTCACAAAAGATCTAACTAGAACCGCGCAACAGCTGTCAACGCCACACAGTAAACAAACAACGGATAAAATAGTTTGGCCATGTAACAAGACAGAAAGATAAAACACAACACAATGAGTCTTTAATAAACATTGCGAGAACACCAGACCCAAGTAAAGGATGCAGCGTTAAATATTAGCAACACAGAGAAACATAGAAACAGAGATTAAATGAATAGAAAAAGTCTGCATGGTATATCTCAAATAAAGATTGTAAATGGGGAAGGAAATAAGAAGAAATCAGAGTAAGAACCAGTTTGATTATATCTTTGTTAACATACACACAGACACATACATGTCTTATGTTACTAGTACCCACCGCTGTAGGTTCTAGGTTATTTGTCTGTCTTTGCTTTTTACTAAAACCTGATTAATTGATGAAAGTAACATTTCTCGTTATATTCAGGCAGGCCGGTGGTGTTGTCGTTAGTCCACTCGCTTGCCGACCTGAAGGTTCAGGTTTCAAATGCCCAGTTGATGTACACATTGTTCCGATTTTGGGGTACACCTGGCTTTTGAAACTGGGTACCAGATGTTTCTGTATTCAACTGATATCTCCGTCCCCCCCCCCCCCAGTAAAAACGATTCCCCTGTTTCTGCATTAAATTTATATTCTCCCTCCCCACGGTAAGGATGATTCCCCTATTTCTATATCCATTTAATGTACAAGACGTACATATTTTACTGGCAACGTGAACTTTCGTGTTGTTGTATGTGTACTTTCCTAGTGTAGTGTTTGCACTTTCCTGACGTTGTGTGTGAGGTTTCCTGGTGCTGTGAACTTTCCTGGTGCGTTGAGCTTTCCTGTGTATTTTCCTGGTGTTGTGTGTGTACTTTCCTGGCGTTTAGTTTGTACTTTTCTGGTGTTGGGTTTGTACTTTCCTGGTGTTGTGTGTGAACTTTCCTGGTGTTGTGTTTGTACTTTCCTGGTGTTGTGTGTGTACTTTCCTGGTGTTGTGTGTGTACTTTCCTGGTGTTGGGTTTGTACTTTCCTGGTGTTGTGTGTGTACTTTCCTGGTGTTGGGTTTGTTCTTTCCTGGTGTTGTGTGTGTACTTTCCTGGTGTTGTGTTTGTACTTTCCTGGTGTTGTGTGTGTACTTTCCTGGTGTTGTGTGTGTACTTTCCTGATGTTGTGTGTGTACTTTCCTAGTGTCGTATATGAGGATTCCTGTTATGGTGTTTGAGGTTTCCTGGTGTTGTATGTGTAATTTCCTGTTATGGTGTTTGAGGTTTCCTGGTGTTGTGTGTGTACTTTTCTGTTGTGGTGTTTGAGGTTTCCTGGTGTTGTGTGTGTACTTTTCTGTTGTGGTGTTTGAGGTTTCCTGGTGTTGTGTGTGTACTTTCCTGTTGTGGTATTTGATGTTTCCTGGTGTTGTAAATGTACTTTCCTGGTGTGGTGTTTGAGATTTTCTGGTGTTGTGTGTGTACTTTCTTGTTGTAGTGTTTGATGTTTCCTGGTGTTGTGTATGTACTTTCCTGTTGTGGTGTTTGAGGTTTCCTGGTGTAGAGTGTGTACTTTTGTAACAGAGTATGCTAAAGAGAGCAGATACTGAATCGTTACCGCTCTTTGAATGGACGAGAGCAGTATCATATAGTGGCGACCAGCAGATTTTAACTATGGTAATTTTCCAGGAATAACAGTTAGTCAGAGTGAGGAAGGAGAGAGGTAGAATAGAGGACGACACGATGAGAGTTAAGAGCCCATGGAATTTTCCATGCAACAGAAGATAGCGCAGTGTCTGCAGGGGTAGGGGTAGGACACCCACCAAACTAAGTTAGATGTCCATGCCAGGTTCACAAGAGCAAAGTTGTTGGAAAGGACCAGGTATGACTAGTAACATGCAACGACCTCGTGGTGTTATTGTCAGAGCTCCACGAGTGTCCATCATGTTCACAACAACTAGTGGTTGTTATTGTGATGAGCATGCGTTGATCCCATGACTTTGGCCGGCTAATAAATAAGTGGTCATCCAACTTCCAGGAGAGGTCATTGTCATGAGGTAACATTATGTCGCCAAGTAGGCGAAAAACAGGATGCTTTGTCCAAAAGATGGGAAAGTTCAGGTGAGTCACAGATGGTGGACACTGGACACGTAAACATTGAGTGACCAGATCACGTTGGAGTGGTCAATTTGCGATGATCTTATTGGTCACCATCTCGCAGGTAGAAGAGAGTTGAGGAGTATTTAAAAGAACAAGGAGTTAGGACAAGGAAGTTAAGCCAGAGAATTAGAAGAAGTAGAATGTAGACTAAGTCAGTTAAGTTAGGACAGAGTAGAAACATCTAGACAAGAAGCAGTTAAACAGTTAGAGTCAGAACAGTTAGAAAGTTAAGTTGGAAGTGTAGTAATAAGTTTTGATGGAGTTAGTAAGAACAGTTAGAAATCTACAAGTTGCAGTCATAAGTCAGTAATAGATTATTAAGACACTAGAGAAGTTATCAGTAGAAGTTGTTTTACAAGTGTCCAAGAATTGTGTTCCATTGTGTTACATATATTCTACATGTCGTAAGTAGACTCACAAGTTTGTAAGAAAATGAAGATGTTGATGAACAATGTTCCATACCAATAAACATTAATAGTGAACATTGAAGAGAGACTTTATGTGCAAGTCTATTATATATCATATTGTGTGTTGTGATCATTGAAGTACTAGCCACTATAGAAAGATAAAGAACAAAGAACATCACAACTCTATAACATTTAATAATTAATTTGGTGTCCGAGACACAGCACGAACCTGAGTTGTCGCGGAGAGAAATCAAATAAATGAATGACAGAAAGTTAATGGAAGAATAAAAAGCCTGCCAGTCTTCAACTTAGAAATCACGGAGAAATCACCGTGTACCGTCTACCGGGTCAAAAGTTCAACACGACCACAATTCTGCCTGTGTTGCACTCCTGCCAGCTGAGATTGTAATTTTACCAATCAAGAATACCTGTCCTTCAGGTCAAAAAGTCAAATTACGCTGTTTGCGTAACACAAGTCTGAAATTTACCTGTGTCAAGTGTCTAAGAGAGGCACTAAAATTTTATTCAGCATTAAATCTGACCAGCCAAGAGATTGTCAAATTGTCAGTCAATATTACCTGTTTTGTTGGTATCAAGTCATAGCGTCAAGTTGCAACAAATCATTGTTTCGTTCACCTGAGATTCAAAGTTCATCAATGAGTCCGACCTTTGAAGTGTGACCCACCACAGTGTTTATTTTGAAAGTATTCAGGAAGAGGCATAACTCTCAACAGAATATCGTCATCGTCAGATAACTCCCGACACATTTGTAATTGTCGAACATGTGTCGAATTTTCTCAGGTGGCAATTTATTGAGGAAAATTGTGAATTGTGATTGATAATTAATAATTTCAAGTGGTGTAGTCTTTATTTAGAGAAACAAGTCAAGTAACAAGTAACAGTGTTAATAGATAAATATTACAATGGCCATTCACGTGTGTTAGAAATTAAAATAAATTAACATTAACATTAGACATTAGAAGACCAGAAGGCAAGGAAGAAGACCGATTGTCAGCACAGCTGAGAAACAATAATTAATTAATTAGAGTTATTAAGTAGTTAATTAATTTATTTATTAAGTAAGTAGTTAAAGATTGTATTCTTTTAAATTAGTATTGTAACCATTTTTTTTCAACAGCTGGTTGAATTTTTTTAAATAGTACTGTTATGTAGTTTGGTTTAACAAAATAAGTAATTTTAAAATATTATTATTGGTAAAGGTGACATACCATATGTTATATTGTTCTGTAACCATTTTTAAATTGTACTGGACGTATTCTTTAATTAGTGTTTGAAATACTACATTGTTATTCCACAGGGAGATTAAATAATCATTTTTTATACAACATACATTGTTCTTATTCCACAGGGAAATTAAATAATAATAAATTTCTATTTATTTCAGGAACTGAGGTGTTCATAAAGTGCTGATATTTTATAGTCTTATATTTTATAACCTATAATAAATTGTAATTGTTTTGTTCTTCAACAGTTGGATCCTTCACGACTAGTCGGTAGTAGTAGTCATCACTTAGTTATATTAAAATTTACACCAGTTATTATACTAATATTAAAATTAGACATGGACAGTAAACAAATTATAAATACTAATAGCTGTAAAATATTGATAACAAATTTAAATAAAAACATTAACGACATAATTATTAGAGATTATTTTAGTTCCTTTGGGGAAATAATATTTGTGAAATTAATTGATAGGCCTGAAGAAGCGACAAACAGAGCCATAATCCTATACAGAGATAGTAACATTGTAAATAAGATTTTGAATAGTGAGCACACAATAAATAATAGTAAGATTATAGTCAAAGTTTATAGGCCATTACAAAAGTATACAATGATAAATCCAAAGACATACACTGAAGTAAACAATAAAATAACATACGCTAAACCAGACTATAGACTATATAGTTTAAAAACAAATAGAATTATTAGAGAAGAGATTATTAGAAAGACAGACACTGAACAAGAGACAAGGAGTACACAGACTGAAGTAGAGACTACAGTTTTAAAGACTTATATAGATGCCTGTGTAGGTAGTGACAGTGACACATGGCAAGAATATGAGACTAAATGGATTAAGAAGAACAAAGAAAATAACAAAATAATAGAAGAATTAAATGAGAAATTAATAAAACAAGATCATGAGATTAGGATACTAAGGCAAACTAATGAGAAAAATAATAAAAAGATTGTAGAGTTGACAGAGACAGTTGATAGCCTGAAGGAACTAATATCAACTCATGAAGATGAAAAATCAATACTACACTATGTGATACATGATTTGAAGAGAGAGGCAGGGTCCTTAAGGCAAGATAAATTAGAACTACAAGAAAGAATTTCAAAGACAACAGATACTGAAGGTGACAAACATAGGATAAAAGTCCATCCAGAGAGACAAAAGTCAGTGAAAACCTGGAAGAAACCATCAAGCTTAGACGTGGAGGAGTGGCCGTCCGATACAGATGAGTTAGACAAGAGACCACGTTATCTGCATCCACTGTATCCAGACCAGTGCACAGTGGATTATGATGACAACGGAAAAATCCATAGAGAGTATTGGGGGACAACGATCGAGAACGGTAAGGTAAGGATAGCGGAAGGCTCAGAAGGGTATATGACAGGACAGAAGACACCCCCTAAATGGACAGCAAAGAAGAAGAAAAAGAAGAAGCAAGATTGGTAGTAAGCTGATCATGGAAATTAGAAGAGTGTATGAAGAGAAATTAGAATTATAGATGGAGCTTGAATGAGACTAAACGGGTCTTATGCTGCAATAAGAGATATTAATATTTACTATGTAGACAGGAGATGAATTATAAAGACTATATGTATGAAGATGTCAATAGAGGAACAATAAGGTTCCTAAAGTAATGATCGTATAAGAGATACGAGAGTCGATAGACGAGAATGTAAACAAGGGTAAGGGATTCCCAAGGTTTACCTGTGATAACTGACTAATGAGAAGCCAGAATGTAGTTAAGCCATATAGGTGACCACTTGGGGAGTGAGTCACCCGAAGTAACGAATAAAAAATGGTGATAACCATGTTTACATTGGCTTAATTAAGGCTTGAGTCGAGTTGAGAGGACGCTATTTACAGACGCAGAAGTCTTAGCGTACCTAGAGTTAAGAGAACTCAGAATGGACAAACAAGAGATGATTTATAGAGAATGTCTGGAGATGATAGTAGTGTCAAGAGAATATAGAAGACAAGAGAGCTGAGGAAATAGAGATTACCTCAGATGAACTAGAAGTTAAGAGTTACCAATGTGAAACATATGGTACTAACTACGAGTTGGTCAGAGTTCTTAAACTTGCGAAGTTGGATGGTAATCCAAGGAACAACTGACCAATATAAGTGTGTAGCAAGGAGATGAGAGTGTTATTGAAATTTAAGAGTTGTTGAAGAATGAGAAGTGAGAAGCAAGGTGATGATAACCTGTGCTTATTGAGACCTAAAGAATTAGGTTATCAATGTGAATACTAAGAGAAGCATCATGAGAAAAGGAGTCTGGAAGAGACTCATGTGAAAATAATCGTGTAACCAGAGTGGTAACTCGTAAAAGGTTATATAAAGAGAAATGGAACTTGAGAGAGAGTTTCCATAAGTTATAGAGACTAAATGGTAGTCCTGTGAGTATAAGAGATGTAAATAGAAATATCTGAGTCGAATAAATGAATATGACTGATAGATACTGTCAAGTGGACGGTGTCCAGATAATTCTGATATTGAGAGTAGAGAGGAGATACTAAAAGAGAGTATCATGAAGAAGTTGAGAATAAATAGATGATACTAGAAGAGTATCATGATAATGAGTCTAAAGGATGAGACTCATGTGTAAAGAATTTCCAGAATTTATTTAGATTTATGAGACTTACAAGAGGGTATGTTGTAAATAGAGCAGTCTGAAGTATATATATGTATGTATATTGATATATTGTTGCTCAAACTAAGTGTTGTTTGTGATTCATAGTCTCCGGAGATATGTGCATTGTCTAAGTTTTGTCAGTATATGTTCTATGTCAATTGAGCGGATATGTTCTAAAGCATAAAGACTTGTAATAATAATGCATGATAATAACTGTTGTACATGGTTCTTTTTTATGAGTTTATTTTTAGATATTGGATCTTGGAGTCACAGATGCCAGTCAACAGATGTCTGGTGATGCCTGTGATGTAGCCTCAAGAAGCTGACAAACAGTCATTGTCAAGAATTAGTTAACATTCGCAATAAGACTTGCATTATATTAAATGGTGGAGTTAATCATTCAAGGGACACAACTGGACATACTTTGAAAATTATGTCCCCTATAAAAAAAAAATTGAGTTTTGTTTAGAATTTTTTTTAAAGAATTGTGTGTGGTTCAGTACCTTATTGTCTCCAAGATATTGTTGATCTATGGTTTTTAAAGATTGGTTGATATTGTGACAAGTATTTTTTTACTGATTGTTTTTTGTAAATTAATGATGTTCCATATAACTCTATTACTATTTTTATGTAGATGATACTAAGATTTATTTACTTAGAAATAAATCTCATATGTTGTAAGGGAGGAGTGTAACAGAGTATGCTAAAGAGAGCAGATACTGAATCGTTACCGCTCTTTGAATGGACGAGAGCAGTATCATATAGTGGCGACCAGCAGATTTTAACTATGGTAATTTTCCAGGAATAACAGTTAGTCAGAGTGAGGAAGGAGAGAGGTAGAATAGAGGACGACACGATGAGAGTTAAGAGCCCATGGAATTTTCCATGCAACAGAAGATAGCGCAGTGTCTGCAGGGGTAGGGGTAGGACACCCACCAAACTAAGTTAGATGTCCATGCCAGGTTCACAAGAGCAAAGTTGTTGGAAAGGACCAGGTATGACTAGTAACATGCAACGACCTCGTGGTGTTATTGTCAGAGCTCCACGAGTGTCCATCATGTTCACAACAACTAGTGGTTGTTATTGTGATGAGCATGCGTTGATCCCATGACTTTGGCCGGCTGATAAATAAGTGGTCATCCAACTTCCAGGAGAGGTCATTGTCATGAGGTAACATTATGTCGCCAAGTAGGCGAAAAACAGGATGCTTTGTCCAAAAGATGGGAAAGTTCAGGTGAGTCACAGATGGTGGACACTGGACACGTAAACATTGAGTGACCAGATCACGTTGGAGTGGTCAATTTGCGATGATCTTATTGGTCACCATCTCGCAGGTAGAAGAGAGTTGAGGAGTATTTAAAAGAACAAGGAGTTAGGACAAGGAAGTTAAGCCAGAGAATTAGAAGAAGTAGAATGTAGACTAAGTCAGTTAAGTTAGGACAGAGTAGAAACATCTAGACAAGAAGCAGTTAAACAGTTAGAGTCAGAACAGTTAGAAAGTTAAGTTGGAAGTGTAGTAATAAGTTTTGATGGAGTTAGTAAGAACAGTTAGAATTCTACAAGTTACAGTCATAAGTCAGTAATAGATTATTAAGACACTAGAGAAGTTATCAGTAGAAGTTGTTTTACAAGTGTCCAAGAATTGTGTTCCATTGTGTTACATATATTCTACATGTCGTAAGTAGACTCACAAGTTTGTAAGAAAATGAAGATGTTGATGAACAATGTTCCATACCAATAAACATTAATAGTTGAACATTGAAGAGAGACTTTATGTGCAAGTCTATTATATATACCATATTGTGTGTTGTGATCATTGAAGTACTAGCCACTATAGAAAGATAAAGAACAAAGAATATCTCAACACTATAACACTTTTCTGTAGTGGTGTTTGAGGTTTCCTGGTGTTGTGTGTGTACTTTCTTGTTGTGGTGTTTGATGTTTCCTGGTGTTGTGTATGTACTTTCCTGTTGTGGTGTTTGAGGTTTCCTGGTGTAGTTTGTGTACTTTCCTGTTGTTGTGTTTGAGCTTTCCTGGTGTTGTGTGTGTACTTTCCTAGTGTCTTATATGAGGATTCATACTGTAGTGTTTGAGGTTTCCTGGTGTTATGTGTACATTCCTGGTGTTGTGTTTGAGCTTTTCTTGTATTGTGTTTACTTTCATTGTGTTGTGTTTGAGCTTCCCTGGTATTGTGAGTGTTCTTTTCTGGTGTGGTTTTTGTACTTTCCCGCAGTTGTATGTACTTTACCGGTGTTGTTTGTGTACTGTCCTGGTGTTGTGTGTGTACTCTCCTGGTTTGGTTTTTGTACTTTCCCGCAAATGTGTGTGTAGTTTCCAGTTGTTGTGTGTGCACTTCCCTGGTGTTGTGTGTGTACTTTCCTGGTGTTGTGTGTGTACTTTAGAGTTTTTGTGTGTGTACTTTCCAGGGGTTGTGTGTGTACTCGCCAGTTGTTGTGTGTGTATTTTCCAGTTTGTGTGTGTGTACTTTCCTGGTGTTGTATGTGTAGTTTCCTGTTGATGAGTGTGTAGCTCTGTTTATTTAATGAATGGGCTGCTTAACAATATTCTTCAAGCGTTCTTGGTTCACACGCTTCTATACTCATAGTTCTCTAACTCTAGAAGTGTGTAAACCTCAGTCCCATTGTTATAAACAACCAACATTTCAGAATAGACCAATAGTTGGTCTTAAACGAATGTGCTCTACTAAGGAACAACACAGCAGCTACTACTCAATCGTGTCCTTCCTTACATTGGGAGCCATACACTAACTACAAATCTTTCGTATTGTTCCTTCCATTCGTGGCAAAGGGGCATGCCAGTACCAGGACTGAAAGTTGCGAAGTCTTCGCGATGTTTCTAGAAACAGATTAACTGGTCTGGCCTAGGGAGTAGGGGTCGAGATGGAAGGCAAACTGATGCTCAAATGCTGAAGTCGGATGTGCTGGGCTGAAAGGCATGAATATCACAGCTTTGCTGCAAGCCACATCACAATATATTTCTTCATTCACGGTCCAGGGATGATATCGTCCATCCTGCCCTGAGTCTGGCTGGTGACTCAAAATTGACTGTATATGTCAGGATCAATCAAGACCCAGCTCCACGTACCAGCGGTGCTTCTAAAAAAAGACTATCCACTCTGGCCAAGTGAGTATGTATCGAAGCGGGAGGGTAAACTGGTAATCAAAAATATTGTGCTGAAGTCGGATGTGCTGGGTCAAAAGGCGTAAACATCGCACCCTAGCTACAAACCACAACACAGCGCATCTACGCCAATTTAACGACATTTAAGTGTCGGACAGTGAAGAGGGATTTTCAGTCCTTTTGAAGTCATCGGATGAACGCAAACAATTAGAACAACTCTCGGTCCATACCGAGAGGCGTCGGATATCATGTCCCTCCACAACCCTCTATTATGTGTGCTGGCGACTAGTTGATATTTACCCGTGCCACGCCATCCAACCATCCATTATCCTTTGTCGCTCTGGCCTTCTATTTTTCATGTTATTTTTATGTACTCATTTAATACCCTCTCGTGTGATTTTTACAACACATCTACACCGACTTGACGTTCCCATAATTTTTACAACACATCTACGCCGACTTGACGTTCCCATAATTTTTACAACACATCTACACCGACTTGACGTTCCCATAATTTTTACAACACATCTACACCGACTTGACTTTCCCATAATTTTTACAACACATCTACACCGACTTGACGTTCCCATAATTTTTACAACACATCTATGCCGACTTGACTTTCCCATAATTTTTACAACACATCTACGCCGACTTGACTTTCCCATAATTTTTACAACACATCTACACCGACTTGACTTTCCCATAATTTTTACAACACATCTACACCGACTTGACTTTCCCATAATTTTTACAACACATCTATGCCGACTTGACTTTCCCATAATTTTTACAACACATCTACACCGACTTAACGTTCCCATAATTTTTACAACACATCTACACCGACTTGACGTTCCCATAATTTTTACAACACATCTACACCGACTTGACTTTCCCATAATTTTTACAACACATCTACGCCGACTTAACGTTCCCATAATTTTTACAACACTATTTAAACTACTTAAACTATTTAACTAACAAAAGTATGAAAACACAGATTCATTTATCAGAATTGGTTTATTAACTTAGGATGATGTTGGATTATAACACTATTAATAACTGTAAACAATTTCCATTGAACAGATGTCATTATTAGATGAGCATGCAGGCTCTTGCTTTTCTTGTTTCTTCTTTTATTATTTAAGATCAGAGTAGGACAGCTTTTAGTACAATTAATAACGTTTTAGACAAGTAATTGCAATATAGAAACTAACAGTGACATTTTTCTACAAGCTCCTTTCTTTGGAATCACTTGTCCGGGTCTGTTACCTCAGAGTCTTCTGTTTCCTGGAGATATAAAAGAAAGACGATGTAAGTCTTTTTTGGGTTAAATTAAAAAATATCAGTCAAGTAAGGGGATAAGAGGCCAGCAAGAAACCAATGAGGCCAACACAAGGATGGAGTTCCTAAGAAACAACAGAAAGAAACAATCAACAATTTTCGGGCACATCATGAGAAGATGAAAGTTAAAATAGTTGGTTACAACAGGAAAATACAGGGAAAGAGATATCGCGGACGACAAGGAGAGAAGATACTAGCTGGCTTGGTGTCATAACATGAAAAACGATCAACAACAGAACTGATGCAAGCAATGCATTGTAGATAGAAGATTGTGTAAAGACATGATCGTCTACACCAACAAGTATGGCATAGGATGATGAAGGAGATAATAACTTAGGAGCCAGGAACACATAGGATGGCTGCCACTGACGTGTCTATTAATTAATATGTAGTTAACGACTATTTTCATCATCAAAACCATTTCATAACCCTGACGTCGATGAGACAAAAACAGCAGACTTCATCAACCTTCTCCATTTCTCTCTATCTTCAACTATTCTTTGTCATTCTGCAAAAGTCAAAGCCAGTCAATTCTTTGATATTATCTTCCCGTTTCTGTATTATGTGCACCTCTCCTTCTGCCTCTTTTCACAGCTCCCTGTAGAATAGTCTTTGTAGGGCAAGTTGATCGAAATACGAGGCAGATATCTTTTATTGTGCATTACATCACCTCGTGTATTCCTATTTCTTGTTTTATATTATCCCAACTTGTACATTTGTACATGAACCTAATTCTGAAATGCCTGAACCTGACGACAACGTTTCACCTTCATAACTTGTATTCTATCCTACAGCTCTGGTGACAGTGTCCATGTTTTGCAAGTGTTTCACAAAATTGATAAAATAATAAACCAGATTAGAAAGATTATAGAACCAAGAGAAATGCTCCTGTTTCCAAATGAATATGCAGCTCTGTTTATTTAATGAAGGGGCTGCTTAACTATATTCTTCAAGCGTTCTTTGGTTCACACGCTTCTATACTCATAGTTCTCTAACTCTAGAAGTGTGTAAACCTCAGTCCCATTGTTATAAACAACCCACATTTCAGAATAGACCAATAGTTGGTCTTAAACGAATGTGCTCTACTAAGGAACAACACAGCAGCTACTACTCAATCGTGTCCTTCCTTTTTGTTGAGCCATACACTAACTACAAATCTTTCGTATTGTTCCTTCCATTTGTGGCAAAGTCGCATGCCAGTACCAGGACTGAAAGTTATCAGCGAATTATAACTGACTGCTTGCGTTTGGATAGGTGAACCATAATGTCCATAATCTACCCTAAGTCTTCGCGATGTTTCTAGAAACAGACTAACTGGTCTGGCCTAGTTAGTGGGGGTCGAGATGGAAGGCAACCTGATGTGCAAATGCTGAAGTCGGATGTGCTGGGCTGAAAGGCATGAATATCATAGCTTTGCTGCAAGCCACATCACAATATATTTCTTCATTCACGGTCCAGGGATCATAATGCCCATCCTGCCCTCAGTGTTGCTAGCAACCCAAAGCTGACTGTATGTGTCTGGATCGACGAAGAGCAGATCTAATCAAGACCCTGCTCCGCGTAACAGCGGTGCTCCTAAAAAAGACTATCCACTCTGGCCAAGTGGGTAGGGTTCGATCCCAACCGACGGCTTCCGGGTTCAAGCAGCCTTAAATGGGTACCGGATTTTTTTCTGGGAAAGTAAAGCAGCACGGGCGTAATACCGACCACATTACCCAAAAATCATGTGCTGAAGATCTGTAAAATAAAGGGTCACTAACACCATATTTCCCTATACGCCACTTGGCGTGACGGGGGTACTTTACTTTTACTTACTCTGCCCAAGTGAGTAGGTATCGAAGCGGGAAGGTAACATGGTAATCAAAAATATTGTGCTTAAGTCGGATGTGTTGGGTCGAAAGGCGTAAATATCGCATCCTAGCTACAAACTACAACACAACGCATCTACGCCAATTTAACGCCATTTAAGTTTCAGACGATGAAGAGGATTATTAATTCCTTTAGATGTCATCAGACGCATGAGGCGTCGGATAAACGCAAACAATTAGAACAACTCTCGGTCCATACCAAGAGGCGTCGGATAAACGCAAACAATTAGAACAACTCTCGTTCCATACCAAGAGGCGTCGGATAAACGCAAACAATTAGAACAACTCTCGGTCCATACCAAGAGGCGTCGGATAAACGCAAACAATTAGAACAACTCTCGGTCCATACCAAGAGACGTCGGATATCATGTCCCTCCACAACACTCAAATTTTGTGTGCTGGCGACTAGTTGATCTTTACCCGTGCCACGCCATCCAACCATCCAGTATCCTTTGTTGCCCTGGCCTTCTATTTTTCATGTTATTTTTATGTACTCATTTAATACCTCTCGTGTAATTTTTACAACACATCTACACCGACTTGATGTTCCTATAATTTTAACAACACATCTATGCCGACTTAACATTCCCATAATTTTTACAACACATCTATGCCGACTTAACATTCCCATAATTTTTACAACACATCTATGCCGACTTAACATTCCCATAATTTTTACAACACATCTATGCCGACTTAACGTTCCATAATTTTTACAACACATCTACACCGACTTAACGTTCCCATAATTTTTACAACACATCTACACCGACTTAACGTTCCCATAATTTTTACAACACATCTACACCGACGTTCCCATAATTTTTACAACACATCTACGCCGACTTGACGTTCCCATAAATTTTACAACACATCTACACCGACGTTCCCATTATTTTGACAACACTATTTAAACTACTTAAACTATTTAACTAACAAAAGTATGAAAACACAGATTCATTTATCAGAATTGGCTTATTAACTTAGAATGATGTTGGATTATAACACTATTAATAACTGTAAACAATTTCCATTGAACAGATGTCATTATTAGATGAGCATGCAGGCTCTTGCTTTTCTTGTTTCTTCTTTTATTATTTAAGATCAGAGTAGGACAGCTTTTAGTACAATTAATAACGTTTTAGACAAGTAATTGCAATATAGAAAATAACAATGACAATCTTCTACAAATTCATTTCTTTGGAATCACTTGCCAGGTCTGTTACCTCAGAGTCTTCTGTTTCCTGGAGATATAAAAGAAAGACGATGTAAGTCTTTTTTGGTTAAATTAAAAAATATCAGTCAAGTAAGGGGATAAGAGGCCAGCAAGAAACCTATGAGGCCAACACAAGGATGGAGTTCCTAAGAAACAACAGAAAGAAACAATCAACAATTTTCGGGCACATCATGAGAAGATGGAAGTTAAAATACTTGGTTACAACAGGCAAAATACAGGGAAAGAGATATCGCGGACGACAAGGAGAGAAGATATTAGCTAGCTTAGTGTCATGATATAGAAAACAGTCAAACACAGAACTGATACAATGCACTGTAGATAGAAGATTGTCGAAAGACGTGATTGTCTAAGCCAACAGGTATGGCACAGGATGATGAAGGAGATAATAACTTAGAAGCCAGGAACACATAGGATGGCTACCACTGACGTGTCTGTTTATTAATTAATATGTAGTTAACGACAATCTTCATCATCAAAACCATTTCATAACCCTGACGTCGATGAGACAAAAACAGCAGACTTCATCAACCTTCTCCATTTCTCTCTATCTTCAACAATTCTTTGTCATTCTGCAAAAGTCAAAGCCAGTCAATTCTTTGATATTATCTTCCCGTTTCTGTATTCTGTGCACCTCTCCTTCTGCCTCTTTTCACAGCTCCCTGTAGAATAGTCTTTGTAGGGCAAGTTGATCGAAATACGAGGCAGATATCTTTTATTGTGCATTACATCACCTCGTGTATTCCTATTTCTTGTTTTATATTATCCCAACTTGTACATTTGTACATGAACCTAATTCTGAAATGCCTGAACCTGACGACAACGTTTCACCTTCATAACTTGTATTCTATCCTACAGCTCTGGTGACAGTGTCCATGTTTTGCAAGTGTTTCACAAAATTGATAAAATAATGAACCAGATTATAATGATTATAGAACCAAGAGAAATGCTCCTGTTTCCAAATTAATATGCAGCTCTGTTTATTTAATGAAGGGGCTGCTTAACAATATTCTTCAAGCGTTCTTTGGTTCACACGCTTCTATACTCATAGTTCTCTAACTCTAGAAGTGTGTAAACCTCAGTCCCATTGTTATAAACAACCCACATTTCAGAATAGACCAATAGTTGGTCTTAAACGAATGTGCTCTACTAAGAAACAACACAGCCGCTACTACTCAATCGTGTCCTTCCTTACATTGGGAGCCATACACTAACTACAAATCTTTCGTATTGTTCCTTCCATTTGTGGCAAAGTCACATGCCAGTACCAGGACTGAAAGTTATCAGCGAATTATAGGTGGCTGCTTGCGATGTTTCTAGAAACAGACTAACTGGTTTGGCCTAGTTAGTAGGGGTCGAGATGGAAGGCAGCCTGATGTTCAAATGCTGAAGTCGGATGCGCTGGGCTGAAAGGCATGAATATCACAGCTTTGCTGCAAGCCACATCACAATATATTTCTTCATTCACGGTCCAGGGATCATAACGCCCATCCTGCCCTCATTGTTGCTAGCAACCCAAAGCTGGCTGTATGTGTCTGGATCGACGAAGAGCAGATCTAATCAAGACCCTGCTCCGCGTACCAGCGGTGCTCCTAAAAAAGACTATCCACTCTGGCCAAGTTGGTAGGGTTCGATCCCAACCGACGGCTTCCGGGTTCACCCAGCCTTAAATGGGTACCGGATTTTTTTCTGGGAAAGTAAAGCAGCACGGGCATAATACCGACCACATTACCCAAAACTCATGTGCTGAAGATCTGTAAAATATAGGGTCACTAACACCGTATTTCCCTATACGCCACTTGGCGTGACAGGGGTACTTTACTTTTACTTGCTCTGCCCAAGTGAGTAGGTATCGAAGCGGGAAGGTAACATGGTAATCAAAAATATTGTGCTTAAGTCGGATGTGTTGGGTCGAAAGGCGTAAATATCGCATCCTAGCTACAAACAACAACACAGCGCATCTACGCCAATTTAACGCCATTTAAGTTTCAGACGATGAAGAGGATTATTAATTCCTTTAGATGTCATCGGAAGCATGAGGCGTCGGATAAACGCAAACAATTAGAACAACTCTCGTTCCATACCAAGAGGCGTCGGATAAACGCAAACAATTAGAACAACTCTCGGTTCATACCAAGAGGCGTCGGATAAACGCAAACAATTAGAACAACTCTCGGTCCATACCAAGAGGCGTCGGATAAACGCAAACAATTAGAACAACTCTCGGTCCATACCAAGAGGCGTCGGATAAACGCAAACAATTAGAACAACTCTCGGTCCATACCAAGAGGCGTCGGATAAATGCAAACAATTAGAACAACTCTCAGTCCATACCAAGAGGCGTCGGATATTATGTCCCTCCACAACCCTCTATTATGTGTGCTGGCGACTAGTTGATCTTTACCCGTGCCACAACATCCAACCATCCAGTATCCTTTGTCGCTCTGGCCTTCTATTTTTCATGTTATTTGTATGTACTCATTTAATACCCTCTCGTGTGATTTTTACAACACATCTACGCCGACTTGATGTTCCCCTAATTTTTACAACACATCTACACCGACTTGACGTTCCCATAATTTTTACAACACATCTACACCGACATGACGTTCCCATAATTTTTACAACACATCTACACCGACTTGATGTTCCAATAATTTTTACAACACATCTACACCGACTTGACGTTCCCATAATTTTTACAACACATCTACACCGACTTGACGTTCCCATAATTTTTACAACACATCTACACCGACTTGACGTTCCCATAATTTTTACAACACATCTACACCGACTTGACGTTCCCATAATTTTTACAACACATCTACACCGACTTGACGTTCCCATAATTTTTACAACACATCTACACCGACTGGACGTTCCCCTAATTTTTACAACACATCTACACCGACTTGACGTTCCCATAATTTTTACAACACATCTACACCGACTTGACGTTCCCATAATTTTTACAACACATCTACACCGACTTGACGTTCCCATAATTTTTACAACACATCTACACCGACTGGACGTTCCCCTAATTTTTACAACACATCTACACCGACTTAACGTCTCCATAATTTTTACAACACATCTACACCGACTGGACGTTCCCATAATTTTTACAACACATCTACGCCGACTTAACGTTCCCCTAGTTTTTACAACACATCTATGCCGACTTAACGTTCCCATAATTTTTACAACACATCTGCACCGACTGGACGTTCCCATAATTTTTACAACACATCTGCACCGACTTGACGTTCCTATAATTTTTACAACACATCTACACCGACTGGACATTCCCATAATTTTTACAACAATCTGCACCGACTGGACGTTCCTATAATTTTTACAACACTTCTACACCGACGTTCCCATAATTTTTACAACACATCTACACCGACTTGACGTTCCCATAATTTTTACAACACTTCTACACCGACGTTCCCATAATTTTGACAACACTATTTAAACAACTTAAACTATTTAACTAACAAAAGTAAGAAAACACAGATTCATTTATCAGAATTGGCTTATTAACTTAGAATGATGTTGGATTATAACACTATTAATAACTGTAAACAATTTCCATTGAACAGATGTCATTATTAGATGAGCATGCAGGCTCTTGTTTTTCTTGTTTCTTCTTTTATTATTTAAGGGGGTGTTGACAGACATTCTTATCTTTTTTAATTAAATGACTTTAACTAAGTTATTTTATATGATATAATAGCACAATGTATTGTAAGTAAAAAAATACTATTTATCACTACTAACATCATTTCGTTGCTATAGAAACCAGAATAAACAGCCGCCATATTGGAATATTTAGATTTCAGTTTTCTGTCTTAGTATACACAACAGCAACACAATCTTTTGCACAAATGTAATGAGGGAACTATAATGTTAGTTTTTTGTTAATGTGTCAGGTTTTTTTTTTAAATATTTTTTCCTTGTTGTTGTAAAAAGTTATGGGGGGTGACATGGTAATTGATCATTGAACAGGAGAATCTTATGTACTCTAAACAAAATCTCTTTATTAGTCCATTCATAGCATATCAGAATGCAACTGTACAAAGTTTCATGAGATTTGAACAGGTAGTTCCTGAGATATCTCAAATCATGTGAAGTATATATGGCAAAAATAGAAAACAGAGAAAAACGAGAAAAAATGATAACAAACATACTTAAAGATGGAAAACGTACAGCTAAAGTAATTTAATTTTCTAAAATAACATATTTGACAACATACTTTATAATTAAAAGTGGCCTGCAGCATATGCTGGGCCACCTTCTAGTCTGGCAAGCTCCTCATGAAGCTTCATTCGAGCTGCTCTCACAATTTGTCGGCATTTGTTGGCCAGGTCCCTTTTCTGCTTTTCACTATTTATCTCCCTCTTTTGCTGCCTGCTCGCCCCTAGCCTCTTCATATTTGAGCCCTTAGCAAATCCAAAAAAAACTGGCTGTGTCTTGAGCTGCTATTGCGCCAAAATTAAACTCTCTGATAGATGTCAGGACAGCAAATTCCACTCTGCGGCGTGCAGCAAACTTTGATTTTGTGCACCGACTCCATATGTGGCTATGCAGCGACTCATTGGCATTTTGTGTCTTGCGAGACACACACCTGCTGAGTAATTCATCATCAGTCAGCCTGTCATAAATTGGTTTCAGGTGCACATCCAGTTTTTCTCGGTTAAGAGGGGTGTGCACCAGCTCGGCATGTGGACCAGGTTCCTGATGCCGAGCTACAGCCTGCTGGAAAAAACACCAGGACTCTTCCCCCTGAGGACAATATTGATGTGAGGGCTGCGTATCAGTTGAATATCCATGGTAGAGAGAAGCAAGCACAGCTTTCCTCATCTCCCCTACTGTCTCGTGGCCCCTTATCGCCCGGTAGTAATATATGGTCAGCTTATTGATAGTGTTTTGCGTAAGCTGACCATGGCCACGTCCTCCCAGTGTGATTCCTCTTTTCCTGCAGTCAGACACCAATTTTCTTAGAGCTGTCCCAAGCCTTTTACTGACATGATTGATACACTCTTCTTTTTTTATTTTGATATCTTCTCCATAAGGCTTCAGGTTGAGTAGCGCGCTGAAGGTTTTGGAGTCCCCATCAGATAATAATGTAGTGTAGCGCAGTTTGTGCAGCTCTTCACTCCTGCTCCAAAGTAGTCGTGCAGCTTCAACCTCCATCATGCCAGGAGTTCCTGTTAGAAATACAATTTGACAAACTATTACACATTTATTGTTAAGAAAAAAAATATATAATTGCAGCTATCTTATTTATTGAGTGTGCCAGAAGTTTTCTATGGAGTATATACTGAGTGCATGCCATTTTCTGGAGATAAACACATTTATGATTGACTCTCCTATTATAATTCAATGACTTATACATTTTTAAAGTAATAGTGTTCATTATACACAATTTATCCTACCAGTAAAGTTATGCATATCATCCCAAAATGGATGTTTGCTGTTCTATTCATTTGACAGTTATAATAAATGCAGAATTCTTTTATTCTAACCATTTGCCTGTAAAATATGTTCAAGAACATGTAAATAATATAATTAAGTGTACAAACATAAGACAACAAAAATGTATAACTCAAAAAGCAAATATAGCTCACCTGTATGATTCTTGCTACACTGATGATTCTGCAACCAGGCTGCATATTCCAGGGGTTTTTCTTTCTTTATCTTTTTGCCAATGATCTCACACTTGTGGCAGTAGATGCTCATCACATGAGCATCAAGGCATATTCCTGTCACTGTATCGATGACACATCCAACACCGATGTTAGAGGTGTGGCCCCTTTTCATCCAAGTGCCATCATAGCTGACAGTTATATCCATGACTGCCTTACTGTCAGGCAAAATGCCAGAATGCAAAGCATGTATGTGTCGAACATGAGTTGCAGCTTCTGTGAAAATGAGACTACTGAAGTCTTGCAGCTTATTATACAGATGTTGTGCTTTCCTCTGGAATGTTTTATGGTGCATACCTTGCAAATTTAACATTTCATTAAAATTGTTGAAGGAATTTGCACCCTGTCCACCTATCAATGCTGCAAACACAGCTTGCCTGTTCAACTCATAGTCTTTCTCTCCTTCGTTCTTGTCGGCTAGGAAACCATCTGTCCCTTCCACTGTATCCTCACATATGCTACAAAATACATAGCCATGCACTGCTAGTCCTTTAGGTTTCTTTCTGTCACTTTTGAAAGACAAGGACTTTTGTTGGCATTGAGGACAAAGAAGTCTTTCAATCACTTTGTTCAATGCACTGAAATCTACAATGGCTCTTTGTTCACCGGATTGAACTATCGATGCCTGCTTTGTGCTTGAAGAAGCATCCATCTTTGCTGCTTCATACGCTTCTCGTTTCATCTGAGTACGTGTCTTAATCACATCAGCTGCTGCTGCAGTCTGATTCTCAGGAATAAACACATTCGAAGCTTCCTCCATCATGAATGAATGATCATGGGCAAAGTGGGTTGCGCTGAAGTGCTTGGCGACGCCAAAATGCTGTCATCTCTAGAGCTATTTCTTACTGTAGCTTGCTTTCCTCTACATTCTCGAACATATTTAAGGTGATTATTTCTCCTTAACTTTCCTTTAGGAGCCGACCTAAGAGTAGATTTTTTAGAACGAGCCATTTTTTTTTCAAGACAACTTCTTATTCACAAAACGATATCAACAACAGCCATCTTGGAAAATGTGTATCACGTGATCGGTTTCGACCAATGGCCTAATCAATTTTGCGGACTTGCGCATGCTCTGTCAGAGGGTATCCCCTGAATTTTCTGTTCTAGCAAATCATTTCTAAATATAGAAGCAATGTAAGCCGGTCAAAATGTCGGGCAATGAATTCCCTATCAATAGGTACCAAACATGTCGGTGTTCGAGTACAAAAAAGATATGGTTGCTAAGGCGTCAACAGTAGCATTTTTCGCTTTTGTTCGATCAAAAACAAAAAAACTGACTTTGGTGGGTGTAGAAAATCTTTTTTTTAAAATATAAATGATACATCTTCTGTGGAAAAAAGGTAAAAATATGAAAGTAGACATGTTAATGTAATGTAATGTATGCAAAACACCAAAAAGTGAAAACTGGAAAAAAAAATTGCAAAATTCGTGTTTTTCAGTAGCGCATTTCCACTTAAGATCAGAGTATGACAGCTTTTAGTACAGTTAATAACGTTTTAGACAAGTAATTGCAATATAGAAAATAACAATGACAATCTTCTACAAGTTCATTTATTTGGAATCACTTGCCAGGTCTGTTACCTCAGTGTCTTCTGTTTCCTGGAGATATAAAAGAAATACGATGTAAGTCTTTTTTGGTAAAATTAAAAAATATCAGTCAAGTAAGGGGATAAGAGGCCAGCAAGAAACCAATGAGGCCAACACAAGGATGGAGTTCCTAAGTAACAACAGAAAGAAACAATCAACAATTTTCGGGCACATCATGAGAAGATGGAAGTTGAAATACTTGGTTACAGCAGGCAAAATACAGGGAAAGAGATATCGCGGACGACAAGGAGAGAAGATTCTAGCTAGCTTGGTGTCATGACATAGAAAATAGTCAACCACAGAACTGATACAATGCACTGTAGATAGAAGATTGTCGAAAGACGTGATTGTCTAAGCCAACAAGTATGGCACAGGATGATGAAGGAGATAATAACTTAGAAGCCAGGAACACATAGGATGGCTACCACTGACGTGTCTGTTTATTAATTAATATGTAGTTAACGACAATCTTCATCATCAAAACCATTTCATAACCCTGACGTCGATGAGACAAAAACAGCAGACTTCATCAACCTTCTCCATTTCTCTCTATCTTCAACTATTCTTTGTGATTCTGCAAAAGTCAAAGCCAGTCAATTCTTTGATATTATCTTCCCGTTTCTGTATTATGTGCACCTCTCCTTCTGCCTCTTTTCACAGCTCCCTGTAGAATAGTCTTTGTAGGGCAAGTTGATCGAAATACGAGGCAGGTATCTTTTATTGTGCATTACATCACCTCGTGTATTCCTATTTCTTGTTTTATATTATCCCAACTTGTACATTTGTACATGAACCTAATTCTGAAATGCCTGAACCTGACGACAACGTTTCACCTTCATAACTTGTATTCTATCCTACAGCTCTGGTGACAGTGTCCATGTTTTGCAAGTGTTTCACAAAATTGATAAAATAATGAACCAGATTAGAATGATTATAGAACCAAGAGAAATGCTCCTGTTTCCAAATGAATATGCAGCTCTGTTTATTTAATGAAGGGGCTGCTTAACAATATTCTTCAAGCGTTCTTTGGTTCACACGCTTCTATACTCATAGTTCTCTAACTCTAGAAGTGTGTAAACCTCAGTCCATTGTTATAAACAACCCACATTTCAGAATAGACCAATAGTTGGTCTTAAACGAATGTGCTCTACTAAGGAACAACACAGCCGCTACTACTCAAACGTGTCCTTCCTTACATTGGGAGCCATACACTAACTACAAATCTTTCGTATTGTTCCTTCCATTCGTAGCAAAGTCGCATGCCAGTACCAGGACTGAAATTTATCAGCGAATTATAGCTGACTGTTTGTGTTTGGATAGGTGAACCATAATGTCCATAATCTACCCTAAGTCTTCGCGATGTTTCTAGAAACAGACTAACTGGTCTGGCCTAGTTAGTAGGGGTCGAGATGGAAGGCAACCTGATGTTCAAATGCTGAAGTCGGATGTGCTGGGCTGAAAGGCATGAATATCACAGCTTTGCTGCAAGCCACATCACAATATATTTCTTCATTCATGTTCCAGGGATCATAATGCCCATCCTGCCCTCAGTGTTGCTAGCAACCCAAAGCTGACTGTATGTGTCTGGATCGACGAAGAGCAGATCTAATCAAGACCCTGCTCCGCGTACCAGCGGTGCTCCTAAAAAAGACTATCCACTCTGGCCAAGTGGGTAGGGATCGATCCCAACCGACGGCTTCCGGGTTTACCCAGCCTTAAATGGGTACCGGATTTTTTCTTGGAAAGTAAAACAGCACGGGCGTAATACCGACCATATTACCCAAAAATCATGTGCTGAAGATCTGTAAAATAAAGGGTCACTAACACCATATTTCCCTATACGCCACTTGGCGTGACAGGGGTACTTTACTTTTACTTGCTCTGCCCAAGTGAGTATGTATCGAAGCGGGAAGGTAACATGGTAATCAAAAATATTGTGCTTAAGTCGGATGTGTTGGTCGAAAGGCGTAAATATCACATCCTAGCTACAAACTACAACACAACGCATCTACGCCAATTTAACGCCATTAAGTTTCAGACGATGAAGAGGATTATTAATTCCTTTAGATGTCATCGGACGCATGAGGCGTCGGATAAACGCAAACAATTAGAACAACTCTCGGTCCATACCAAGAGGCGTCGGATAAACGCAAACAATTAGAACAACTCTCGTTCCATACCAAGAGGCGTCGGATAAACGCAAACAATTAGAACAACTCTCGGTCCATACCAAGAGGCGTCGGATAAACGCAAACAATTAGAACAACTCTCGGTCAATCCAAGAGGCGTCGGATAAACGCAAACAATTAGAACAACTCTCGGTCCATACCAAGAGGCGTCGGATAAACGCAAATAATTAGAACAACTCTCGGTCCATAACAAGAGGCGTCGGATATCATGTCCCTCCACAACCCTCTATTATGAGTGCTGGCGACTAGTTGATCTTTACCCGTGCCACGCCATCCAAAGATCCAGTATCATTTGTCGCTCTGTCCTTCTATTTTTCATGTTATTTTTATGTACTCATTTAATACTCTCTCGTGTAATTTTTACAACACATCTACACTGACTTGATGTTCCCCTAATTTTTACAACACATCTGCACCGACTGGACGTTCCATAATTTTTACAACACTTCTACACCGACGTTCCCATAATTTTGACAACACTATTTAAACTACTTAAACTATTTAACTAACAAAAGTATGAAAACACAGATTCATTTATCAGAATTGGTTTATTAACTTAGAATGATGTTGGATTATAACACTATTAATAACTGTAAACAATTTCCATTGAACAGATGTCATTATTAGATGAGCATGCAGGCTCTTGCTTTTCTTGTTTCTCCTTTTATTAAGATCAGAGTAGGACAGCTTTTAGTACAATTAATAACGTTTTAGACAAGTAATTGCAATATAGAAAATAACAAATGACAATCTTCTACAAGTTCATTTCTTTGGAATCACTTACCGGGTCTGTTACCTCAGTGTTTTCTGTTTCCTGGAGATATAAAAGAAAGACGCTGTAAGTCTTTTTTTGGTTAACTTAAAAATATCAGTCAAGTAAGGGGATAAGAGGCCAGCAAGAAGCCTATGAGGCCAACACAAGGATGGAGTTCCTAAGAAACAACAGAAAGAAACAATCAACAATTTTCGGGCACATCATGAGAAGATGGAAGTTGAAATACTTGGTTACAACAGGCAAAATACAGGGAAAGAAATATCGCGGACGACAAGGAGAGAAGATACTAGCTAGCTTGGTGTCATAACATGGAAAACAGTCAACAATAGAACTGATACAATGCATTGTAGATAGAAGATTGTCGAAAGACGTGATTGTCTAAGCCAACAGGTATGGCACAGGATGATGAAGGAGATAATAACTTAGAAGCCAGGAACACATAGGATGGCTACCACTGACGTGTCTGTTTATTAATTAATATGTAGTTAACGACTATCATCATCATCAAAACCATTTCATAACCCTGACGTCGATGAGACAAAAACAGCAGACTTCATCAACCTTCTCCATTTCTCTCTATCTTCAACAATTCTTTGTCATTCTGCAAAAGTCAAAGCCAGTCAATTCTTTGATATTATCTTCCCGTTTCTGTATTCTGTGCACCTCTCCTTCTGCCTCTTTTCACAGCTCTCTGTAGAATAGTCTTTGTAGGGCAAGTTGATCGAAATACGAGGCAGATATCTTTTATTGTGCATTACATCACCTCGTGTACTCCTATTTCTTGTTTTATATTATCCCAACTTGTTCATTTGTACATGAACCTAATTCTGAAATGCCTGAACCTGACGACAACGTTTCACCTTCATAACTTGTATTCTATCCTACAGCTCTGGTGACAGTGTCCATGTTTTGCAAGTGTTTCACAAAATTGATAAAATAATGAACCAGATTAGAATGATTATAGAACCAAGAGAAATGCTCCTGCTTCCAAATGAATATGCAGCTCTGTTTATTTAATGAATGGGCTGCTTAACAATATTCTTCAAGCGTTCTTTGGTTCACACGCTTCTATACTCATAGTTCTCTAACTCTAGAAGTGTGTAAACCTCAGTCCCATTGTTATAAACAACCCACATTTCAGAATAGACCAATAGTTGGTCTTAAACGAATGTGCTCTACTAAGGAACAACACAGCAGCTACTACTCAATCGTGTCCTTCCTTACATTGGGAGCCATACACTAACTACAAATCTTTCGTATTGTTCCTTCCATTTGTGGGAAAGTCGCATGCCAGTACCAGGACTGAAAGTTATCAGCGAATATAGCTGACTGTTTGCATCTGGACAGGTGAACCAGAATGTCCATAATCTACCCTAGTTCTTCGCGATGTTTCTAGAAACAGACTAACCGGTCTCACCTAGTTAGTAGGGGTCGAGATGGAAGGCAACCTGAGTCTCAAATGCTGAAGTCGGATGTGCTGGGCTGAAGGGCATGAATATGACAGCTTTGCTGCAAGCCACATCACAATACATCTCTTCATTCACGGTCCAGGGATCATATCATCCATCTTACCCTGAGTCTGGCTGGTGACCCAAAGTTGACTGTATATGTCAGGATCAACGAAGAGCAGATCTAATCAAGACCACGCTCCACGTACCAGCGGTGCTTCTAAAAAAAAGACTATCCACTCTGGCCAAGTGAGTATGTATCGAAGCGGGAGGGTAAACTGGTAATCAAAAATATTGTGCTGAAGTCGGTTGTGCTGGGTCAAAAGGCGTAAACATCGCACCCTAGCTACAAACCACAACACAGAGTATCTACGCCAATTTAACGACATTTAAGTGTCGGACAGTGAAGAGGATTATTCAGTCCTGTCATTGGATGAACGCAAACAATTAGAACAACTCTCGGTCCATACCGAGAGGCGTCGGATATCATGTCCCTCCACAACCCTCTATTATGTGTGCTGGCGACTAGTTGATCTTTACCCGTGCCACGCCATCCAACCATCCAGTATCCTTTGTCGCTCTGGCCTTCTATTTTTCATGTTATTTTTATGTACTCATTTAATACCCTCTCGTGTGATTTTTACAACACATCTACACCGACTTGACGTTCCCATAATTTTTACAACACATCTACGCCGACTTGACGTTCCCATTATTTTTACAACACATCTACGCCGACTTGACGTTCCCATAATTTTTACAACACATCTACGCCGACTTGATGTTCCCATAATTTTTACAACACATCTACGCCGACTTAACGTTCTCATAATTTTTACAACACATCTACGCCGACTTAAAATTCACATAATTTTTACAACACATCTACGCGGACTTAAAATTCACATAATTTTTACAACACATCTTCGCCGACTTAAAATTCACATAATTTTTACAACACATCTACGCCGACTTAAAATTCACATAATTTTTACAACACATCTACGCGGACTTAAAATTCACATAATTTTTACAACACATCTACGCCGACTTAAAATTCACATAATTTTTACAACACATCTACGCCGACTTAAAATTCACATAATTTTTACAACACATCTACGCGGACTTAAAATTCACATAATTTTTACAACACATCTACGCCGACTTAAAATTCACATAATTTTTACAACACATCTACGCCGACTTAAAATTCACATAATTTTTACAACACATCTACGCCGACTTAAAATTCACATAATTTTTACAACACATCTACGCGGACTTAAAATTCACATAATTTTTACAACACATCTACGCCGACTTAACTAACGTTCCCATAATTACGAATGATGTTGTGGACTATATATTCCTTTTATTTTATGATCGATAAGCAAACTTCCGGTTCCAAGATGGTGGATTAGAGTTTGTGTTTCATCAACCGCTGCAAGATTTGCTTTAGGAGACTGATTAATTTCAGCTCTCTAATGTAGATCGCTGTGATAAAGTGAACCGGATGTTCCACTTAAATGATTAACACCGGTGTTAAAGAGTTAATGCGCCTGGCTGCTGTCTTTTTAACGAATTAGGTGGTGTGGATATGACCCCCAATCCCCCCCCCACCCCTGTCATGAAGGTGATATGTGTTTTACGTCATGACAATGATAGCTGTTAAATAACCGTCGATGGATATTTTCGCCGCAGATAACTCACAGCTCGTTAATCGTTGTGCCAAGTCAACCGAAGGTTTCACTTTAAGGATTCTACGTCGGTACCACGGTGTTCGTCCACCCATGCTGCATGTTTTTAGAGTGAATCAAGCGTTGTGGGTGCACCCATTGTTGACAATGTTTTGTTTTCTACGTCATAATGATGGACGATCGTATATCCTTAAACTGGTCAACTCTGGAAAGGAAGGACGAGATTATAAAGTTGTGGATGCTGTTCGTTGAATCTCGAGCCCTCTTGTGACTCTCGGATCTTCATGTTAGTCAAGTGGGATATTGCGATGAGAGCGGTGGAGAACTTGTGAAATGTTTATCGTTTCTCCCTGCGGGATTTGTTTAGGAGGAGATCTCAGCGTTTATCGGCAGTTTCTCAATGTGCGATGAAGAGAATTCAACGACTAATTACTAACTAATCATCGGTAAGTGGGCGAGAGTTCCATCCCTTGATGGGTTGTGTTTGTCACTTTCTTCGAGTACAACACAACACAATACAACTCAACATCTCAACCAGGGGCTGGGTATAGACAAGACATTGCCCTCTCTACATGAAGGTCCCAGATTTGAACCCTACCATTGATGGTGGAAATGTTTCTATTCGACTTTGTGGTTTCCTCGTGGCTTTACCCAACACCGGTCTCTGGATAACGAGATGAGATGTCCTCGTGGACAAAAGCCACAAACAACGATTTGACCCATAGAAACATGGTCTAGCTAGAGCTCTGAAGAAGAAGAAATTATGTCAAATCACTTACGGGATCTTACTACCCGAACTGCGGAAGTCTGGTTTCTTCTAATTTACATAGTTCTCACATTCTGAGCAGCACACACCAGGTTTCTGTACTGCTCCTTTAACTTACCTACTTCTAACATTCTAGACAGCACACACCAGGTTCCTGTACTGCTCCTTTAACTTACCTACTTCTAACATTCTAGACAGCACACACCTGGTTTCTTTACTGTTCCTTTAAATTACCTATTTCTAACATTCTAGACAGCACACGCCAGGTTTCTTTACTGTTCCTTTAACTTACCTACTTCTAACATTCTAGACAGCACACACCTGGTTTCTTTACTGTTCCTTTAACTTACCTATTTCTAACATTCTAGACAGCACACGCCAGGTTTCTTTACTGTTCCTTTAACTTACCTACTTCTAACATTCTAGACAGCACACACCTGGTTTCTTTACTGTTCCTTTAACTTACCTACTTCTAACATTCTAGACAGCACACGCCAGGTTTCTGTACTGCTCCTTTAACTTACCTACTTCTAACATTCTAGACAGCACACGCCAGGTTTCTGTATTGCTCCCTTAACTTACCTACTTCTAACATTCTAGACAGCACACACCAGGTTTCTGTATTGCTCCTTTAACTTACCTACTTCTAACATTCTAGACAGCACACACCAGGTTTCTGTATTGCTCCTTTAACTTACCTACTTCTAACATTCTAGACAGCACACACCAGGTTTCTGTATTGCTCCTTTAACTTACCTACTTCTAACATTCTAGACAGCACACGCCAGGTTTCTGTATTGCTCCTTTAACTTACCTACTTCTAACATTCTAGACAGCACACACCAGGTTTCTGTATTGCTCCTTTAACGTACCTACTTCTAACATTCTAGACACCACACACCAGGTTTCTGTATTGCTCCTTTAACGTACCTACTTCTAACATTCTAGACAGCACACACCAGGTTTCTGTACTGTTCCTTAAACTTACCTACTACTAACATTCTAGACAGCACACACCAGGTTTATGTACGGATAAACAACATTCTAACAGAGAGTTGATCCTTGGAACATAAACTTTACATTATAGACAACATTCTAACAGAGAGTCGATCCTTGGAACATAAACTTTACATTATAGACAACATTCTAACAGAGATTCGATCACCTTGGAACATAAACTGTACACTATAGACAACATTCTAACAGAGAGTCGACCTCCTTGGAACATGAACTATACACAATAGACAACATTCTAATAGAGAGTCGATCCCTTGGAACATAAACTGTACACAATAGGCAACATTCTAACAGACAGTCGATTCACTAGGAACATAAGCTGTACACAATAGACAACATTCTAACAGAGAGTCGATCTCCTTGGAACATAAGCTGTACACAATAGACAGCAATCTAAAAGAGAGTCGATCCCTTAAGACATAAACTGTACACTATAGACAACATTCTAATAGAGAGTCGATCCCTTGGAACATAAACTGTACACTATAGACAATATTCTAACAGAGAGTCGATCCCTTGGAACATAAACTGTACACTATAGACAACATTCTAATAGAGAGTCGATCCCTTGGAACATAAACTGTACACTATAGACAATATTCTAACAGCGAGTCGATCACTTGGAACATAAAATGTACACTATAGACAACATTCTAACAGAGAGTCGATCCCTTGGAACATAAACTGTACACTATAGACAATATTCTAACAGAGAGTCGATCACCTTGGAACATAAACTGTACACTATAGACAACATTCTAACAGAGAGTCGACCTCCTTGGAACATAAGCTGTACACAATAGACAGCATTCTAAAAGAGAGTCGATCCCTTAAGACATAAACTGTTCACTATAGACAACATTCTAAAAGAGAGTCGATCCCTTGGAACATAAACTGTACACTATAGACAACATTCTAACAGAGAGTCGATCTCCTTGGAACATAAACTGTACACTATAGACAACATTCTAACAGAGAGTCGACCTCCTTGGAACATGAACTGTTCACAATAGGCAACATTCTAAAAGAGAGTCCATCCCTTGGAACATAAACTGTACACAATAGACAACATTCTAACAGAGAGTCGATCCCTTGGAACATAAACTGTACACTATAGACTATAGACAACATTCTAACAGAGAGTCGACCTCCTTGGAACATGAACTATACACAATAGACAACATTCTAATAGAGAGTCGATCCCTTGGAACATAAACTGTACACAATAGGCAGCATTCTAACAGACAGTCGATCCACTTGGAACATAAGCTGTACACAATAGACAGCATTCTAAAAGAGAGTCGATCCCTTAAGACATAAACTGTTCACTATAGACAACATTCTAAAAGAGAGTCGATCCCTTGGAACATAAACTGTACACTATAGACAACATTCTAACAGAGAGTCGATCCCTTGGAACATAAACTGTACACTATAGACAATATTCTAACAGAGAGTCGATCACCTTGGAACATAAACTGTACACTATAGACAACATTCTAACAGAGAGTCGACCTCCTTGGAACATGAACTGTTCACAATAGGCAACATTCTAAAAGAGAGTCCATCCCTTGGAACATAAACTGTACACAATAGACAACATTCTAACAGAGAGTCGATCCCTTGGAACATAAACTGTACACTATAGACAACATTCTAATAGAGAGTCGATCCCTTGGAACATAAACTGTACACAATAGGCAACATTCTAACAGACAGTAGATCCACTAGGAACATAAGCTGTACACAATAGACAACATTCTAACAGAGAGTCGATCTTCTTGGAACATAAGCTGTACACAATAGACAGCATTCTAAAAGAGAGTCGATCCCTTAAGACATAAACTGTTCACTATAGACAACATTCTAAAAGAGAGTCGATCCCTTGGAATATAAACTGTACACAATAGACAACATTCTAACAGAGAGTCGATCCCTTGGAACATAAACTGTACATAATAGACAACATTCTAACAGAGAGTCGATCCATTGGAACATAAACTGTACATAATAGACAACATTCTAACTGAGAGAGAAACGATCCTCTTTGTACACACTTTAGATACTGAAGACAATGTTGTACAACAGTGACGACCCTAACTGTACATGACCCATGTAGAAGATGTTGACGCAATTGATACGATTTTCTGGGGAAAAAAACGAAACAAAAAATGGATCCTTAAATAATGTTGTGAGGCTTTTTTTTTTTTTTTGGTTCAATGAATTTACCCATTCTGCACAAACTGAGCAGCATTCTCCTGGCTTGGGTATTGGCTCTGATCCATCAGGACAATACCTGTGAAAATCACTGTAACATTCGACAATCGCACAATCGACATGTCCAGACTCCTGACATACACAATCATCATCACACGGGTTTGAAGTTTGGAAATCCCCGACCTAAAATAACGAAACAAATTATCAACTGTATATTTTTTCTTAATAAATGTTTACACCCCCCCCCCTTTTCTCCCTTTTTTCCTTCACAATTTCGATCAATCACTATCAGCATGAGCCGTGGCTGGGGGCTAGGTGGTGATAAGTAAAGTAAAGTACCCCCACCGGCCAAATGGCGTATAGGGAATATGGTGTTAGCGGCCATACATTTTACAGACCTTCAGCTCATAATTTTTGGTGTAATGTAGTCGGTATTACGTTCATACCGCTTTACTTTCCCAGAAAAAAATCCGGTACCCATTAAAGGCTGGGTGAACCGGAAGCCATCGGTTGGGGTCGAACCCTGCTAGGTGGTGATACTCCACCACAACTTTCTGTCGCTGCTTTTGCTTATAGCTTCAGCTGTTTACTTTCTTCTGTTTCCCTCTTTACAGCCATCACTCATCAGTCAGGAAGGAGCGGTGTTCGTGGAAACACAGACGAGAATCAACACCGAACTAGGGTCGTCAACTGCACACACTGGGGAGGAGATCTGTTCACTTAATGGAAGTAGTCGATGTGCCTTGACGATGATACATCGACTAAACTAAACTAAACTAAACTAAACTAAACTAAACTAAACTAAACTAAACTAAACTAAACTAAATTAAACTAAACTAAACTAAACTAAACTAAACTAAACTAAACTAAAGTGAACTAAAGTGAACTAAAGTGAACTAAACTAAACTAAACTAAACGAACTGAACTAAACTAAACTAAACTAAATTAAATTAAATTAAATTAAACTAAACTAAACTAAACTAAACTGAAATGAACTAAACTAAACTAAACTAAACTAAACGAACTGAACTAAACTAAACTAAACTAAACTAAACTAAATTAAATTAAACTAAACTAAACTAAACTAAACTAAACTAAACTAAACTGAAATGAACTAAACTAAACTAAACTAAACTAAACTAAACTAAACTAAACTAAACTAAAGTGAACTAAACTAAACTAAACTAAACTAAATTAAACTAAACTAAACTAAACTAAAGTGAACTAAAGTGAACTAAAGTGAACTAAACTAAACTAAACTAAACGAACTGAACTAAACTAAACTAAACTAAACTAAATTAAATTAAACTAAACTAAAGTGAACTAAAGTGAACTAAACTAAACTAAACGAACTGAACTAAACTAAAGTGAACTAAACTAAAGTGAACTAAACTAAATTAAATTAAACTAAACTAAAGTGAACTAAACTAAACTAAACTAAACTAAACTAAACTAAATTAAACTAAACTAAACTAAAGTGAACTAAACTAAACTAAACTAAACTAAATTAAACTAAACTAAACTAAACTAAAGTGAACTAAACTAAACGAACTGAACTAAACTAAACTAAATTAAACTAAACTGAAGTGAACTGAACTAAACTAAACTAAACTAAACTAAACTAAACTAAACTAAACTAAACTAAACTAAACTAAACTAAACTGAACTAAACTAAACTAAACTAAACTAAAACTATTCATCCCTCAATTTCTATCTTCTATTTTCCCTTCACCCTATAACCCTACTGGTCTACTGACAGATCACTTCAGACTTCTCCACTTCTCTCTATATCGTCAGTCATTCTCTGAGAATCTACAAAGTCGTGACCTGTCCATTCCTTGATGCTAGTTGTAAGGGATACAGTTAAAAGGTTCCGTTACTACAACCAACGAAGTTGCGGCAAAGGTTGAGGCCAGTCCACGGTCGTCGCAGGTCTGTCGTGACGTCATGTATGCTCTGAGGCCACTGCGGGCTACCGAGACCTAATTTTCTGACCTCATTGAAGCTGTGTTTATATAGAAAGTATTTTCTTATTTATTTGTTTTATTTAGTAATGTTTTCTTTTCCTTTGAATTTAAAGGCCGATTTTTTTATGTATCGGAGGCACGGGACGGATGATTTATTTGCTTGACTGTGGCGCGAAATGATTTATATATAATAAACAGAGTCGGATATTGGTAGGATTTATTTGTAATTTTTTCTTGTAAAAAATCAAAAGTAAAGTACCCCCGTCACGCCAAGTGACGTATAGGGAATATGGTGTTAGTGACCATAAATTTTACAGACCTTCATCACATGATTTTTGGGGTAATGTGGTCCGTGTTACGCCTGTGCTGCTTTACTTTCCAGAAAAAAATAACCCATTAAAGGCTGGGTGAACCTGGAAGCCGTCGGTTGGGATCGAACCCTACCTCTTGTAATTTGTAGTCCAGTTCACTAACCCCTGAGCTATCGAGGCTCTATATTTTTTCCTTGTATGAGGTTTAATTTATTTAATATGTTTAAGCCAACTAATGTGACAGATGACGGCTTGACGTCACTAAATGGAACTTGTAGTTGGCGGGTTTATATTGAGAAAATAAAAGGAAAGGGGGTTCCGTTAGCAGCTACACGGGTGGATTTGATGTGTTCTTATAGTGAACTATAGAAGGAAATTCTTTGTTTTATTTATTAATGTTATTATTTAGTAATGTTATTATATAGTAATGTTATTATTTAGTAATGTTATTATATAGTAATGTTATTATATAATCATCATCGTCGAGTGCCGTCTCCGCAACGAAGGTTGGCTACCATGGAGCGCCATTCTACTATGTCTCTTGCTTTGATGGCGCAGGTTGTCATAGGCTGAGTTGTCCATCTTTTGATGTTATTCGTTGATGATTCAGCACTGGTTGCCCACGATGACTCCGTCCTGCAGTCAATGATTGACAATCTAGGTAGATCATGGGATTTATTCTCCTTGTCAATAAGTATACATAAGACTGTAGTGTTTCAATAGGTGAAGCCAGCCCCGCAGCTATACCATTAAATAACACACCCATGAATCTGTGAGAGAGTTCGCCTATCTCGGTTCTATGGTCACAACCAATATCTCCCTAGAAGAAGAAATAAATTCTCTGATAACGCGTTATTTTCTCCATTTATTTCTCTGCATGATTTTATTTCATTATTATTTTTTGTGTTGTCAACTACTTGCGCGGTTCTGGTTTTTTTTTTTTTTAATGAGCCTTATTTATTTATCTTTCCTTGGCCAAGACACCGTGCGGGGCTATATTTGAAGCCTTTCGTGCAAGTTAAAGGATAACTCTAGGAAATGTTCGTTCAACGATTACTCGCGGTTGTCGTCCTTGTCTCCATGGCTGTGGAGTATCGCTTCGGCTGATTGTGAATATGATGGTAGATTTTATTCGGTAGGCTAATTTATACATTCATGATTGTTTTCATGATTGTTTTCATGATTGTAATAAAGATTTTTTTTTAAATTAACTGTATAGTGAAAAAATATATAAAAGAAAAATACATTAAGATATGTTTCCCAGTGATATGCACTGTCAGTACCTGGGAAGATAATTTGCCGAGTACTTCTCCAACACATAAAGAAGAGTGTGGAAGGAAATCTTAGACAAGAGCAGGTAGACTTTAGAAGTGAGAGATCTTGTACTGATCAAATCTTTCTCTTGTGAACCATGGTAGAGCAGACACCGGAACGGTATTCATCCTTATGTATAAACTTCTTTGACTTTGAGAAAACCATTCTATAGCATCCATCATACATCGCTTTGGGAAATGTTATGTACATACGGCTTCTAAAATAAAATCGTTAACATTCTAAAGGACATGTATTACATGTACTAAAGGACAATAATTGTTACAATCATTGAAATTCACTGATTACAGCTTCACTGAAGGCTGTAGAATCGTGGTTTAACACAAGAATGTAGAGAATACATTGAACAGCTCAGATAGTAATGAAAACGTTCTGAAAGAGGCCAAAACAAATAGAGCTCTGATTTCCAATATTAGGAAGAAACAATCATCATTTTTTTGGCCACGTAATGAGAAGGGAACAGCTGGAATATATTGTAACAACTGGAAAAATTGAGAGACGAAGAGATAGATGGAAGCAAAGAGAAAAAATACAAGACAGATTAAGAGAATGACTTGGCAGAAGGTCAACAACAGGAATGATAAATAGCTGCCGAGATCGAAAGTTGTGGAGAGACATGATCACCTACGTCAGCAGGCCTGTTACTTGATGATGATGATGAAAATTCACTTAACTAGTTAACTTACCGAATAAGTAATGCCTTTATGATGATGATGATGAAAATTCACTTAACTAGTTAACTTACCGGATACGTAATGCCTTTATGATGATGATGATGAAAATTCACTTAACTAGTTAACTTACCGAATAAGTAATGCCTTTATGATGATGATGATGAAAATTCACTTAACTAGTTAACTTACCGGATAAGTAATGCCTCCATAGACACAAGAAGCCGAAGCGGCGCTCCAGAGCGTGGAGAGAATAACGAGAACGGCGAGAAATTGTTGAGCGAACATTTCCTAGAGCTGTTCCTTTAACTTGCAAGAAAAGCTTGAAATATATATAGCCCGCCTTGTGTCTTGGCCAAGGAAAGATAAATAAATGAGGCTCACAAAAGATCTAACTAGAACCGCGCAACAGCTGACAACGCCACACAGTAAACAAACAACGGATAAAATAGTTTGGCCATGTAACAAGACAGAAAGATAAAACACAACACAATGAGTCTTTAATAAACATTGCGAGAACACCAGACCCAAGTAAAGGATGCAGCGTTAAATATTAGCAACACAGAGAAACGTAGTAAGAGAGATTAAATGAATAGAAAAAGTCTGCATGGTATATCTCAAATAAAGAAGGTAAATGTTGAAGGAAATAAGAAGAAATCAGAGTAAGAACAGTTTTATTATATCTTTGTTAACATACACACAGACACATACATGTCTTATGTTACTAGTACCCACCGCTGTAGGTTCTAGGTTATTTGTCTGTCTTTGCTTTTTACTAAAACCTGATTAATTGATGAAAGTAACATTTCTCGTTATATTCAGGCAGGCCGGTGGTGTTGTGGTTAGTCCACTCGCCTGCCGACCTGAAGGTTCAGGTTTCAAATGCCCAGTTGATGTACACATTGTTCCGATTTTGGGATGCACCTGGCTTTTGAAACTGGGTGCCAGGTGTTTCTGTATTAAATTGATATCTCCTTCTCTCCCCCCCCCCTCCCCCTCCCACCAGTAAGAACGATTCCCCTGTTTCTGTATTACATTGATATTACCCCTCCCACCAGTAAGAACGATTCCCCTGTTTCTGTATTACATTGATATTACCCCTCCCACCAGTAAGAACGATTCCCCTGTTTCTGTATTACATTGATATTACCCCTCCCACCAGTAAGAACGATTCCCCTGTTTCTGTATTACATTGATATTACCCCTCCCACCTGTAAGGACGATTCCTCTGTTTCTGTATTATATTGATATCTCCTTCTCTTCCCCCCTCCCCCTCCCACCAGTAAGAACGATTACCCTGTTTCTGTATTACATTGATATTCTCCCTCCACACGATAAGAACGATTCCCCTGTTTCTATATCCATTTAATGTACAAGACGTACATATTTTACTGGCAACGAGTTTTCGTGTTGTGTGTGTACATTCCTGGTGTTGTGTTAGAGCTTTCCTGGTGTTGTGTGTGTACTTCACTAGTGTAGTGTTTGCACTTTCATGACGTTGTGTGTGAGATTTTCTGAAGCAGTGAGCTTTCCTGGTGCTTTCCTCTGTATTTTCCTGATGTTTTGTGTGTACTTTCCTGCTGTTGTTAGTGGACATTCCTGCTGTTTTGTGTGTACATTCCTGCTAATGTGTGTACTTTCCTGGTGTTGTATGTGTACATTCCTGCTAATGTGTGTGTACTTTCCTGGTGTTGTATGTGTACTTTCCTAGTGTTGTATCTGAGGATTCCTGTTGTGGTGTTTGAGCTTTCCTGGTATTGTGTTTACTCTCCTGGTGTTGTGTGTTTACTCTCCTGGTGTTGTGTTTGAGCTTTCCTGGTGTTGTGTGTACTTTTCTGATGTTGTGTGTTTACTCTCCTGTTGTTGTGTTTGAGCTTTCCTGGTATTGTGTGTGTACTTTCCTGGTGTGGTTTTTGTACTTTCCCGCAGTTGTGTGTGTAGTTTCCCGGTGTTGTATGTGTTTCTATCCTGGTGTTGTATGTGTAAAAAATTAAGTACAATATCCCCGTTACGCCAAGTGACGTATAGGGAATATGGTGTTAGTGACCATAAATTTTACAAACTTTCAGCACATGATTTTTGGGGTAATGTGGTAGGCATTACGCCCGTGCCGCTTTACCTTTCCAGAAAATAATTCGGTACCCATTAAAGGCTAGGTGAAACGGAAGCCATCGGTTGGGATCGAACGCTACCTCTTTTCTTTTGTAGTCCAATTCACTAACCACCGAGCCATCGCGGCTCCCAGTTGTGTGTGTACATTCCTGGTATTGTGTTTGAACTTTGCTAGTGTTGTGTGTTTACTTTCCCGCTGTTGTATGTGTACTTTCCCGCTGTTGTATGTGTACTTTCCAGTTGTTGTGTGTGTATTTTTCTGGTGTTGTGAGTGTACTTTTCAGTTGGTGTGTGTGTTCTTTCCTGGTGTTGTGTATGTACTTTCCAGTTTTTAAGTGTACTTTCCTGGTGTTGTGTGTTTACTTTGCAGTTGTTGTGTGTGTACTTTCTTGGTGTTGTGTGTGTACTTTGCCCGTGTACTGCTATAATAGTTGAGCTCATGTGTAACTCCACTTTTACAAGCGTTTGATTTATTGTTCAAGATAATTGATTGAACAGGAACCAGGGAGACAAATTGACAAACAAATGAGTCACGTTGTACACAGATGCTAAATATTCCACAGGATTAGTTGATCGCTTTATCAATGTTTCGCATATTTTACTAAACTATTTAACTAACAAAAGTAAGAAAACACAGATTCATTTATCAGAATTGGTTTATTAACTTAGGATGATGTTGGATTATAACACTATTAATAAGTGTAAACAAATTCCATTGAACAGATGTCATTATTAGATGAGCATGCAGGCTCTTATTTTTCTTGTTTCTTCTTTTATTATTTAAGATCAGAGTAGGACAGCTTGTAGTACAATTAATAACGTTTTAGACAAGTAACTGCAATATAGAAAATAACAATGACAATCTTCTACAAGCTAATTTTTTTGGAATCACTTGTCTGGCCTGTTACCTCAAAGTTTTCTGTTTCCTGGAGATATAAAAGAAAGACGCTGTAAGTCTTTTTTTGGTTAAATTAAAAAATATCAGTCAAGTAAGGGGATAAGAGGCCAGCAAGAAACCAATGAGGCCAACACAAGGATGGAGTTCCTAAGAAACAACAGAAAGAAACAGTCAACAATTTTCGGGCACATCATGAGAAGATGGAAGTTAAAATGCTTGGTTACAACAGGCAAAATACAGGGAAAGAGATATCGCGGACGACAAGGAGAGAAGATACTAGCTGGCTTGGTGTCATAACATGGAAAACAGTCAACTATAGAACTGATACAATGCATTGTAGATAGAAGATTGTGGAAAGACGTGATCGTCTACACCAACAAGTATGGCACAGGATGATGAAGGAGATAATAACTTAGAAGCCAGGAACACATAGGATGGCTACCACTGACGTGTCTATTAATTAATATGTAGTTAACGACTATCATCAACATCATCATCATCAAAACCATTTCATAACCCTGACGTCGATGAGACAAAAACAACAGACTTCATCAACCTTCTCCATTTCTCTCTATCTTCAACAATTCTTTGTCATTCTGCAAAAGTCAAAGCCAGTCAATTCTTTGATATTATCTTCCCGTTTCTGTATTCTGTGCACCTCTCCTTCTGCCTCTTTTCACAGCTCTCTGCAGAATAGTCTTTGTAGGGCAAGTTGATCGAAATACGAGGCAGATATCTTTTATTGTGCATTACATCACCTCGTGTATTCCTATTTCTTGTTTTATATTATCCCAACTTGTTCATTTGTACATGAACCTAATTCTGAAATGCCTGAACCTGACGACAACGTTTCACCTTCATAACTTGTATTCTATCCTACAGCTCTGGTGACAGTGTCCATGTTTTGCAAGTGTATCAAAAATTGATAAAATAATGAAGCAGATTATAATGATTATAGAACCAAGAGAAATGCTCCTGCTTCCAAATGAATATGCAGCACTGTTTATTTAATGAATGGGCTGCTTAACAATATTCTTCAAGCGTTCTTTGGTTCACACGCTTCTATACTCATAGTTCTCTAACTCTAGAAGTGTGTAAATCTCAGTCCCATTGTTATAAACAACCCACATTTCAGAATAGACCAATAGTTGTTCTTAAACGAATGTGCTCTACTAAGGAACAACACAGCAGCTACTACTCAAACGTGTCCTTCCTTACATTGGGAGCCATACACTAACAACAAATCTCTCGTATTGTTCCTTCCATTCTTGGCAAAGGCGCATGCCAGTACTAGGACTGAAAGTTATCACCGACTTATAGCTGACTGCTTTCGTCTGGATAGGTGAACCATAATGTCCATAATCTACCCTAAGTCTTCGCGATGTTTCTAGAAACAAACTAACTGTTCTGGCCTAGGGAGTAGGGGTCGAGATGGAAGGCAACCTGATGCTCAAATGCTGAAGTCGGATGTGCTGGGCTGAAAGGCATGAATATCACAGCTTTGCTGCAAGAAACACCATAATATATTTCTTCATTCACGGTCCAGGGGTCATATCGTCCATCCTGCCCTGAGTCTGGCTGGTGACCCAAAGTCCAGGGATCATATCGTCCATCCTGCCCTGAGTCTGGCTGGTGACCCAAAGTTAACTGTATATGTGAGGATCAACGAAGAGCAGATCTAATCAAGACCCTGCTCCACGTACCAGTGGTGCTCCTAAAAAAAAGGACTATCCACTCTGGCCAAATGAGTATGTATCGAAGCGGGAGGGTAAACTGGTAATCAAAAATATTGTGCTGAAGTCGGATGTGCTGGGTCAAAAGACGTAAATATCGCATCCTAGCTACAAACCACAACACAACGCATCTACGCCAATTTAACGCCATTTAAGTTTCAGACGACGAAGAGGATTATTAATTCCTTTAGATGTCATCGGATGAACACAAAAAATTAGAACAACTCTCGGTCCATACCAAGAGGCGTAGGATAAACGCAAACAATTAGAACAACTCTCGGCCCATACCAAGAGGCGTAGGATAAACGCAAACAATTAGAACAACTCTCGGCCCATACCAAGAGGCGTAGGATAAACGCAAAAAATTAGAACAACTCTCGGTCCATACCAAGAGGCGTAGGATAAACGCAAACAATTAGAACAACTCTCGGCCCATACCAAGAGGCGTAGGATAAACGCAAACAATTAGAACAACTCTCGGCCCATACCAAGAGGCGTAGGATAAACGCAAACAATTAGAACAACTCTCGGCCCATACCAAGAGGCGTAGGATAAACGCAAACAATTAGAACAACTCTCGGTCCATACCAAGAGGCGTCGGATAAACACAAACAATTAGAACAACTCTCGGTCCATACCGAGAGGCGTCGGATATCATGTCCCTGAACAACCCTCTATTATGTGTGCTGGCGACTAGTTGATCTTTACCCGTGCCACGCCATCCAACCATCCATTATCCTTTGTCGCTCTGGCCTTCTATTTTTCATGTTAATTTTATGTACTCATTTAATACCCTCTCAAACACATCTACGCCGACTTGACGTTCCAATAATTTTTACAACACGTCTACACAGACTTGATGTTCCCATAATTTTTACAACACATCTACACAGACTTGACGTTCCAATAATTTTTACAACACATCTACACAGACTTGACGTTCCCATAATTTTTACAACACATCTACACCGACTTGATGTTCCAATAATTTTTACAACACATCTACACCGACTTGATGTTCCAATAATTTTTAAAACACATCTACGCAGACTTGATGTTCCCATAATTTTGACAACACATCTACGCCGACTTGATGTTCCCATAATTTTTACAACACATCTACACCGACTTGATGTTCCAATAATTTTTACAACACATCTACGCCGACTTGTAGTTCCCATAATTTTTACAACACATCTACACCGACTTGATGTTCCAATAATTTTTAAAACACATCTACGCAGACTTGATGTTCCCATAATTTTGACAACACATCTACGCCGACTTGATGTTCCCATAATTTTTACAACACATCTACGCCGACTTGATGTTCCCATAATTTTTACAATACATCTACGCCGACTTGATGTTCCCATAATTTTTACAACACATCTACGCCGACTTGATGTTCCCATAATTTTTACAACACATCTACGCCGACTTGATGTTCCCATAATTTTTACAACACATCTACACCGACTTGATGTTCCAATAATTTTTACAACACATCTACGCCGACTTGATGTTCCCATAATTTTTACAATACATCTACGCCGACATGATGTTCCCATAATTTTCACAATACATCTACGCCGAAATGAAGTTCCCATAATTTTTACAACACATCTACGCCGACTTGAAGTTCCCATAATTTTTACAACACATCTACGCTGACTTGAAATTCCCATAATTTTTACAACACATCTACGCCGACTTGATGTTCCCATAATTTTTACAATACATCTACGGCGACTTAAAGTTCCCATAATTACGAGCGAAGTTGTGGATTATATATTCCGTTACTTTAATGATCGGTAAGCAAATTTCCGGTTCCAAGATGGTGGATTAGAGTTTGTGTTCCATCAACCGCTGCAGGATTTGCTTTTGGAGACTGATTAACTTCAGCTCTCTAATGTAGATCGCTGTGATAAAGTGAACTGGATGTTCCACTTAAATGATTAGCACCGGTGCTAAAGAGTTCATGCGCATGACTTCGGCCTTTTTAACGAATTAGGTGTTGTGGATACGACCTCTCCCCGTCATGAAGGTTATATGTGTTTTACGTCATGACAATGATAGCTGTTAAATAACCGTCGATGGATATTTTCGGCACAGATAACTCTCAGCTCGTTAATCGTTGTGCCAAGTCATCCGAAGGTTTCACTTTAAGGATTCTACGTCGGTACCACGGTGTTCGTCCACCCATGCTGCATGTTTTTCGAGTGAATCAAGCGTTGTGGGTGCACCCATTGTTGACAATGTATTGTTTTCTACGTCATAATGATGGACGATCGTATATCCCTAACCTGGTCTACCCGGGAAAGGCAGGACGAGATGATAAAGTTGTAGATGCTGTTCGTGAATCTCCAGCCCTCGTGTGACTCTCGGATCTTCATGTTAGTCAAGCGGGAAGTTGCGATGAGAGCGGGGGAGAACTTGTGAAATGTTTATCGTTTCTCCCAGCGGGATTTGTTTAGGAGGAGATCTCAGCGTTTATGGGCAGTTTCTCAATGTGAGATGAAGAAAATTCAACGACTAAGTAACTAACTAATTATCGGTTAGTAGGCGAGAGTTCCATCCCTTGATGCATTGTGTTTGTCACTTTCTTCGAGTACAACACAACACAACTCAACCTCTCAACCATGGACTGGGTATAGACAAAACATTGCCCTCTCTACATGAAAGTCCCAGGTTTGAACCCTACCATCGATGGTGGATATGTTTCTATTCAACTTTATGGTTTCCTCGTGGCTTCACCTAATTCCGGTCTCTAGATAACATGATGAGAAGTCCTCATGGAAACAGGGGAATCGTCCCTACTTGTGGGAGGGAGAATATCAATTTAGTACAGAAACATGGGAATCGTCCCTACTTGTGGGAGGGAGAATATCAATTTAGTACAGAAACAGGGGAATCGTCCCTACTTGTGGGAGGGAGAATATCAATTTAGTACAGAAACATGGGAATCGTCCTTACTGGTGGGAGGGAGAATATCATTTTAATACAGAAACAGGGGAATGGTTCTTACTTTGGGGGGGGGGGTGGGGGAAGAGAAGGAGATATCAGTTGAATACAGAAACACCTGGTACCCAGTTTCAAAAGCCAGGTGCATCCCAAAATCGGAACAATGTGTAGATCAACTGGGCATTTGAAACCTGAACCTTCAGGTCGGCAGGCGAGTGGACTAACCACAACACCACCGGCCTGCCTGAATATAACGAGAAATGTTACTTTCATCAATTAATCAGGTTTTAGTAAAAAGCAAAGACAGACAAATAACCTAGAACCTACAGCGGTGGGTACTAGCAACATAAGACACGTATGTGTCTGTGTGTATGTTAACAAAGATATAATAAAACTGGTTCTTACTCTGATTTCTTCTTATTTCCTTCAACATTTACCTTCTTTATTTGAGATATACCATGCAGACTTTTTCTATTCATTTAATCTCTGTTTCTATGTTTCTCTGTGTTGCTAATATTTAACGCTGCATCCTTTACTTGGGTCTGGTGTTCTCGCAATGTTTATTAAAGACTCATTGTGTTGTGTTTTATCTTTCTGTCTTGTTACATGGCCAAACTATTTTATCCGTTGTTTGTTTACTGTGTGGCGTTGTCAGCTGTTGCGCGGTTCTAGTTAGATCTTTTGTGAGCCTCATTTATTTATCTTTCCTTGGCCAAGACACAAGGCGGGCTATATATATTTCAAGCCTTTCTTGCAAGTTAAAGGAACAGCTCTAGGAAATGTTCGCTCAACAATTTCTCGCCGTTCTCGTTATTCTCTCCACGCTCTGGAGCGCCGCTTCGGCTTCTTGTGTCTATGGAGGCATTACTTATCCGGTAAGTTAACTAGTTAAGTGAATTTTCATCATCATCATCATAAAGGCATTACTTATCCGGTAAGTTAACTAGTTAAGTGAATTTTCATCATCATCATCATAAAGGCATTACTTATCCGGTAAGTTAACTAGTTAAGTGAATTTTCATCATCATCATCATAAAGGCATTACTTATTCGGTAAGTTAACTAGTTAAGTGAATTTTCATCATCATCATCATAAAGGCATTACTTATCCGGTAAGTTAACTAGTTAAGTGAATTTTCATCATCATCATCATAAAGGCATTACTTATTCGGTAAGTTAACTAGTTAAGTGAATTTTCATCATCATCATCATAAAGGCATTACTTATCCGGTAAGTTAACTAGTTAAGTGAATTTTCATCATCATCATCATAAAGGCATTACTTATTCGGTAAGTTAACTAGTTAAGTGAATTTTCATCATCATCAAGTAACAGGCCTGCTGAAATAGGTGATCATGTCTCTCCACAACTTTCGATCTCGACAGTTATTTATCATTTCTGTTGTTGACCTTCTGCCAAGCCATTCTCTTAAGCTGTCTGGTATTTTTTCTCTTTGCTTCCATCTATCATTTCGTCCTACAATTTTCCCAGTTGTTACAATAATATTCCAGCTTTTCTCTTCTCATTACATGGCCAAAAAATGATGATTGTTTTTTTCCTAATATTGGAAATTAGCTCTATTTGTTTTGGCCTCTTTCAGAACGTTTTCATTACTATCTGAGCTGTCTGTTCAATGTATTCTCTACATTCTTGTGTTAAACCACGATTCTACAGCGAATGAGGCTGTAATCAGTGAATTTCAATGATTGTATAAATGGTTGTAACAATTATTGTCCTTTAGTACATGTAATACATGTCCTTTAGAATGTTAATGATTTTATTTTAGAAGCCGTATGTACATAACATTTCCCAAAGCGATGTATGATGGATGCTATAGAATGGTTTTCTCAAAGTCAAAGAAGTTTATACATAAGGATGAATACCGTTCCGGTGTCTGCTCTACCATGGTTCACAAGAGAAAGATTTGATCAGTACAAGATCTCTCACTTCTAAAGTCTACCTGCTCTTGTCTAAGATTTCCTTCCACACTCTTCTTTATGTGTTGGAGAAGTACTCGGCAAATTATCTTCCCAGGTACTGACAGTGCATATCACTGGGAAACATATCTTAATGTATTTTTCTTTTATATATTTTTTCACTATACAGTTAATTTTTTAAAAATCGTTATTACAATCATGAAAACAATCATGAAAACAATCACGAATGTATTATAATTTAGTGTACGGGATAAAATCTACCATCATATTCACAATCAGCCGAAGCGATACTCCACAGCCATGGAGACAAGGACGACAACCGCGAGTAATCGTTGAACGAACATTTCCTAGAGTTATCCTTTAACTTGCACGAAAGGCTTCAAATATAGCCCCGCATGGTGTCTTGGTCAAGGAAAGATAAATAAATAAGGCTCATAAAAAAAACCAGGACCGCGCATGTAGTTGACAACACAAAAAAATAATGATAAAATCAAATCATGCCGAGAAATAAATGGAGAAAATAACGCGTTATCAGAGAATTTATTTCTTCTTCTAGGGAGATATTGGTTGTGACCATAGAACCGAGATAGGTGAATTCTCTCACAGATTCAAGGTGTGTGTTATTTAATTATGTAGCTGTGGGGCTGGCTACACCTTGTTGAAGCACTAGTCTTCTGTATACTTATTGACAAGGAGAATAAATCACGTGATCTACCCAGATTGTCAATCATTGACTGCAGGACGGAGTCATCGTGAGCAACCAGTGCTGAATCATCTGCGAATAGGAGCTCCTTGATTAGTGTCTCAGTTGTTTTAAATGTTGACCTCAGACTTGCAAGATTAAAAAAGAAGCCGTCAGATCTTGTACGATTGTAGATGTCTCCAGAGACGGTTTCAAACGCATTGTGTATGTTTGCTGCTTGCTTGCGCTCGCCCGATGACTAAAGTATTCTAGAGTATTCTAGTAGACTATAGAATTCCTCTTCATCATCCGCTCTTAAAAGGACGTTAAGTGGGCGTGTCTGCGTTGTGTTGTGGTTTGCAGTATAACTGTGATATTTGAGCCTTTCGGCCCAACACATCCGACTTCAGCAGGAAGTTTTTGAGTAGCGGGTTGTCTTCTCTTTTCGATCCCTACTAGCTGGGCCAGACTAGACAGGTTAGTCTGTTACTAGAGGCACCACGGAGAGGTGAAGCAGGGTATGGATGGTCCTGGTTCACCGATCCTGGCGCAAGCCATCAGCTGTGGGTAGCTGACAACTTCCAGCTCTGGTGCTGTGAGGCACGCATTGTATATGGTAGCGCAAGGGCAGCTAAAAATATTCCGAATAGAGTAGGGGCAAGGACACATCCTTGTTTGACTCCACAGTTCATCTCAAACGGCTGGTATAATCTACCGTTGAACTAACCTAAATACCACCATTGTACGAAGCAGAAATGGAACGCGATTAGTCAAAGAAAATGGACAACTGAAAAGATTGGAAGAATACATGAAAGGAACCCTCAACAGACCAGAACCAGTAAGTGAAATATCTGCTTCCCCAACATTAGCCCAGTTTGAAGAAATGGAAAATGACATGCCACGAAATAGAAATTGACATAAAAAAGAGCACAAGTAACACATCTCCTAGTTGAGGATAGAATCTCGTGGCAAGGCGCAGTGCCTAGAAGTACGAGTTCGATCCTGCTTCGGGCCATATATTGTTCTATGTTTTTTTCTGTTGTTGTTTATTTGTAATGTTGTCTGAGTGCTGTAAACATACCTTTTCCTATGAAATGATTCCCTGAATTATCGCCTCGGAAGTTTTCCTCTATAATAATATTCATTTATTATTGTTTGTTTCCAATATATCGTTGCTGCCTCTCGCCACGTTTATCTTTCAGTTTCAGCAATCTCATCTATCTCTGATCATGTTTTTATTGCTGTGAAAACGATTAAGGTCTCACTGGGTCAAGACGGACTAGCCCTAGCTGGCCCCAGATGTGGAATCTGGTCAGTGTCAAAGATTGAGTGAACTTGTAATAAACCGTAGACGGGAGGTGGGTGTAAATGATGTCACCTTCTCGTCAAGGAAGGGAAGAATAGCTTTGTTCAAGCAGAGACATATAATGAGATTCTAGAATTGTTTATATTTTCGATGAATTGGCTGTCTATTATGTAAACATATGTATTTGAATAACACCAGGGCTAAAACTAAGAATAGCAAAATGTTACATCTTCTCAGTATTCCTGTTTAGGTGCAGAAACATGGACATTAGACAAGAAAACAGAACAGAAAATTGAAGCCTTTGAAATGTGGATATATAGAAGAATTGGTAGAATTGGATAGAAAGAAAAGAAAACAAACGATGAAGTTTTAAAACAACTAAAAATGAAAAGAGGAGAACTATTAAACACAATTAGAACAAGACAAATGCGATTTTAGGGGCATTTTATAAGACACAACAGCCTAATAAAAGTAATATTGAAAGAGAAAATACAAGGTAAAAGAGGCAGAGGCAGTCCAAGACTAACATGGACGAGTAACATCAAAAGATGGACAAGTCAGCCTATGACAATAGCACCATCAAAGCAAGAGACAGAGTGGAATGGCGCTCCATGGTAGCCAACCTTCGATGCGGAGACGGCACTCAATAATGATAATGATATATTTGAATTTTAAAAATATAGACATATTATGTTTTTTTCTTATATATCCGCACATGTGTTTGGAAAGAGAGAATAGTGTGTGTGCGTGTGTGTGTGTGTGTGTGTGTGTGTGTGTGTGTGTGTGTGTGTGTGTGTGTGTGTGTGTGTGTGTGTGTGTGTGTGTGTGTGTGATATATTAAGAATGGCAAAATGTTACATCTTCTCAATATTGCTGTATGGTGCAGAAACATGGACATTAGACAAGAAAACAGAACAGAAAATTGAAGCCTTTGAAATGTGGATTTATAGATAGAAGAATAGGTAGAATTGGATGGAAACAAAAGATAACAAACGATGAAGTTTTAAAACTGAAAATAAAAAGAGAACTACTAAATACAATTAAGACAAGATAAATGAAATTTTTGGGGCATGTTAAAAGACACAACAGCCTACTAAAAGTAATATTAGAAGGAAAAATACAAGGTAAAAGAGGCAGAGGCAGACCAAGACTAACATGGACGAGTAACATCAAAAGATGGACAAGTCAATCTATGACAGCCTGCACCATCAAAGCAAGAGACAGAGTAGAATGACGACCCATGGTAGCCAACCTTCGTTGCGGAGAAGGCACGCGATGATGATGATGATGATGATGATAATGATGAAGTTATATATAAAGTGTGAAAAAGTTATAAATAAAGTGTGAAGAAGTTATAAATAAAGTGTGAAGAAGTTATAAATAAAGTGTGAAGAAGTTATAAATAAAGTGTGAAGAAGTTATAAACAAAGTGTGAAGAAGTTATAAATAAAGTGTGAAGAAGTTATAAATAAAGTGTGAAGAAGTTATAAATAAAGTGTGAAGAAGTTATAAATAAAGTTTATCAAATATTCATATTTTTTCTTAACATTTGGTATGTTGCCTGCTATTCTGTTCTACGAAATTCTCATGACGTTTTGTCTTAACCGTGTATGTGGGGAAAGAGAGAGAGAGAGAATAAGTACCACTAACACCGAAGAAAAAAATAATAGTAAAAAACTAAGGTGACCATATTTTCGAAATCCCATTCAGGGACGGAATAATTTTACTTCAATTTTCCACCAATAAAATTACATTTCTTCTTGCTGTCATTTTCAAGTGAATAATACATACATTTTAAAACATCTAATAATATAGACCTACAATACGCTATCAGGATAATCAGGAGATAAACAAAAAAACAGTGATACTCACTTAAATTGAAGGTGAAACAGAGATGCTGTACTTTTCAGATGAGTAAATTTTCTGTAAAATGTCCTTATTTGTATGCAGCATCTGATAAAATTCGACACATGTTCCCTCATAGTTCACTTTGGTGATCAACATGGCTTTTAAAGTTTCAACACCTAGTTGTGTTTTATCATTTGTCCACAAACTGTTCATCAGAGAAAACACTCGTTCTGTTGCAGCATTTGTTCCAGGTAGACACAAAAAGAACTCTGCCAACTTCAGAATATGTGAAACGGGCACATGATTGTTTCTGAAGTGGGAAGCTAGTTCAACCCAACGCTGCCCTGGTAATGTTTTATTAAGACTCCACTCACTAATTTTTTGTGAAGTAACGAACTGTTTCATGTAGACATATTCGTCATACATTTCATTTTCTGGAAAGTCGACTGAAGGCACTGTTTGACTCACTAATGATGAAGACTTCTCAATATCTTCCCAATTTGGTGTTCTGTTCAGCATTACCCAGCTGTAAGACTCTAGGTTTTGACAATTATTTGCAGCCCATTTCTTCAAATAACTTAAAGCTGTTTCATAAAATGAAGAAACACTGGCGTTAAACTTGTTCACATCATCACGTGGAAATCCTTCCATTTCCAGCTTTTTAAGGATTATCTGAACTCTTGATGGCAAGAAGCCGTCTTCCAGCTTGGACTCCAAGATAGCTTTCAACCTATTGATGTTGTCAATGACTTCAAATACAGTGACCATCTGTCCCTCTACTTTCTGCACTGCTTCGTGGAAAGAGGATGCCTGACTGTGAACCAAAATAAGCCATGCCTCAGACAGTGGGTTTTCAAAGAATTCCTGTATAAAAACTGGGCATCTGTCTTGAGATTGAAAATATGATTTTAGAGGCAGGAACATGTAAAGAACCCTTTCAACAGCAGACAAGAGCGCAAGCCACCTAGTTTGTGCATAACCTAAAATCATCTGGAAGTCTGTGTCGACAAACTGACAAAACTCCTTGAGACTTTCAACTCTAACTGTGTATGATTTGAAGTACAGATAAATGTTTGCAATAATCATTTCAACATCAACAGGCAATACGTCTGCAGCTGCTCGAACAGTGTTGTGGAAAATATGGCAAGCACACCCAACACCTATCAAACTATGTCCAAGGTTTTCTTTCAGTTTTGTGAAAACATTGTTCTGTCTTTTTCTTTCAGCGCCCCCAAAATTAGAATTTGTGTTGTCTGCACATAATCCAACTACTTTCAGTTCTAAACCATTTTCAGTTAGACAGTCAATAAGAAAACTACTTACTATATCAGATGTTTCACCCGGCAATAACTTCAACTCTAATATTTTAACTTTCAGTCCCTTATTGCGATCAAAGTATCTGACAAGCAAAGGAAAAATCTTGATTTCTTTGTGGTTGGAGGCATCTGTCAGTATGGAGATAAATGTTACATTTTCTAGGTCACATCTCAACTCGTTTAGAGCATGGGGTGTGAACACATTCCGAATAATAGCTTCTGTTTTCGTACATGCACAAGCAAATTTTGGTTCTAAAGTTACCTGAAGCAATTTTGATGTGCAGTCCATAGATCTAAACGTGTGATTGTGCATCACTGTATGATATGCAAACTCACCTTCTGTAGCAGCTAACTGTTCTTCTTTGTCACCAACCTGTTCAGCTCGAAAAAAATTTGTCAACGACGAGCTTGATGCAGCAGTAGCGACGGCTCTCTTATGATTATCACTATTTATGTGGCTCTTAATATCACCACGTCCACTATGGTTAATAGTAAACCCGGATGAACATATATTACATCTTACAGTGAAGTCTGATGACGATGTAGACTTTTTTATAAAAGGGTATTCCTTTTGTAAATCTTGATTAAAACTACAATTACGCTTCGGTGCCATTTTTTGCGAAAGTGAAAGTGAAAGTTAGTAACACAACGAATATATACAAGATTTAAAACTAGGAGCGCATTCTACTGTTTTGATATTAAACAAAATTGTCTACACAGCAACGGAATAATATATTTTTTTAATTGAAGAAATGTACGCCGTATGCCAAAATGGCAAAATTGGTAAACGTTTGTGTCCCAAATTATTTTTTATCAAATCCGGGACAAAAGCTAAAAAATATGCCAAAATCGGGACAAAACCGGTACGGCAGCTAATCCGGGACAAAGGTCCAAAAAATGTCAAATTCCGGGACTGTCCGGGACAATCCGGGACGAATGGTCACCTTAAAAAAACAGGACATCGAGGAAAAGGGAAGATAACTAAGGAGCCAATATCTTCAACCTAACCGTTAACAATAGCAACATTTAACGCAATAACAGACTTAACAAGTAAAAAAAACCACAATACGAAAATAACTATAACACCTATTTGTTAGATACAACAGTTTATGGGCCTTGTGTCACGATAACTCAATTTAATCCAAATTTCAGTGAAAAGCTATTTATTACCTGGATATGTGTCACTAATGAAACCATCAATTCTCCACATATGAACCATTACACTAGTATGTAGGGAGCCGCGATAGCTCAGTGGTTAGTGAACTGGACTACCACGGACAAGGGGTAGGGTTCGATCCCAACCGACGGCTTCCGGGTTCACCCAGCCTTAAATGGGTACCGGATTTTTTTTCTGGGAAAGTAAAGCAGCATGAGCGTAATACCGACCACATTACCCCAAAAATCATGTGCTGAAGGTCTATAAAATATAGGGTCACTAACACCATATTTCCCTATACGCCACTTGGTGTGACGGGGGTACTTGACTTTTTTACTTACAATAGTATGTACCTCACTGGTAAATTACTTTGTCGATATATATATTTATATATATATATATATATATATATATATACATTTATATACACATATATATATACATTTATATACACATTTAACGCCACATTAAATCAAATTAATCACGTCTCAGCACCGTGTCTCATGTAACAAAAAATCCCGCCCGTTAAAAAAATTCAAATCCTTAAAATAATAACCTGACTAAATAATAACATTACTAAATAATAACATTACTAAATAATAACATTACTAAATAATAACATTACTAAATAATAACATTACTAAATGACAACATTACTAAATAATAACATTACTAAATAACAACATTACTAAATAATAACATTATTAAATAACAACATTACTAAATAAAAACATTACTAAATAATAACATTACTAAATAATAACATTATTAAATAACAACATTACTAAATAATAACATTACTAAATAATGACATTACTAAATAATAACATTACTAAATAACAACATTACTAAATAATAACATTACTAAATAATAACATTAATAAATGACAACATTACTAAATAATAACATTCCTAAATAGCAACATTACTAAATAATAACATTATTAAATAACAACATTACTAAATAATAACATTACTAAATAACAACATTACTAAATAATAACTTTACTAAATAACAACATTACTAAATAATAACATTACTAAATAACAACATTACTAAATAATAACATTACTAAATAACAACATTACTAAATAATAACATTACTAAATAACAACATTACTAAATAATAACATTACTAAATAACAACATTACTAAATAATAACATTACTAAATAACAACATTACTAAATAATAACATTACTAAATAACAACATTACTAAACAATAACATTAATAAATAAAACAAAGACTTTCTTTCTATAGTTCACTATAAGAACACATCAAATCCACCCGTGTAGCTGCTAACGGAACCCCCTTTCCTTTTATTTTCTCAATATAAACCCACCAACCCCCAGTTCAATTTAGTGACGTCACGCCGTCATCTGTCACATTAGTTGGCTTAAAACATATTAAATAAATTAAACCTCATACAAGTAAAATTTGTAAAGAAACCTTCCAATATACGACTCTGCCTATTATATATAAACCATTTCAAGCCACAGTCAAACAACTAAATCATCCGTTCCGTGCCTCCGGTAAAAAAAAAATCCGCCCATTAAAATTCATATTTTTCAAAAAAATTACTAAATAAAACAAGTAAATATGAAAATACTTTCTCCATAAACATAGCTTCAATGAGGTCAGAAAATTAGGTCCGTCTTGGCCTCAGAGCATACATGACGTCACGGCAGGCCAGCGCCCGCAGCAGGCTGGCCTCTGCCACATTACCGAAGCTTGGCCTCAGATGGGATGAATAGTTTAGTTTAGTTTAGTTTAGTTTAATTTAATTTAATTTAATTTAATTTAATTTAATTTAATTTAATTTAATTTAATTTAATTTAATTTAATTTAATTTAATTTAATTTAATTTAGTTTAGTTTAGTTTAGTTTAGTTCAATTTAGTTTAGTTTAGTTTAGTTTAGTTCAATTTAGTTTGGTTTAGTTTAGTTCAGTTCAGTTCAGTTCAGTTCAGTTCAGTTTAGTTTAGTTCAGTTTAGTTTAGTTCAGTTTAGTTCGGTTTAGTTTAGTTTATTTCAGTTCAGTTCAGTTCAATTTAGTTTAGTTCAGTTTAGATTAGTTTAGTTTAGTTTAGTTCAATTTAGTATAGTTTAGTTTATTTTAGTTCAATTTAGTTTAGTTTAGTTTAGTTTAGTTCAGTTCAATTTATTTTAGTTTAGTATAGTTCAATTTAGTTTAGTTTAAATTTAGTTTAGTTTAGTTTAGTTTAATTTAGTTTAGTCGATGTATCATCTTCAAGGCACAACGAATACGCCCATTACGTGAACAGATCTCCTCCCCAGTGTACCCCCCTCAGTGTGTGCAGTTGACGACCCTAGCTCGGTGTTGATTCTCGTCTGTGTTTCCACGCGCACCGCTCCTTTCTGGCTGATAAGTGATGGCTGTAAAGAGAGAAACATAAGAAAGTCAATAGCAGAAGCTATAAGCAAAAACAGCGACATAAAGTTGTGGCGCAGTAGCACCACCTGGCAGGGTTCGATCCCAACCGACGGGTTCCGGGTTCACCCAGCCTTTAATGGGTACCGGATTTTTGTCCGGTAAAGTAAAGCGGCACGGGCGTAATACAAACCACATTACCCCAAAAATCATGTGCTGAAGGTCTGTAAAATGTATGGTCGCTAACATCATATTCCCTATACGCCATTTGGCGGGTAGTGGGTACTTTACTTTACTTTTCACCACCTAGCTCCCAGCCACGGCTCATGCTGATAGTGATTGATCGAAATTGTGAAGGGAAAAAGGGGGGGGGGGAAGGGGGGGAGGGTAAGAATTCATTTAAAAAATATACAATTGATAATTTGTTTCGTTATTTTAGGTCGGGCGATTCCAAACTCCAAACCCGTGTGATATTGGTTGTAGATGTCAGGAGTCTGGACGTGTCGAATGCGCGATTGTCGAATGTCCTTACGATGTATTTTTCAGGTATTGTCCAGATGGATCCTATCCCATACGCTTACCTGGAAAATGCTGCTTAGTTTGTCCACAATAGGTAAATTCATTGAACAAAATAAAAACAGGTTCACAACATTATTTATTAGGTTCCTTTTTTCCCCCAGGCAATCGTTAGCATTTGCATCAACATCTTCTAAATGGGTCGTGTACAAAGCTTTGTTGTACAATATTGTTTTCATTATCTGAACTGTGTACACATAGGGTTGTCACTCTTCTACAATATTGTTTTCATTATCTGAACTGTGTACACATAGGGTTGTCACTCTTCTACAATATTGTTTTCATTATCTGAACTGTGTACACATAGGGTTGTCTCTCTTCTACAATATTGTTTTCATTATCTGAACTGTGTACACATAGGGTTGTCACTCTTCTACAATATTGTTTTCATTATCTGAACTGTGTACACATAGGGTTGTCACTCTTCTACAATATTGTTTTCATTATCTGAACTGTGTACACATAGGGTTGTCACTCTTCTACAACATTGTTTTCATTATCTGAACTGTGTACACATAGGGTTGTCACTCTTCTACAACATTGTTTTCATTATCTGAACTGTGTACACATAGGGTTGTCACTCTTCTACAATATTGTTTTCATTATCTGAACTGTGTACACATAGGGTTGTCACTCTTCTACAACATTGTTTTCATTATCTGAACTGTGTACACATAGGGTTGTCACTCTTCTACAATATTGTTTTCATTATCTGAACTGTGTACACATTGGGTTGTCACTATTCTACAATAATTTTTTCATTATCTGAAGTGTGTAAAAAGAGGGTCTTCTCTCTCTTTTATAATGTTGTCTAGTGTGTACAGTTTATGTATTACGGTGACCGTCTCTCTCCTTTATAATGTTACCCTCAGTACCTGTGTGGTGTTCAACCATCCAAGATCCACAATTCTCAAACAGTTAATCCTAGAGAATATTCACAATGAAAGATTGTCTCTTATATTCTTTACTTACTGTTCCATTAATAAACATCAAAAGACATATCAATTTTACTCTTTATTTATATATTCAGTAATAAATATGGTTAGAGGACTTTCCAATTATATGCTTTCTTCGTATATTCAGTAATAAATATGGTTAGAGGTTTACTCAAATTCACGCTTTCCTCTGGAACTTCCGGTCAATGGCGGATAGGCGGCAGGAATCGTTAAAGGCTATGTCTGAAAAGTGTTCCTTGTTGCAGTTTCATCATATTCCAAGTCCGGCTTCCTGCAGGAGCTACTGAGTTAATTGTTCTGTGCACACCGTGAGCTGTGCGTTTCATCCGTTTTGATCATGTTTCGATGTTCCGATTGCTTACAATGACTGATGATGTCGTGTGACAGGGAACAGTTTGCTGTGCTTCTTTTCTGTGCGGTTTCGCCTTGTGTCTTATGGCGTGTACTAAGACTGCTATGATCGAGACAGCAACTACCTTTCTTTGTTTGTGAGATGCGATGTTAATCCAGATGATTTCTCTGGCACGGGCGGTTGAGAAATTATGGATTTTAATTCGTTTATAGTGATACCGGGGCGGCCTTCTATAACCATAACTATGCTTTCTTCATATATTTAGTAATAAACATAGTTAGAGGCCTACCCAAATATCTTGGCTTCCATTGACAAACTTTTTGTTTTACCACTTATTTGCTAAACTGTTTATTTAATTAAAACACACACAAAATCACATTTTCTGTTCTTATCAACAGGTTAAAAATCTCAGAGCTTCAAGAATTGAAAAGCTTTTCCCCAAAAAAAGAGCTCATGGAAAGCACAGTTCTTTAATGTTTCTTTTATTTGTGGTAGGGTTAGGCATGTTACTGTAATTGTTTTGTATGTTGATAATAAATACATAGAACCATCTGAGCGATAACAATCAGCATGATAATATTCGAAATTATACTTGTAGCTGTAGCTTGTTCACTGCTTTTAAAAGCTCCTTATACTTCAATAACGTAATTATTAAATAAATATTAATTGGGAAACATGACTCTTATTGTTTGTATTTGTTGTAGTATAATTTATTATATAAAGCAGTATTACAGAAAATTGAACAACATCTTGTGCAACAAGTCTATGAAAGCCAATCATGGACAACAGACAAACAAATGAAAAGACGATTAGAGGCCACAGAAATTGGATTTCCGAGAAGAATGTTTAGAGTTCCATGGACAGCTAAACAGACAAATCTGGAAATTCCCACACAGCCCGCGCTCAAGGGGGAAGTCTTAAAAACATCAGAAATAAACAATTGATATTTTTCGAGCACATGATAAGAGGAAAGTTGGAATACTTGGTTACAACTGGCAAAATACAGGGAAGGAAAGAACGACAAAGAGAGAAGACACTAGATAACTTGGTGTCAGGGAAACAGTCAACGGCAGAATTGATACGATGTGCTGTAGACAAAAATTGTGGAAGGACATGTTCGCCTACGCCAGTAGCACGTGGTGATGATAACATATATTTTAAATATTAAACATTTATACTGTGTGCTCGCATGACACACGTTTTTAACCTGATCCAGTCGGTCTGTACAGCATATGTAGGTCACGTGTCACATAGATTTATAGTTAGTCGAAAACCACGGTATTACTGCAAACAATGAAAATCCATAATTGCTCAACCGTCCGTGCCAGTGGAATCATCCGAATTAACATCTCATCGAATATCCAAACAAAGAAAAGTAGCTGCAGTCACCATCATAGCACACACAGCACACGTCAAAAGGCATCAGGCGGATCAGAACCGAAAGTGAGCGCAGCCAAACTGTCCTTCGTCATACGATATCGTCATTCATCGTAAGCAATCGGAATATAGAAACATCAACCGATGAAACACACAGCTCACGGTATGCACAGAGCACTAAACTCAGTAGCTCCCGCAGCAAGCCGAACTTGGAATATCAGGAAACTGCAACAATGAACACTTATCAGAGAGTGCCTCAACGGTTCCTGCCGCCTATCCACCATATTGACCGGAAGTCCAATGTGTGTCTCAATTGTTTGTCCTTCATTATCTCCCTGGACACATATGAGTTCAAAGATTTGTATTTCATTATAGTAAATATATCATTAACATTTAAGCAATGACTGGCAACACGCATTTTGCAAGCATTCAGAAGATCAATATTAACTAAATAATAACTTTAGCAAAATAATTATGTGTAACCATCTTTTTATTCCATTTACTTATTTATCAATGGTGGCTGAGTGGTGAGTGCGCTCGTTTCTTGACCACAAGGATCCGGGTTCGATCTCGAAGTGACAGATTATGTTTTTGAGCCAAGGATCCAGAGTTCACTCAGCCTCTAGAGATGTGTACCGCAGATTTTTCTGGGAAATAAGAACGGCCTGGCGTAATACCGACTACATTACATAACAATGTGTCCTGGTCGTGTAAACATATGGTCTCTATCACCACATTCCACATATGCTAGGCAGAGTGGGGCTCAGTACGGATTTTAATTACTTCATCATCAGGTTGTATGTTCTATGCAGAACGTTGCATTAACCACAGCCCGTCAGAAAGAATCTCTCTCTCTCTCTCTCTCTCTCTCTCTCTCTCTCTCTCTCTCTCTCTCTCTATGTCTATCTATCTAGTCAGATCTTCAGCAGAACGTTGTATTCACTACAGCCTGTCTCTTGCCAGACCTCCTACAGAACGTTGCATTCACTACAGCCCGTGTGATAGAATCTGTCTCTAGCCAGTGGCTACCACAGAACGTTTCATTCACCACAGCACGTGTGATAGAATCTGTCTCTAGCCAGATCTCATACAGAACGTTGCATTCATCACAGCACGTGTGATAGAATCTGTCTCTAGCCAGATCTCATACAGAACGTTGCATTCACTACAGCCCGTGTGATAGAATCTGTCTCTAGCCAGATCTCATACAGAACGTTGCATTCATCACAACCCGTGTGATAGAATCTGTCTCTAGTCAGATCTGTTACAGAACGTTGCATTCATCACAGCCCGTGTGATAGAATCTCACTTTAGTCAGTGGCTACCATAGAACGTTGCATTCACCACAACCCGTGTGATAGAATCTGTCTCTAGCCAGATCTCATACAGAACGTTGCATTGACCACAGCCCGTGTGATATAATCTGTCTCTAGCCACCAGATCTCTTACAGAACGTTGCATTCACCACTGCCCGTGAGACAAGTTACGCAAATACTTACCTCAACACGACAAGTTAGGCAACTACTTACCTCAACACGACAAGTTAGGCAACTATTACCTCAACAGGACAAGTTAGACAACTACTTACCTCAACACGACAAGTTAGGCAACTACTTACCTCAACAGGACAAGTTAGACAACTACTTACCTCAACAGGACAAGTTAGACAACTACTTACCTCAACAGGACAAGTTAGACAACTACTTACCTCAACAGGACAAGTTAGACAACTACTTACCTCAACAGGACAAGTTAGACAACTACTTACCTCAACAGGACAAGTTAGACAACTACTTACCTCAACACGACAAGTTAGACAACTACTTACTTCAACACGACAAGTTAGGAAACTACTTACCTCAACATGACAAGTTAGTCAACTACTTACCTCAACACGACAAGTTAGACAACTACTTACCTCAACACGACAAGTTAGGCAACTACTTACCTCAACATGACAAGTTAGACAACTACTTACCTCAACACGACAAGTTAGTCAACTACTTACCTCAACATGACAAGTTAGGCAACTACTTACCTCAACACGACAAGTTAGTCAACTACTTACCTCAACACGACAAGTTAGACAACTACTTACCTCAACACGACAAGTTAGGCAACTACTTACTTCAACACGACAAGTTAGACAACTACTTACCTCAACAGGACAAGTTAGGCAACTACTTACCTCAACATGACAAGTTAGGCAACTACTTATCTCAACATGACAAGTTAGGCAACTACTTACCTCAACATGACAAGTTAGGCAACTACTTACCTCAAAACGACAAGTTAGGCAACTACTTACCTCAACATGACAAGTTAGGCAACTACTTACCTCAACATGACAAGTTAGGCAACTACTTACCTCAACATGACAAGTTAGGCAACTACTTACCTCAACATGACAAGTTAGGCAACTACTTACCTCAACATGACAAGTTAGGCAACTACTTACCTCAACATGACAAGTTAGGCAACTACTTACCTCAACACGACAAGTTAGGCAACTACTTACCTCAACACGACAAGTTAGGCAACTACTTACCTCAACACGACAAGTTAGGCAACTACTTACCTCAACAGGACAAGTTAGACAACTATTACCTCAACAGGACAAGTTAGACAACTACTTACCTCAACACGACAAGTTAGGCAACTACTTACCTCAACACGACAAGTTAGACAACTACTTACCTCAACAGGACAAGTTAGACAACTATTACCTCAACAGGACAAGTTAGACAACTACTTACCTCAACAGGACAAGTTAGACAACTACTTACCTCAACAGGACAAGTTAGACAACTACTTACCTCAACAGGACAAGTTAGACAACTACTTACCTCAACAGGACAAGTTAGACAACTACTTACTTCAACACGACAAGTTAGGCAAATACTTACCTCAACATGACAAGTTAGGCAACTACTTACCTCAACACGACAAGTTAGACAACTACTTACCTCAACATGACAAGTTAGGCAACTACTTACCTCAACATGACAAGTTAGACAACTACTTACCTCAACATGACAAGTTAGGCAACTACTTACCTCAACATGACAAGTTAGGCAACTACTTACCTCAACATGACAAGTTAGGCAACTACTTACCTCAACACGACAAGTTAGGCAACTACTTACCTCAACATGACAAGTTAGGCAACTACTTACCTCAACATGACAAGTTAGGCAACTACTTACCTCAACATGACAAGTTAGGCAACTACTTACCTCAACATGACAAGTTAGGCAACTACTTACCTCAACATGACAAGTTAGACAACTACTTACCTCAACAGGACAAGTTAGGCAACTACTTACCTCAACATGACAAGTTAGGCAACTACTTACCTCAACACGACAAGTTAGACAACTACTTACTTCAACAGGACAAGTTAGGCAACTACTTACCTCAACATGACAAGTTAGGCAACTACTTACTTCAACAGGACAAGTTAGACAACTACTTACCTCAACACGACAAGTTAGACAACTACTTACCTCAACAGGACAAGTTAGGCAACTACTTACCTCAACAGGACAAGTTAGGCAACTACTTACCTCAACATGACAAGTTAGGCAACTACTTACCTCAACATGACAAGTTAGGCAACTACTTACCTCAACATAACAAGTTAGGCAACTACTTACCTCAACACGACAAGTTAGACAACCACTTACCTCAACACGACAAGTTAGACAACTACTTACCTCAACAGGACAAGTTAGACAACCACTTACCTCAACACGACAAGTTAGACAACTACTTACTTCAACAGGACAAGTTAGGCAACTACTTACCTCAACATGACAAGTTAGGCAACTACTTACTTCAACAGGACAAGTTAGACAACTACTTACCTCAACACGACAAGTTAGACAACTACTTACCTCAACAGGACAAGTTAGGCAACTACTTACCTCAACAGGACAAGTTAGGCAACTACTTACCTCAACATGACAAGTTAGGCAACTACTTACCTCAACATGACAAGTTAGGCAACTACTTACCTCAACATGACAAGTTAGGCAACTACTTACCTCAACATAACAAGTTAGGCAACTACTTACCTCAACACGACAAGTTAGACAACCACTTACCTCAACACGACAAGTTAGACAACTACTTACCTCAACAGGACAAGTTAGACAACTACTTACCTCAACAGGACAAGTTAGGCAACTACTTACCTCAACACGACAAGTTAGGCAACTACGTACCTCAACAGGAAAAGTTAGGCAACCACTTACCTCAACATGACAAGTTAGGCAACTACTTACCTCAACATGACCAATTAGACAACTACTTACCTCAACAGGACAAGTTAGGCAACTACTTACCTCAAAATGACAAGTTAGGCAACTACTTACCTCAACACGACAAGTTAGACAACTACTTACTTCAACAGGACAAGTTAGGCAACTACTTACCTCAACATGACAAGTTAGGCAACTACTTACTTCAACAGGACAAGTTAGACAACTACTTACCTCAACACGACAAGTTAGACAACTACTTACCTCAACAGGACAAGTTAGGCAACTACTTACCTCAACAGGACAAGTTAGGCAACTACTTACCTCAACATGACAAGTTAGGCAACTACTTACCTCAACATGACAAGTTAGGCAACTACTTACCTCAACATGACAAGTTAGGCAACTACTTACCTCAACATAACAAGTTAGGCAACTACTTACCTCAACACGACAAGTTAGACAACCACTTACCTCAACACGACAAGTTAGACAACTACTTACCTCAACAGGACAAGTTAGACAACTACTTACCTCAACAGGACAAGTTAGGCAACTACTTACCTCAACACGACAAGTTAGGCAACTACGTACCTCAACAGGAAAAGTTAGGCAACCACTTACCTCAACATGACATGTTAGGCAACTACTTACCTCAACATGACCAATTAGACAACTACTTACCTCAACAGGACAAGTTAGGCAACTACTTACCTCAACATGACAAGTTAGGCAACTACTTACCTCAACACGACAAGTTAGACAACTACTTACTTCAACAGGACAAGTTAGGCAACTACTTACCTCAACATGACAAGTTAGGCAACTACTTACTTCAACAGGACAAGTTAGACAACTACTTACCTCAACACGACAAGTTAGACAACTACTTACCTCAACAGGACAAGTTAGGCAACTACTTACCTCAACAGGACAAGTTAGGCAACTACTTACCTCAACATGACAAGTTAGGCAACTACTTACCTCAACATGACAAGTTAGGCAACTACTTACCTCAACATGACAAGTTAGGCAACTACTTACCTCAACATAACAAGTTAGGCAACTACTTACCTCAACACGACAAGTTAGACAACTACTTACCTCAACATGACAAGTTAGACAACCACTTACCTCAACACGACAAGTTAGACAACTACTTACTTCAACAGGACAAGTTAGACAACCACTTACCTCAACAGGACAAGTTAGGCAACTACTTACCTCAACACGACAAGTTAGGCAACTACGTACCTCAACAGGAAAAGTTAGGCAACCACTTACCTCAACAGGACAAGTTAGGCAACTACTTACCTCAACACGACAAGTTAGGCAACTACGTACCTCAACAGGAAAAGTTAGGCAACCACTTACCTCAACAGGACTAGTTAGGCACACGCTACATGTCCTGACTCTGGACAAATACAGTGATCACATGGGTCGTCAGTCTCGAAAGAATCAACCTGAAATGGAGAAATGAACTATTAACTTCAGTCCAAAATTATTGTGTATGTTTGTCAGAACTATTTGATTGGAAATGGTGAACTACTACATAATATCGTGTATGTTTGTCAGAACTATTTGAATGGAAGTGGTGAACTACTACATAATATCGTGTATGTTTGCCAGAACTATTTGATTGGAAGTGGTGAACTATTACATAATATCGTGTATGTTTGTCAGAACTATTTGATTGGAAGTGGTGAACTATTACATAATATCGTGTATGTTTGCCAGAACTATTTGATTGGAAGTGGTGAACTATTACATAATATCGTGTATGTTTGCCAGAACTATTTGATTGGAAGTGGTGAACTATTACATAATATCGTGTATGTTTGTCAGAACTATTTGATTGGAAGTTGTGAACTATTACATAATATCGTGTATGTTTGTCAGAACTATTTGATTGGAAGTTGTGAACTATTACATAATATCGTGTATGTTTGCCAGAACTATTTGATTGGAAGTGGTGAGCAACTACATAATATCGTGTATGTTTGCCAGAACTATTTGATTGGAAGTGGTGAGCAACTACATAATATCGTGTATGTTTGCCAGAACTATTTGATTGGAAGTGGTGAGCAACTACATAATATCGTGTATGTTTGTCAGAACTATTTGATTGGAAGTGGTGAGCAACTACATAATATCGTGTATGTTTGTCAGAACTATTTGATTGGAAGTGGTGAGCAACTACATAATATCGTGTATGTTTGCCAGAACTATTTGATTGGAAGTGGTGAGCAACTACATAATATCGTGTATGTTTGTCAGAACTATTTGATTTTCAAGTGGTGAGCTACTATACACACTATTGTGTTCAAATTTCTGTGGAACTTTTTTCATAATTTAAACTTGACAAGAAAATAAATAACATGAAAGTTATGTCTTTCCTCATTTGTCTTTCAGCTATTTGTTTGTTTTCAGGGTAGATATAGTTTGCAGGCTTTTGCTCTTCTGTTAGCTTCACCTCCTGTTATGTTTCCTAGTGTTTCTAATATTCCATCAATGCATCTTTTGCTCTTCTGTTGGCCCCTCCTGCTGTTATGTTTCCTAGTGTTTCTAATATTCCATCAATCCATCTTTTGCTCTTCTTTTGGCCTCTCCTGCTGTTCTGTTTCCTAGTGTTTCTAATATTCTATCAATCCATCTTTTGCTCTTCTGTTTGCAACTCCTGCTGTTATGTTTCCTAGTGTTTCTGATATTCCATCAATCCATATTTTGCTCTTCTGTTGGCCTCTCCTGCTGTTCTGTTTCCTAGTGTTATTAATATCCCATCAATCCATCTTTTGCTCTACTGTTAGCTTCACCTCCTGTTATGTTTCCCAGTGTTTCTAATATTCTATCAAGCCATCTTTTGTAGGTGGTTCTTGAGTCTAGTGTTCTCGCAACGTTTAATGAAGACTTGTTGTGTTGTGGTTTGATCTTTCTGGCTAACCGTTTTATCTGTTGTTTCTTTATGCCTTCAACGACGTAAATTTTTCCTATACTTCTTGACAATGATAGACGGTCAGCCATTTTCATAAATAAATAAAAATACATTAATGGGATAATGTTCTGTGGAACATTTTATCTCCTGTGTTTTAAACTAATGTCATATTCTTTATTTCAACTGTCTGGGGCTCATAGATCTTCAACAAATCACTGCAGTCTTGTTAAGTGCTGTTCTCATTAAATCATTGCATGTCTTCCCAGTTTCTTCAATTAAAATACTGTCCAACAAAAGGTGATCTCGGAAGGTAAAAAAGTTTTCTGTTTTCTAAAAATAAATATAATTAATCGCAATGAAAGAGATCCAGATAAATTAATGACGGTGCAATCTCCAAGTACACAAATAATATAATCCCACGATAAATCAAATGATAATAAATATAAACAGGATTAATGTTATCAATAAAATTGAAATTCAAATCGCCAGAAAATAAAACGGTGTTTATTAATGATCATACAATTAAGTCATCAACATTCAATGTGCACATAAAACAAGGAAATTAATGGAACATTTAAAAAATCATCTCAACTGTTAAAATACTCTACTATAAACACTTTAAACCAAATAACACAAGGGCTAAAACTAAGAATAGCAAAATGTTATATCTTCTCAACGTTCCTGTATGGTACAGAAACATGGGCATTAGGTAAGAAAACAGAACAGAAAATTGAAGCCTTTGAAAAGGGATATATAGAAGAATATATATGAATTAGATGGAAAGAAAAGATAACAAGTGATAGAGTCTTAAAACAACTGAAAATGAAAAGAGAACTACATAATACAATTCAAATAAGACAAATGAGATTTTTGGGGCAGGTTAAATGACATAACAGCATACTAAATGTAATATTGGAAGGGAAAATACAAGGTAAAAGAGACAGAGGCAGATCAAGACTAACATGGACGAGTAACAGCAAAAGATGGATAAGTCAACCTATGACAACTTTCACCATCAAAGCAAGAGACAGCACAATATCGGTCTATTGTAGCCAACCTTCGATGCGGAGACAGCACTCGATTATGAAGAAACACTTCTATATCACTTGTTTGGAATGGAAGATTTAATCATTTAAAACAAAAGCCAGAACAAGAACGAAGAGAGGAGCAACTTCGCTGCAATTGCCAATGAAATAACTAATGGAGACCCAGTACTTTCCCATATAATATTGAAACCCTTGGGCCCATCTGATGTCTCCTCATGGAAAGCATAAAACACCAGAACTTAAGGAAAATATGACATGAATCATGAAAAAAGGCACCCAATCAGACACAGAAAGAAAACACATAGCAGAAAAACACATACACGATACCTACCCACAGGACTCTTGGTCCCACATATACACAGATGGCTCTGCCCACCAGATATGGAGGGGGAAGTGTGTTCTTGACGCTGAATAACCAGGACGAGATCACCAAGTCATTAGCTACTGGAAAATTCTCAAACAACTTTAAAGCAGAAACTAAAGCTAACAGAGATGCTGCAACATTGGCTACTCAACACAAAAATAATATGCACAATAAATTGGTGATTCTGACTGATGCACTGTCAGTATTATCTGCTCTAAAAAGCCCCAAGAACAATGAACTAGATGACTTGAGAACAACCCTGGACCAACTATGCAATAACTTCCAGAGAGTTGTCATTCAGTGGATACCATCACACTACCATCAACAACACCACCACTACCATTAACAGCACCACCACTACCATCAACAACACCACCACTACCATTAACAGCACCACCACTACCATCAACAACACCACCACTACCATTAACAGCACCACCACTACCATTAACAGCATCACCACTACCATTAACAACACCACCACTACCATTAACAACACCACCACTACCATTAACAACACCACCACTACCATCAACAACACCACCACTACCATTAACAGCACCACCACTACCATTAACAGCATCACCACTACCATTAACAGCACCACCACTACCATCAACAACACCACCACTAGCAACAACACCTGTCACCACTACAGCCACACATTTCTATTTTTAAATTCCAAAACGTAAAATTGTAGATCATTTTGAGCTAACAAGTACACAACACTCGAAAGTTCTCATTCCCCAAGACACGACATAACAAATACGATCAAATCTGCTTCTATTTTCACAGAAAGTGAATTAAAATACATACGAAATTATGAAACAAACCGTTTAATTTGGATGTTTTTATTACCTCTTGGTTTGTGGTCTTGCCAGCTGTTGGACAAAATTAATGACTTGTTTGTGGACCACATATATTTGTTTCCTTCCAGGCTGTGTGAACAGTCTGGTTACGATTAGCGGACTTTCATGCACAGGAAGGATAACTCCAGAAAATGTTAGAGAAGGAGCTCTCAGTTGTTGTTCTGCTATCCCTTGTATGGCTTGGTGGTACGCAAGAGTGCTTCTATCAGGGGAGAAATCATCCGGTATGATTGAACTTGTAATGTGAAAAAATGATTGAAACTGAATGATTGTGTTAACAATTGTGTTTACCGTTCATTAACACTCTAGCTGGTTAATATCATCATTATCATGTGTCGGTAAGTGATCATGTCCATCCACAAACATGTATCTACCGTGCATCGTATCAGTTCCGTTGTTCACTGTTTTCCATGCCATGACACCAAACTATCAAGTATTTTCTCTCTTTGTCGTCCGCGATCTCTCTTACCCTGCATTTTGCCAGTTGCAACCAAGTATTCCAACTTTCCTCTTCTTATGATGTGCCAGAAAAATGTTGATTGTTTAATATTTTTGATTGGTTAATATTGCGGACACGAAAGAGAGAAGACTCTGAATAGCCTTGTGTCATGGCATGAATTCTGTTATGTTGTTGACTGTTCTATTCTTTTCATGGAACCAATTTAATTGCACACAGGAATTCCCCATATCCGCTCCACCATTGTCACTCAATTTCTCAGAATTCATACGTAAATTCTGTTGATAAGATCGCTCCGTGCTCATCCTACTCGATTGCACAGGAGTGGATTTCAAACTTTCTTAGTCGCCTCTTACGACATGTGTGGCAGGTAACAGTGGATACATTCTTTCCCCCCCCCCCCTAACCGTGGGGTAGCCACACGGAGACAACAACAGAACTGATACGATGTACTGTGGATAGAGAATTGTGATTGATTAATTACCGCAGTAATTACAAATTATCGGTTTTTATCATTTTCTGAACCCAATGTCTCTTACTGAAGATAAAGTAGAGATTAATTACAATTAATGAGAGTAAATTATTTTTGAATTGTATTAATAAATAGATAAAGCGGCTTGTATATGTCGCGCGATCACTAAAGGAAAGAATCATAAAGAGGGAATTAGCTCTCAGAAGAAACCGGATGATTGAAGAAGAGGTAGACTTTTATTTTATTTTGTGTTCACCAGCTCTCACCTGTGGTGAAGTCCCTAGAGACTAGGAACTGAAGTTTGCGTGTTACTCCGTTGTTTTTCACACTGGCAGCCGTGTGCACAGGGCCGGCCTCGCCGCACAGGCAGATAACTCCGCCTTCGGAGGTTCTCATAATTTTTTTTTCCGTCGATGAGTAATTGGCGTTTCAAGCCGGGCCTCGCTGCTGAGACCAGGGGTGGTTGGCGCACACAGAAATCATAAATAGAAGTCCCAACTGGAGCAGCCGGGATTTGAACTCACAACCTCATTGTCTCGATGCCGACCTTTTGCCTCGAGACCTACCAGTCACTAGGTCCACTTTAACTTACCAGTCTTCCAATGCTACAGAGACAGTGTGAGCACAATAAAACTTACCAGTCTTCCAATGCTACAGATACACTGTGAGCACAATAAAACTTACCAGTCTTCCAATGCTACAGAGACAATGTGAGCACAATAAAACTTACCAGTCTTCCAATGCTACAGAGACAATGTGAGCACAATAAAACTTACCAGTCTTCCAATGCTACAGAGACAGTGTGAGCACAATAAAACTTACCAGTCTTCCAATGCTACAGATACAGTGTGAGCACAATAAAACTTACCAGTTTTCCAATGCTACAGAGACAGTGTGAGCACAATAAAACTTACCAGTCTTCCAATGCTACAGAGACAGTGTGAGCACAATAAAACTTACCAGTCTTCCAATGCTACAGAGACAGTGTGAGCACAATAAAACTTACCAGTCTTCCAATGCTACAGAGACAATGTGAGCACAATAACCGTGAACATACATGAATAGATTAATGATGAGATTAAGTCCTTACTTCCTCTTCTACTTTACTTCCTCATTTACCTTTCAGCGTCGAGGAGAGATATAATTTGCTGACTTTAGCTCTTCTGTATGCCTCTACTGCTATTATGTTTCATAGCGTTTCTAATATTCCTTCAATCCATCTTTTTCGTGGTCAGCTCTTAAATCTGGTGTTCCTACAACGTTTAAAGTCACGCTGTGTTATGTTTTGGTCTTTCTGTCTTATGACGTGGTGAAAACATTTTGTCTGTTGTTTCTGTTTGTATTCTATGGCAGGAATTATACCTAGCATTATTCTCAGTTTATTTATTTCTGGAATTATACCCAGCATTATTCTCAGTTTATTTATTTCTGGAATTATACCCAGCATTATTCTCAGTTTATTTATTTCTGGAATTATACCCAGCATTATTCTCAGTTTATTTATTTCTGGAATTATTTCTGAGACCGTTTCCTGTCATTCGTCTAACACGAAGCTATTCGTGGTAGTTCATAGCAGTCATTCATCTCAATGCGTGAAGATTGTATAATCAGTAATGCCTGTTTTGTCGCTATGGTTATTTCTTTGATAAACTTGATTGTTTCTTTGTTTTCAAGCGATGATAGCTGTTGAATGATTGGACAAGCTTTGTTGTGTCTTGAGTCTATTTCTGCTGCTTTTTATTTGCTGTTTGTCACAAGACATTCTAGGTATTTAAATTTCTCCACGTGTTTTAGTTGTCTGCCGTCTATCTTTATGTTTTTTTTTTTCGATGTTCATTACTTCTGTCTCGCCGGTGTTGGTTTTCATCTTATATTCTGTGCTTGTGCTATTAAGCATATTTAAGTGTTTTTGTAGGGCTTCTATTTTTCAATGTATTAGTGCCTCCTTACTGAATCAACCACATATAAACACTTCACAAAATTATTACCAAAAATATCTTCTTCTTCTTCTTCTACCTTTTAGCTCCCTGTGGAGCATAGGTCTTCAACAAACACTTTCCAAGTCGTTCTGTTTTTTCCAATTCTTTTAAGATCATTCCATGTCTTCCCCATCATCTTCATCTCTGCTTCGATCTGTCTTCTCCAAGAATTCCTTGGTCTTCCTCTTTGTCTTTTCCCCTGGGGATTCCAAAAAAGGGCCTGTTGTGTAATACTCTCAGCTGGCTTCCGTAGTGTATGTCCTATCCATCGCCATCGTCTTCGCTGTATCTCTTTATCCACTGGTATTTGACCGGTACATTTCCATAATTCCACGTTAGTGACTTTGTCCTGCCATTTCTATCCCTTTATTCTGCGTAAGCATCCATTAATGAAAGTCTGTACCTTCGTGATTGTCAATTTTGTTATTCTCCATGTTTCACAGCCATATAATAGGACCGACTTAACATTTGAGTTGAAAATTTTTATTTTTGTATTTAGCCTAATTTCTTTGGATTTCCATATGTTTCCCAGTGCAATGAAAGCTCCTCTTGCTTTTGATATCCTTATTTTGGTATCATTTTCTGTTCCTCCCTCTTTATCTATATTACTGCCCAGATATATGTAAGATTATACGTTTAGTAGAGGTATTTCTCCTAATTTTATTTGGTTATTGCCAACTGCATTAATTCTCATAATGTTGGTCTTATCTCTATTAATTTTTAGTCCTAGCTGTTGTGATCTCTCATCAAGTATGCTCATTTTATCCTACATCTGTTGATGGCTGTGTGATAGGAGAGTTATGTCATCAGCAAAGTCTAAATCATCAAGTTGTTTAGTCAGTGACCACTGGATCCCATTTCTGTTGTTTTGAGTTATTTTCATAATCCAATCTATGGCCAGTAGAAAGAGAAATGGAGACAGAAGGCACCCTTGCCTTACTCCTGTTCTTATTTCAAACGCTTATGTAAGCTGTCCTTCATGCACCAGACTACATTTTGTTCCTTCATACATTGTTTTTATCAGGTTAATAAACTTTATGGGGATTCCGTTATGACTCAGCAACTTCCAAAGCATTCTTCTGTCTAAACTATCAAATGCCTTTTCGTAATCTATGAATCCAATATAAAGTGGGGATTTTAGTTCTAACTTTGTTCAACTATTATACGTAGAGTAGTTATTTGATCAGCACATGATCTGTTCTTCCTAAAACCTGCTTGTTCATCTCTCAAGTGTTTCTCTATATCCTCTTTTAGAGTCTCCAGAATGATTCTGCCTAATATTTTTCCTGGCACTGATAGTAGCATAATTCCCCTATAATTATTTGTGCACTCCTGTAAACTTCCTTTCTTTGGTAGACCAAAAATATCGGTGACAATGAATCACTGAACAATTTATTAAACAAAATAGTGACAATAAAACAGGAAGACAATTCAATGTAATGAAAGCAAATCAGTAGAAAACCTCCACTCATAAACAAAAATAATTGTATTGATATTATTGAGTTCTACAGTAAGTTTTGTTGATTATCATAGCTGTCAACATTGCACTTCTAGTCCAGGGCACAGACATGGCGGCGGCGCTAGTTCCCCGCAGGTTGTCGTTTAGTGTTGCTTTAGTTGTTCGTTCCTCCAAAGTTTATCTTGAAACCACAGCCAAAACATCGTATTAAAAAGATGAAACGTTAATAACAAATATAGGAAAACAACTAAAATCAGGCCAAATTGAACTTCTTTGACCTCGGCTCATGAAACTGTGCTGCACTTCACAGTTCGTGTGCAACTGCAGACAACATCATTAGATAAATCCCCACAACATGAGAGCGCTAAAGAAGAAAAATGACTAAAGTAGAATGTTTCAGCTTTCCAGATTAAACATGCAGGAAAACTTTTTTAAAAAAATATTGATAATCGTGTATTTTGATTCATGATTTCAGTACGGGGTTATTAAAACTGCAGACCCATGTGAACACTGTTTCTGTCATTTTTCCGGGGCCATCATGTGTGCTTCTGTTAGTTGTCCCTACAATCGAAGGTCTGATAGATGTCCAGATGGTTCAATACCCGTACAGAAACCTGGCGTGTGCTGTCTAGAATGTTAGAAGTAGGTAAGTTAAAGGAGCAGTACAGAAACCTGGCGTGTGCTGTCTAGAATGTTAGAAGTAGGTAAGTTAAAGGAGCAGTACAGAAACCTGGCGTGTGCTGTCTAGAATGTTAGAAGTAGGTAAGTTAAAGGAGCAATACAGAAACCTGGTGTGTGCTGTCTAGAATGTTAGAAGTAGGTAAGTTAAAGGAACAGTACAGAAACCTGGCATGTGCTGTCTAGAATGTTAGAAGTAGGTAAGTTAAAGGAGCAGTACATAAACCTGGCGTGTGCTGTCTAGAATGTTAGAAGTAGGTAAGTTAAAGGAGCAGTACAGAAACCTGGCGTGTGCTGTCTAGAATGTTAGAAGTAGGTAAGTTAAAGGAGCAGTACAGAAACCTGGCGTGTGCTGTCTAGAATGTTAGAAGTAGGTAAGTTAAAGGAGCAGTACAGAAACCTGGCGTGTGCTGTCTAGAATGTTAGAAGTAGGTAAGTTAAAGGAGCAGTACAGAAACCTGGCGTGTGCTGTCTAGAATGTTAGAAGTAGGTAAGTTAAAGGAGCAGTACAGAAACCTGGCGTGTGCTGTCTAGAATGTTAGAAGTAGGTAAGTTAAAGGAGCAGTACAGAAACCTGGCGTGTGCTGTCTAGAATGTTAGAAGTAGGTAAGTTAAGGAAGCAATACAGAAACCTGGTGTGTGCTGCTCAGAATGTGAGAACTATGTAAATTAGAAGAAACCAGACGTCCGCAGTTCGGGTAGTAAGATCACGTAAGTGATTTGACACTGTTTCTTTTTCTTCAGAGCTCTAGCTAGACCATATTTCTATGGGTCAAATCGTTGTTTGTGGCTTTTGTCCACGAGGACATCTCATCTCGTTATCCAGAGACCGGAGTTAGGTAAAGCCACGAGGAAACCACAAAGTCGAATAGAAACATTCCCACCATCAGTTGTAGGGTTCAAATCTGGGACTTTCATGTAGAGAGGGCAATGTCTTGTCTATACCCAGCCCCTGGTTGAGAGGTTGAGTTGTGTTGTGTTGCACTCGAAGAAAGTGACAAACACAACCCATCAAGGGATGGAACTCTCGCCCACTAACCGATAATTAGTTAGTAATTAGTCGTTGAATTCTCTTCATCGCACATTGAGAAACTGCCCATAAACGCTGAGATCTCCTCCATAACAAATCCTTCAGGGAGAAACGATAAACATTTCACAAGTTCTCCCCCGCTCTCATCGCAACTTCCCGCTTGACTAACATGAAGATCCGAGAGTCACACGAGGGCTGGAGATTCACGAACAGCATCTACAACTTTATCATCTCGTCCTGCCTTTCCCGGGTAGACCAGGTTAGGGATATACGATCGTCCATCATTATGACGTAGAAAACAAAACATTGTCAACAATGGGTGCACCCACAACGCTTGATTCACTCGAAAAACATGCAGCCTAGGTGGACGAACACCGTGGCACCAACGTAGAATCCTTAAAGTGAAACCTTCGGTAGACTTGGCACAACGATTAACGAGCTGAGAGTTATCTGCGCCGAAAATATCCCGACGACGGTTATTTAACAGCTATCAATGTCATGACATGTTAGGAAGAACAGATCATGTGCTGATCAAATAACTACTCTACGTATAATAGTTGAACAAAGTTTAGAACTACAGTCCCCACTTTATATTGGATTCATAGATTACGAAAAGGCATTTGATAGTTTAGACAGAAGAATGCTTTGGAAGTTGCTGAGTCATTACGGAATCCCCATAAAGTTTATTAACCTGATAAAAACAATGTATGAAGGAACAAAATGTAGTGTGGTGCATGAAGGACAGCTTACATAAGCATTTGAAATAAGAACAGGAGTAAGGCAAGGGTGCCTTCTGTCTCCATTTCTCTTTCTACTGGGCATAGATTGGATTATGAAAATAACTCAAAACAACAGAAATGGGATCCAGTGGTCACTGACCAAACAATTTGATGATTTAGACTTTGCTGATGACATAGCTCTCCTATCACACAGCCACCAACAGATGCAGGATAAAATGAGTATATTAGATGAGAGATCACAACAGCTAGGACTAAAAACTAATAGAGATAAGACCAACATTATGAGAATTAATGCAGTTGGCAATAACCAAATAAAACTAGGAGAAATACCTCTACTAAACGTACAATACATATATCTGGGCAGTAATATAGATAAAGAGGGAGGAACAGAAAATGATACCAAAATAAGGATATCAAAAGCAAGAGGAGCTTTCATTGCACTGGGAAACAAATGGAAATCCAAAGAAATTAGGCTAAATACAAAAATAAAAATTTTCAACTCAAATGTTAAGTCGGTCCTATTATATGGCTGTGAAACATGGAGAATAACAAAATTGATAATCACGAAGGTACAGACTTTCATTAATGGATGCTTACGCAGAATAAAGGGATGGAAATGGCAGGACAAAGTCACTAACGTAGAATTATGGAAATATACCGGTCAAATACCAGTGGATAAAGAGATACAGCGAAGACGATTGCGATGGATAGGACACACACTACGGAAGCCAGCTGAGAGTATTACACAACAGGCCCTTTTTTGGAATCCCCAGGGGAAAAGACAAAGAGGAAGACCAAGGAATTCTTGGAGAAGACAGATCGAAGCAGAGATAAAGATGATGGGGAAGACATGGAATGATCTTAAAAGAATTGCAAAAAACAGAACGACTTAGAAAGTGTGTGTTGAAGACCTATGCTCCACTGGGAGCTAAAAGGTAGAAGAGAAGAAGAGAATGTCATGACGTAAAACACATATTGCCTTCATGACCGGGGAAATTGTATCCACGCCACCTGATTCGCCAAAAAAGGTCCACTGCCATGCTCATGAACTCTGTAACACCGGTGCCAATCATTTAAATAGAACATCCGGTTCACTTTATCAAAGCGATCTACATTAGAGAGCAGAAGTTAATCAGTCTCCAACAGCAAATTCTGCAGCTGTCGATGGAATACAAACTCTATTCCGCCATCTTGGAACCGGAAGTTTGCTTATCGATCATTAAAGTAACGGAGTAAATAGTCCACAACTTCGCTCGTAATTATGGGAACGTCAAGTCAGTGTAGATGTGTTGTACAAATTATGGGAACATTAAGTCGGTGTAGATGTGTTGTAAAAATTATGGGAACGTCAAGTCGGTGTAGATGTGTTGTAAAAATTATGGGAACGTCAAGTCAGTGTAGATGTGTTGTACAAATTATGGGAACATTAAGTCGGTGTAGATGTGTTGTAAAAATTATGGGAACGTCAAGTCGGCGTAGATGTGTTGTAAAAATTATGGAAATGTCAAGTCGGTGTAGATGTGTTGTAAAAATTATGGGAACGTCATGTCGGTGTAGATGTGTTGTAAAAATTATGGGAACGTCATGTCGGTGTAGATGTGTTGTACAAATTATGGGAATATTAAGTCGGCGTAGATGTGTTGTAAAAATCACACGAGAGGGTACTAAATTGATACATAAAAACAACAGGGAAATAGAAGGCCAAAGCGACAAATGATACTGGATAGTTGGATGACGTGGCACGGGTAAAGATCAACTAGTCGCCAGCACACAAAATAGAGGGTTGTGGAGGAACATGATATCCGACGCCTCTCGGTATGGACCGAGAGTTGTTCTAATTGTTTGCGTTTATCCGACGCTTCTTGGTATGGAGCGAGAGTTGTTCTAATTGTTTGCGTTTATCCGACGCTTCTTGGTATGGAGCGAGAGTTGTTCTAATTGTTTGCGTTTATCCGACGCTTCTTGGTATGGAGCGAGAGTTGTTCTAATTGTTTGCGTTTATCCGACGCTTCTTGGTATGGAGCGAGAGTTGTTCTAATTGTTTGCGTTTATCCGACGCTTCTCGGTATGGAGCGAGAGTTGTTCTAATTGTTTGGGTTTATCCGACGCTTCTTGGTATGGAGCGAGAGTTGTTCTAATTGTTTGCGTTTATCCGACGCTTCTTGGTATGGAGCGAGAGTTGTTCTAATTGTTTGCGTTTATCGGATGACATCTAAAGGAATGAATAATCCTCTTCATCGTCCGACACTTAGATGACGTTAAATTGGCGTAGATGCGTTGTGTTGTGGTTTATAACTAGGATGCGATATTTACGTCTTTCGACCCAACACATCCGACTTCAGCACAATATTTTTGATTACCAGTTTACCTTCCCGCTTCGATACATACTCAATAGGCCAGAGTGGATAGTCTTTTTTTAGAATCCGCGGTTTTACGTGGAACAAGGTCGTGATTAGATCTGCTCTTCGTAGATCCAGACACATACAGTCAACTTTGGGTTGCTAACCACACTGAGGGCAGGATGGGCGTTATGATCCCTGGACCGTGAATGAAGAAATATATTGTAATGTGTCTTGCAGCAAAGTTGTGATATTCATGACTTTCAGCCCAGCACATCCGACTTCAGCATTTGAGCACTGGGTTGCCTTCCATCTCGACCCTTACTCCTTAGACCAGATCAGTTAGTCTGTTTCCAGAAACATCGCGAAGACCTAGGGTAGATTATGGACATTCTGGTTCACCTGTCCAAACACAAGCAGTCAGCTATAAGTCGCTGATAACTTTTAGTCCTGGTACTGGCATGCGACTTTGCCACAAATGGAAGGAACAGTACGAAAGATTTGTAGTTAGTGTAACGTTCCCAATGTAAGGAAGGACACGTTTGAGTAGTAGCTGCTGTGTTGTTCCTTAGTAGAGCACATTCGTTTAAGACCAACTATTGGTCTATTCTGAAATGTGGGTTGTTTATAACAATGGGACTGAGATTTACACACTTCTAGAGTTAGAGAACTATGAGTATAGAAGCATGTGAACCAAGAACGCTTGAAGAATATTGTTAAGCAGCCCATTCATTAAATAAACAGTGCTGCATATTAATTTGGAAACAGGAGCATTTCTCTTGGTTCTATAATCTTTCTAATCTGGTTCATTATTTTATCCATTTTTTGAAACACTTGCAAAACATGGACACTGTCACCAGAGCTGTAGGATAGAATACAAGTTATGAAGGTGAAACGTTGTCGTCAGGTTCAGGCATTTCAGAATTAGGTTCATGTACAAATGTACAAGTTGGGATAATATAAAACAAGAAATAGGAGTACACGAGGTGATGTAATGCACAATAAAAGATACCTGCCTCGTATTTCGATCAACTTGCCCTACAAAGACTATTCTACAGAGAGCTGTGAAAAGAGGCAGAAGGAGAGGTGCACATAATACAGAAACGGGAAGATAATATCAAAGAATTGACTGGCTTTGACTTTTGCAGAATGACAAAGAATAGTTGAAGATAGAGAGAAATGGAGAAGGTTGATGAAGTCTGCTGTTTTTGTCTCATCGACGTCAGGGTTATGAAATGGTTTTGATGATGAAGATTGTCGTTAACTACATATTAATTAATAGACACGTCAGTGGTAGCCATCCTATGTGTTCCTGGCTTCTAAGTTATTATCTCCTTCATCATCCTATGCCATACTTGTTGGCTTAGACGATCACGTCTTTCCACAATCTTCTATCTACAATGCATTGTATCAGTTCTATTGTTGACTGTTTTCCATGTTATGACACCAAGCTAGCTAGTATCTTCTCTCCTTGTCGTCCGCGATATTTCTTTCCCTGTATTTTGCCTGTTGTAACCAAGTATTTCAACTTCCATCTTCTCATGATGTGCCCGAAAATTGTTGACTGTTTCTTTCTGTTGTTTCTTAGGAACTTCATCCTTGTATTGGCCTCATTGGTTTCTTGCTGGCATCTTATCCCCTCACTTTACTGATATTTTTTAATTTAACCAGAAAAAGACTTACATCGTCTTTCTTTTATATCTCCAGGAAACAGAAAACTCTGAGGTAACAGACCTGGCAAGTGATTCCAAAGAAATGAACTTGTAGAAGATTGTCACTGTTAGTTTCTATATTGCAATTACTTGTCTAGAACGTTATTAATTGTACTAAAAGCTGTCCTACTCTGATCTTAAATAATACAAGAAGAAACAAGAAAAACAAGAGCCTGCATGCTCATCTAATAATGACATCTGTTCAATGGAAATTGTTTACAGTTATTAATAGTGTTATAATCCAACATCATCCTAAGTTAATAAACCAATTCTGATAAATGAATCTGTGTTTTCTTACTTTTGTTAGTTAAATAGTTTAGTAAAAACTGCGAAATATTTATAAAGCGATCAACTAATCCTGTGGAATATTTAGCACCTGTGTACAACGTGACTCATTTGTTTGTCAATTTTTCACCCTGGTTCCTGTTCAATCAATTATCTTGAACAATAAATCAAACGCTTGTAAAAGTGGAGTTACACATGAGCTCAACTATTATAGCAGTACACGGGGAAAGTACACACACACACACAACACACAGGAAAATACACACACAACACCAGGAAAATACACACACAAAAACTGGAAAGTACACACACAACAACTGGAGAGTACACACACAACAACAGGAAAGTACACACACAACAACTGGAAAGTACACACACAACACCAGGAAAATACACACACAAAAACCCTAAAGTAAACACACAACACAAGGATAGTACAGATACAACACCGGTAAAGTACACACATAACTGCGAGAAAGTACAAAAACCACACTAGGAAAATACACACACAATACTAGGGAAGCTCAAACACAACACCAGGAAAATACACACAACACCAGGAAACGTCAAACACCACAACAGGAAAGTACACACACAACACCAGAAAACCTCAAACACCACAACAGGAAATTACAAACACAACACCAGGAAATTTCAAACACCACAACAGGAATCCTCATACACGATACTATGAAAGTACACACACAACATCAGGAAAGTACACATACAACACCCGGAAAGTACACACCCAACACCAGCAAAGTACTCACACAACACCAGGAAAATACACACAACACCAGGAAAGTACACACACAACAGCATGAAAGTACACACACGTCACCAGGAAAGTACACACACAACACCAGGAAAGTACACACACAACACCAGGAAAGTCCGCACACAACACCAGGAAAATAAACAGGAAAGCTCACCACACCAGGAAAGCTCAAACACAACACCAGGAATGTACATACAACAACACGAAAGTTCTCGTTGCCAGTAAATATGTACGTCTTGTACATTAAATGGATATAGAAACATGGAAATCGTCCTTACCGTGGGGAGGGAGAATATCAATTTAATGCAGAAACAGGGGAATCGTCCTTACAGGTGGGAGTGAGAATATCAATTTAATACAGAAACAAGGGAATCGTCCTTACAGGTGGGAGTGAGAATATCAATTTAATGCAGAAACAGGGGAATCGTCCTTACAGGTAGGAGGGGTAATATCAATTTAAATCAGAACAGGGGAATCGTCCTTACAGGTGGGAGTGAGAATATCAATTTAATACAGAAACAGGGGAATTGTCCTTACAGGTGGGAGGGAGAATATCAATTTAATACAGAAACAGGGGAATCGTCCTTACAGGTGGAAGGGGTAATATCAATTTAATACAGAAACAGGGGAATCGTCCTTACAGGTGGGAGGGATAATATCAATTTAATACAGAAACAGGGAATCGTCCTTACAGGTGGGAGGGGTAATATCAATTTAATACAGAAACAGGGGAATCGTCCTTACAGGTGGGAGGGATAATATCAATTTAATACAGAAACAGGGGAATAGTCCTTACAGGTGGGAGGGGTAATATCAATTTAATACAGAAACAGGAGAATAGTTCGTACTGGGGGGGGGGGGGGGAGATATCAATTGAATACAGAAACACCTGGTACTCAGTTTCAAAAGCCAGGTTACCCGAAAAGCGGAACAATGTGTACATCAACTGGGCATTTGAAACCTGAACCTTCAGGTCGGCAGGCGAGTGGACTAACCACAACACCACCGGCCTGCCTGAATATAACGAGAAATGTTACTTTCATCAATTAATCAGGTTTTAGTAAAAAGCAAAGACAGACAAATAACCTCGAACCTACAGCGGTGGGTACTAGTAACATAAGACATGTATGTGTCTGTGTGTATGTTAACAAAGATATAATAAAACTGGTTCTTACTCTGATTTCTTCTTATTTCCTTCCCCATCTACCTTCTTTATTTGAGATATACCATGCAGACTTTTTCTATTCATTTAATCTCTCTTACTACGTTTCTCTGTGTTGCTAATATTTAACGCTGCATCCTTTAATTGGGTCTGGTGTTCTCGCAATGTTTATTAAAGACTCATTGTGTTGTGTTTTATCTTTCTGTCTTGTTACATGGCCAAACTATTTTATCCGTTGTTTGTTTACTGTGTGGCGTTGACAGCTGTTGCGCGGTTCTAGTTAGATCTTTTGTGAGCCTCATTTATTTATCTTTCCTTGGCCAAGACACAAGGCGGGCTATATATATTTCAAGCTTTTCTTGCAAGTTAAAGGAACAGCTCTAGGAAATGTTCGCTCAACAATTTCTCGCCGTTCTCGTTATTCTCTCCACGCTCTGGAGCGCCGCTTCGGCTTCTTGTGTCTATGGAGGCATTACTTATTCGGTAAGTTAACTAGTTAAGTGAATTTTCATCATCATCATCATAAAGGCATTACTTATCCGGTAAGTTAACTAGTTAAGTGAATTTTCATCATCATCATCATAAAGGCATTACTTATCCGGTAAGTTAACTAGTTAAGTGAATTTTCATCATCATCATCATAAAGGCATTACTTATCCGGTAAGTTAACTAGTTAAGTGAATTTTCATCATCATCATCATAAAGGCATTACTTATCCGGTAAGTTAACTAGTTAAGTGAATTTTCATCATCATCATCATAAAGGCATTACTTATCCGGTAAGTTAACTAGTTAAGTGAATTTTCATCATCATCATCATCATAAAGGCATTACTTATTCGGTAAGTTAACTAGTTAAGTGAATTTTCATCATCATCATCATAAAGTAACATGCCTATTGACGTAGGTGATTATGTCTCTCCACAACTATTAATCTCGACAGTTATTTATCATTTCTGTTGTTGACCTTCTGCCAGCCATTCTCTTAAGCTGTCTGGTATTTTTTCTCTTTGCTTCCCTCTTTATCTTCGTCCCTCAATTTTCCCAGTTGTTACAATATATTCCAGCTGTTCCGTTCTCATTACGTGGCCAAAAAATGATGATTGTTTCTTCCCAATATTGGAGATTAGTTCTATTTGTTTTGGCCTCTTTCATAACGTTTTCATTACTATCTTAGCTGTTCTAGGTATTCTCTACATTCTTGTGTTAAACCACGATTCTACAGCCTTCAGTGAGGCTGTAATCAGTGAATTTCAATGATTGTATAAATGGTTGTAACAATTATTGTTTTAGATATTGTTTCACTGTAATGTTATTTTTTTTTAAATTTGATGTAACTATCGCTACGATATGCGTCATATTCATGGAGTCCTGTCGGAATTGTGTGTGTGTGTGGGGGTGGAGGGAGTGTTGTGGGGAAGGGGGCACAGAAGTGGAAATTAATGGTCGCATTCACTGTGTAGTCTTTTTAATCTTCAGAACTTCAACCGGAGAATAGGGCAAACTGAAGAGGTCTCCACCCAATCCGGTCTGGAGCAAGCAAGGACAACTCTTGCCAGGAACCAGTGGTGGGGAGTGTTAAACACTCCAAGGTATGAAGACAGCTTTACAAGGGAGGAACACAACACAATACTGACGTTTCGGCCTGTGGCCTTCTTCAGAATACAAGGACAACGAAAACAAACAATGAAGCACAATTATCTATAACTACATGATCATAAGAAAGAAGAGGCGGACAGAAAAGAAGGAAGTAGGATGTAGAAAAATTAAAAAAGAAGAAATCTACATGAGTGGAGGTAGGATGAGTAGTAGATGTATAAATAGAAAGGATAGGAGAATATATATATATATATATATATATATATATATATATATATATATATATATATATTAAATAGTATCACTTCGCACAAATGACTTGTCTGTCAGCCGGGAACGAAGTGAAAGAATGACCACAAAGACAGAATTCCCGTCTGACAGACAAGTCATTTGAGCTAAGTGATATTATTTTATATATATATATATATATATATATATATATATATATATATATATATATATATTCTCTTATCCTTTCTATTTAAACATCTACTACTCATCCTACCTCCCCACATGTAGCTTTCTTCTTTTTTCATTTTTCTACATCCTACTTCCTTCTTTTCTGTCCACCTCTTCTTTTTTATGATCATGTAGATATAGATAATTGTGTTTCGTTGTTTGTTTTCGTTGTCCTTGCATTCTGAAGAAGGCCACAGGCCGAAACGTCAGTATTGTGTTGTGTTCCTCCCTTGTAAAGCTGTCTTCATACCTTGGATTGTTTAACACTCCCCACAACTGGTTCCTTGCTACCAGCTTTACCGCAGCATCGCAATTATTTGCCTATTTCTTGCCAGTATACCCATGGAGTGATATTTTTGATGATGATGACGTTTATTAATCGTTTGTTGTTATTCTTGCAGCGTGATTGCAGCATGACGCCTTTACTCGCACGCTGTGTTGATATATCGATCGTTACTTTATTGACGGCCTTCACCGCCAGCTGTCAGTTCTCTGTTCGAGTGACCTAAGCTGGAATTCGCTGCACTTGCCTTTTCTCGTGACAACACGTCTTCTACCCTGACCTTGTCTGGTCACCGTAGTACTTCTAGGTTGTTGTTGTTGGGATTACTGTTTCACGTTGTGGTTCCAAGACAACTTTACTGCTGTTATGATTCGTCCCCAAGGGTTGACACTAGGCCAGATAAATATAACTGTGTAACACATAACAACACCTGGGTTATAAGAATTTCTTCTGACTTTTAATACTGTCACATCGGATTCTCGTTACACAATGGATATGGCAGGTCACACACTTAAAGCGCACTCTTACAATTTCTTTAGTCTATCGCCCTAACATTTGTCTCTAGGCTATACACGCATTCACACTCGCATCTAAACTACATGTGGACCGTATCCATCAACGGCCCGTCCTATACTATCTAACTTATACGGGCCAACTGTGTCTTGGCAACCGCTATTAACTGTCTCTAATAGTGCTATTTACTAATCTGTCCGCCTAACTATTCATCACTAGCCTCTGCATCTCCTAACTATCGCGTGTTCTTTGCCAGCTAAATATCTATTACACTTGCTTGGTGTCATTATTCTAGATCGTCACTCCCTGCCAACTCAATCTCTCCAAGTGTCGGTATCAAGTGCTCCACTATTATTCTAACTCACGTACTGATCTACATTGCGTCTAATTCTACTGGCAAAGGTTAGCCACTCTATGGGCCGACCCACATGGTCGCCCTTCTCCTAACGAGCGCGTGTGCTCCTGCCGACTACATTTCTCAAAGTGTTCCGTATCGAATGCTTCCCGATCTTTAGTGTTTATTTCTTAAATCTCGGTCTTATTAGCCAATCAAAATTGACTTCCTACGCGTCTGTCTGCCTACTCACTTCTGGACATGGCCTTTACGTGAATCCACGTGAATTTCGACCCATCCTCTCCTTATTTTTCCCGTGAATTCGTCTTAATGTCTTTTTCCTTTTTTCTCCTTGACCTTGTTCTCTCGTCTTTGTTTACTCCTCTACTCCCTCCACTCCTCCCGCTTCTACACCACGACCTACCAGCCTCTTTCATTTCATCATGAATGGTTCGTCGATATGGTCCCTGTCGGTCCGCATCTTCTTCGTTTGCCTGGTGGTGTCCATGCTAATGCTTGAATATCTGGTTCTTTCCATTCATAGAACGTGGCCTAACAATTTATAACGTCTTCTTTTCATTTCTTGCTTGATGTTGTTAATGTCTGATCTTCCAGTGCTTTCTTTATTTATAATGCGCTGGTCCCAACAGATGTTTAGAATTTTCTTAAGACAGCGACCTTCATATCCTCTAAGTCGACTTTCTATCTTATGCTTCATTCTCCACGTTTCTGCTGTATATAGGAGTATGGATAGCACATTTGACTTAGAAATTCTAAGCTTGGTGCTGAGATGGAGACTAGTTGAACACCAAATGTTTCTAAGTCTATTGAATGTCTGGGCTGACATGGAGACTAGTTGAACACCAAATGTTTCTAAGTCTATTGAATGTCTGGGCTGACATAGAGACTAGTAGAACACCAAATGTTTCTAAGTCTATTGAATGTCTTGGCTGACATAGAGACTAGTAGAACACCAAATGTATCTAAGTCTATTGAATGTCTGGGCTGACATGCTGACTAGTAGAACACCAAATGTATCCAAGTCTATTGAATGTCTGGGCTGACATGGAGACTAGTTGAACACCAAATGTTTCTAAGTCTATTGAATGTCTGGGCTGACATGGAGACTAGTTGAACACCAAATGTTTCTAAGTCTATTGAATGTCTGGGCTGACATGGAGACTAGTAGAACACCAAATGTATCCAAGTCTATTGAATGTCTGGACTGACATGGAGACTAGTTGAACACCAAATGTTTCTAAGTCTATTGAATGTCTGGACTGACATGGAGACTAGTTGAACACCAAATGTTTCTAAGTCTATTGAATGTCTGGGCTGAGATGGAGACTAGTTGAACACCAAATGTTTCTAAGTCTATTGAATGTCTGGGCTGAGATGGAGACTAGTTGATCACCAAATGTTTCTATGTCTATTGAATGTCTGGGCTGACATGGAGACTAGTTGAACACCAAATGTTTCTAAGTCTATTGAATGTCTGGGCTGAGATGGAGACTAGTAGAACGCCAAATGTTTCTAAGTCTATTCAATGCCTAGGCTAACATGGAGACTAGTAGAACGCCAAATGTTTCTAAGTCTATTCAATGTCTAGGCTGACATGGAGACTAGTAGAACACCAAATGTTTCTAAGTCTATTGAATGTCTAGGCTGACATGGAGACTAGTAGAACACCAAATGTATCCAAGTCTATTGAATGTCTGGACTGACATGGAGACTAGTTGAACACCAAATGTTTCTAAGTCTATTGAATGTCTGGACTGACATGGAGACTAGTTGAACACCAAATGTTTCTAAGTCTATTGAATGTCTGGGCTGAGATGGAGACTAGTTGAACACCAAATGTTTCTAAGTCTATTGAATGTCTGGGCTGAGATGGAGACTAGTTGATCACCAAATGTTTCTATGTCTATTGAATGTCTGGGCTGACATGGAGACTAGTTGAACACCAAATGTTTCTAAGTCTATTGAATGTCTGGGCTGAGATGGAGACTAGTAGAACGCCAAATGTTTCTAAGTCTATTCAATGCCTAGGCTAACATGGAGACTAGTAGAACGCCAAATGTTTCTAAGTCTATTCAATGTCTAGGCTGACATGGAGACTAGTAGAACACCAAATGTTTCTAAGTCTATTCAATGTCTGGGCTGACATGGAGACTAGTAGAACGCCAAATGTTTCTAAGTCTATTCAATGTCTAGGCTGACGTGGAGACTAGTAGAACGCCAAATGTTTCTAAGTCTATTCAATGTCTAGGCTGACATAGAGACTAGTAGAACACCAAATGTTTCTAAGTCTATTCAATGTCTAGGCTGACATGGAGACTAGTAGAACACCAAATGTTTCTAAGTCTATTGAATGCCTGGACTGACATGGAGACTAGTAGAGCACCAAATGTTTCTAAGTCTATTGAATGCATGGGCTGACATGGAGACTAGTTGAACGCCAAATGTTTCTAAGTCTATTGAATGCCTGGACTGACATGGAGACTAGTAGAGCACCAAATGTTTCTAAGTCTATTGAATGCCTGGACGACTGACATGGAGACTAGTAGAGCACCAAATGTTTCTAAGTCTATTGAATGCCTGGACTGACATGGAGACTAGTAGAGCACCAAATGTTTCTAAGTCTATTGAATGCATGGGCTGACATGGAGACTAGTAGAACACCAAATGTTTCTAAGTCTATTGAATGCCTAGGCTGACATGGAGACTAGTTGAACGCCAAATGTTTCCAAGTCTATTGAATGTCTGGACTGACATGGAGACTAGTAGAGCACCAAATGTTTCTAAGTCTATTGAATGCATGGGCTGACATGGAGACTAGTTGATCAATAAATGTTTCTAAGTCTATTGAATGTCTAGGCTGACATGGAGACTAGTTGAACATCAAATGTTTCTAAGTCTATTGAATGTCTGAACTGACATGGAGACTAGTAGAACACCAAATGTTTCTAAGTCTATTGAATGCCTAGGCTGACATGGAGACTAGTTGAACATCAAATGTTTCTAAGTCTATTGAATGTCTGAACTGACATGGAGACTAGTAGAACACCAAATGTTTCTAAGTCTATTGAATGCCTGGGCTGACATGGAGACTAGTTGAACACCAAATGTTTCTAAGTCTATTGAATGCCTAGGCTGACATGGAGACTAGTTGAACACCAAATGTTTCTAAGTCTATTGAATGCCTAGGCTGACATGGAGACTAGTTGAACGCCAAATGTTTCCAAGTCTATTGAATGCCTGGGCTGACATAGAGACTAGTTGAACACCAAATATTTCTAAGTCTATTGAATGTCTGGACTGACATGGAGACTAGTTGATCTCCAAATATTTCTAAGTCTATTGAATGTCTAGGCTGACATGGAGACTAGTAGAACACCAAATGTTTCTAAGTCTATTGAATGCCTAGGCTGACATGGAGACTAGTTGAACGCCAAATGTTTCCAAGTCTATTGTATGTCTGGACTGACATAGAGACTAGTTGAACACCAAATGTTTCTAAGTCTATTGAATGTCTGGGCTGACATGGAGACTAGATGAACACCAAATGTTTCCAAGTCTATTGAATGTCTGGGCTGACATGGAGACTAGTTGAACACCAAATGTTTCTAAGTCTATTGAATGCCTAGGCTGACATGGAGACTAGTTGAACGCCAAATGTTTCTAAGTCTATTGAATGTCTGTGCTGACATGGAGACTAGTAGAACGCCAAATGTTTCTAAGTCTATTGAATTAGTCATTATTAGTCATTAGTCGAAAGATCATCCTCCTTGCACAAGGGGCATACCCATAAGTGCTCCGATTTCCTTTCGAGTAAATTCACAAGTGTGTGACGGCTGATCGTGCCGGTTCGCAGTTGGTTAACCATACACCTCTGGCGTCCTGAAAAAAGTTCGCACTTAGCTGTGCCAAGCCTTACGCGACTATGCGTTAGTCTCGCCATTGCGTTTGAATCCTTGTCGTCTCGAAAGTCTGCTACTCTTCCCGCCTCGCGGATTGCGTGTAAAATGTCCGCGTTGTCCATGGCGTTGCCATCTGAAATTTTAGCCTTTTCAGCAAGCTTGTCAGCTCGTTCGTTCCCTTGCACTCCAGAGTGGCCAGGTACGTAGATGAAGACGATTTCTTTTAAAGTTGACAGCTGCAGGGACTTCAACCACTCTCTTCGCCTCCACCCAGCCTCAACCTTCTTAAGCATACTCATGGAGTCACTGAGAAAACATACTCCTGCGAAAGACTGTGTTTCGAGCCATGTCATTGCCTTAGTGACTGCTAAAACCTCCACTGTCATGCTGCTCGTTGTTTGCGAAAAAGCACCACTATCCTCATGCACCATTTGCCCTTTCACCTGCGCTGTATATGCCCATGAACATCGTTTATTTCGTACAACCGAACCATCTGTGTAGATAATAATATTGCCGGGCGTTACGTTTTCTTTGATTAAGGCCTGAATCTTATCCTCTACGACCTTGGGATTCATCGTTCTACATTCTTTATTCAGTGTTATGCAGACTTTGATAGTAATTGTAGAAATATCATTTGGCCATTTCCGCCATTCTTCTCCACGCTGCAAGTCATTTAGCATGCACACCTTTTGAATGGATTTCTCTGCCCTGCCCATCCACGACTGGCCTCGCTCGAGTCTATCACCTTTTGGCGCTAGCGCTACAGAATTTAAAGGATGTCTTTCATCCGCAAGAATGTTCAGAAAAGCGCGTGCTCTACACAACTCGATTCTACTTTCTATGGTTGGAATGTCAAGTAGGTATCTTAACGCTCTGCATGACGTGTCTCTAGTGCAGCCAAGAATAATGCGCATAGCCTCGTTCTGAATTTTTTCGAGCCTCTTTAACTGAAGTTTGCTGAGAGTTTGAATCGCCAAAGCGTATTCTAGAACAGAAACAACCAGTCCCTGGTATAATGTATGCAGGTGCCGCTGTTCACTGCCTGCAGCGGCCATTACTTTCATAGCAGCAAGACCCTTTTTTGCTTTCTCTATCACGTTATCAATGTGCTTTACGAAAGCAAGGCTTCGATCTAAATGAATACCTAAATATTTCATTGTCATAGATCTTGGCAAAGTGTCTGAAAACATTTCTACAGATGGAGTATCAATATTAACGATGTTGTTATATAGTGAGAACCAAGTTACTTCAGCTTTTGATGGGTTCACGTTGGCACCTGCCTCGTCACACCACTTTTGTATGCGCCTGAGTTCTGATTGTAGGTCCGCAGTTATTTTGTTTCGATCTTTTCCCTGTCGATAAACCAAAATGTCATCGGCATAAGAAAGAATGCGACCTGGCCCTTCCAACCGATCTCTTGTGATTTTCACAGTGTATGCATTGAAAAGTACGGGAGATAAAGGTGAGCCTTGCGGTAACCCGGGATACATCGTAATTATATCAGACGTCCAACTACCAGATCGAAAAACCACTTTGCGCTGAAAAAGTGCCGCTGTTAGCCAATTTAGGATGCGGGGACTGACGCCTAAATTTATGAGCTGGTTGAATAAGAAGTTAAAGGGTACTTTGTTGTAAGCGTCCTCCAGATCTATTGCAGCAGCACATGTCTCTAAACCGCGTTGAAACCCTTCATAAACATCCTGAGCAAACACGGCAGCATTTGACCAAGTCTCTCTACACGGACGATACCCTCCAAGCGTTGATGGAAACAAGTTTGCGTTTTCAAAAAAACAAGAAAGTTTCTTTGCAATTACCTTTTCTAAAAGCTTGCCTATGGTATTCTGCATGGTTATGATGCGGTAGCCCTGAATTTTTCCGTGGTCTTTGCTTGGTTTTGGCAGCGGTATCAAGTAGCTGTGTAGCCATTCTTCATTGATTATTGCAGTCCTGATACTGTCATTGTACATGCTTACCAGTTCACCTAAGTCAACATCGGATAAGTTGTTGATATCCGCGTATCTTAGCCCATCTGGGCCTGGGGCGCTGTTCTTAGATCGTTTTAAAGCGAGTCTTACTTCCTCTACCGAGACATAATCACTGTTATCTGTTAAGTCAGCACCAACTAGCATAGAAATATGTTCTCTCACAACTCTTCTTTCCTCTACATTTTTGTGGTCGCACTGCTGTAGGTAGTGAGCCAACAGTGCCTTGCCCTTGCTTTCATCAGTTTTATGCCAGATAGAATCAGCATCTTGGAAATCTGGGATTGCTTTACTCTGCACTTTACCGTTCATACTTTTATGCAGCCTCCAGAACAGTTTTAACGATTTATCACGACCTATCCTGTCACAGAACTCAGCCCATTTATCACTTTTTGCTTTCATGGCTACTTCTTGAAAGGAAGTAATCTTTTCCTGTACTATCCCTTTTAAAACAAAATATGATCAGGAGACGCAAACAAACTTCCTTTGGCTATTTGCCACTCTCTGACATACTGTCTCTTCTCCAGCCAAACTTTTTGCACTTCGTTGCTCCACCATGGAGGTTGTTATTGAATGTCTGGGCTGACATGGAGACTAGTAGAACACCAAATGTATCCAAGTCTATTGAATGTCTGGACTGACATGGAGACTGGTAGAACACCAAATGTTTCTAAGTCTATTGAATGCCTAGGCTGACATGGAGACTAGTTGAATACCAAATGTTTCTACGTCTATTGAATGATTGGGCTGACATGGAGACTAGTTGAACGCCAAATGTTTCTAAGTCTATTGAATGTCTAGGCTGACATGGAGACTAGTTGAACACCAAATGTTTCTAAGTCTATTGAATGTCTGGACTGACATGGAGACTAGTTGAACACCAAATGTTTCTAAGTCTATTGAATGTCTGGACTGACATGGAGACTAGTAGAACACCAAATGTTTCTAAGTTTATTGAATGCCTAGGCTAACATGGAGACTAGTAGAACACCAAATGTTTCTAAGTTTATTGAATGCCTAGGCTAACATGGAGACTAGTTGAACACCAAATGTTTCTAAGTCTATTGAATGCCTAGGCTAACATGGAGACTAGTTGAACACCAAATGTTTCTAAGTTTATACAGCACTGGTTGCTGTCCTTCATGTCTTACACAGCACTGGTTGCTCTCCTTCAAGTCTTATACAGCGCTGGTTGCTGTCCTTCATGTCTTACACAGCACTGGTTGCTCTCCTTCAAGTCTTATACACTACTGGTTGCAGTCCATCGTGTCTTACAACACTGGTTGCTGTCCTTAATGCCTTACACACTGGTTGCTGTCCTTCATGCCTTACACACTGGTTGCTGTCCTTCATGCCTTACACACTGGTTGCTGTCCTTCATGTATTACAGCACTGGTTGTTGTCCTTCATGTATTACAGCACTGGTTGCTGTTCTTCATGTCTTACACACTGGTTGCTGTCCTTCATGCCTTACACACTGGTTGTTGTCCGTCATGTATTACATCACTGGTTGCTGTCCTTCATGCCTTACACACTGGTTGCTGTCTTTCATGCCTTACACACTGGTTGCTGTCCTTCATGTATTACAGCACTGGTTGCTGTCCTTCATGCCTTACACACTGGTCGTTGTCCTTCATGTCTTATACATCACTGGTTGCTGTCCTTCATGTCTTATACATCTCTGGTTGCTCTCCTTCAAGTCTTATACAGCACTGGTCGTTGTCCTTCATGTCTTATACAGCACTGGTTGCTGTCATTCATGTCTTATACATCACTGGTTGCTGTCCTTCATGTCTTATACATCACTGGTTGCTGTCCTTCATGTCTTATACAGCACTGGTTGCTGTCCTCCATGTCTTATACAGCACTTGTTGCTGTCCTTCATGTCTTATACATCACTGGTTGCTGTCCTTCATGTCTTATACAGCACTTGTTGCTGTCCTTCATGTCTTATACATCACTGGTTGCTGTCCTTCATGTCTTATACATCACTGGTTGATGTATTTCATGTCTTATACAGCACTGGTTGCTGTCCTTCATGTCTTATACATCACTGGTTGCTGTCCTTCATGTCTTATACAGCACTGCTTGCTGTCCTTCATGTCTTATACATCACTGGTTGCTGTCCTTCATGTCTTATACATCACTGGTTGCTGTCCTTCATGTCTTATACATCATTGGTTGCTGTCCTTCATGTCTTATACAGCACTTCTTGCTGTCCTTCATGTCTTATACATCACTGGTTGCTGTCCTTCATGTCTTATACATCACTGGTTGCTGTCCTTCATGTCTTATACATCACTGGTTGCTGTCCTTCATGTCTTATACAGCACTGGTTGCTGTCCTTCATGTCTTATACATCACTGGTTGCTGTCCTTCATGTCTTATACATCACTGGTTGCTGTCCTTCATGTCTTATACAGCACTGGTTGCTGTCCTTCATGTCTTATACATCACTGGTTGCTGTCCTTCATGTCTTATACATCACTGGTTGCTGTCGTTCATGTCCTGTTGACTGTTAACGATTTTATTTTTGAAGCCGTATGTACATAACATTTTCCAAAGCGATGTATGATGGATGCTATAGAATGGTTTTCTCAAAGTCAATGAAGTTTATACATAAGGATGAATACCGTTCCGGTGTCTGCTCTACAATGGTTCGCAAGAGAAAGATTTGATCAGTACAAGATCTCTCACTTCTAAAGTCTACCTGCTCTTGTCTAAGATTTCCTTCCACACTCTTCTTTATGTGTTGGAGAAGTACTCGGCAAATTATCTTCCCATGTACTGACAGCTGGTTTAGACCTCTCCAGTTTTCATTGACTGAGGTTTACTTTCTTGGGCGTTTTGACATTAATGTCCGTTTCCCATGTTTTTGGTATTTTTTCATCTTTCCATATTTTATTGAATAATTTTTCTAAAACGTTTGCGTTCAGTCCTGGATCTACCATGTCTGGAGAGATTCTATCATCAACTAGGAGGTTTGTTACTTGTGCTGTTTTTTATGTCAATTTCTATTTCGTGGCATGTCATTTTCCATTTTTTTTATTTCCAACTGGGCTAGTGGTAGGGAAGCAGATATTTCACTTACTGGTTCTGGTCTGTTGAGGGTTCCTTTCAAGTATTCTTCCAATCTTTTCAGTTTTCCATTTTCTTTGACTAATCGCCTTCCATCTCTGCTTCGTACAATGGTGGTATTTAGGTTAGTTCAACGGTAGATTATACCAGCCCTTTGAGATGAACTGTGGAGTCAAACATGGATGTGTCCTTGACTCTACTCTATTCGGAATATGTTTCGCTGCCCTTCTACACAATGTGTTTGAAACCGTCTCTGGAGACATCTACATCCGTACAAGATCTGACGGCTTCTTATTCAATCTTGCACGTGCAAGACAACTGAGACCCTAATCAAGGAGCTTCTATTCGCTGATGATTCAGCCCTGGTTGCTCACGATGACTCCGTCCTGCAGTCAATGATTGACAATCTGGGTAGATCATGGGATTTATTCTCCTTGTCAATAAGTATACATAAGACTGTAGTGTTTCAACAAGGTGTAGCCAGCTCCGCAGCTATACCATTAAATAACACACACCTTGAATCTGTGAGAAAGTTCACCTATCTCGGTTCTATGGTCATAACCACTATCTCCCTAGAAGAAGAAATCAATTCCCTGATAACGCGTTATTTTCTCCATTTATTTGCAACTATTACTTCTAATACAACTACTACTATTTATATTACTACTACTGCCACTACTACTACTATTACCACTACTATTACTACTATTACTATTATTGCTGCAACTACTACTTCTAATACAACTACTGCTATTACTAATACTACTACTACTACTTTCGTTATTCACTTCCTGTTGTATCCAGTAGGATGTCAAATGGGATACAAAGTCCCGGTTATCGCGCTTGTGACAGCTTCAGTCATTGTCAATTGCTGTTGTTGTAGCGCTTCTCTGATGTTTTCTGTCCATCTTACTCTTGGTCTGCCTCATGCTCTTCTCCCTTCTCCACCCTTAATATATGCTTTGTATGGTGACGAATTATTATTTCTATATGGACAGACAATTTTATTTGTTGTTTCTGTATTTAGCTTACGATTGGTTCCATGCCTACTCTTTCTCTTATCATATCATTTCTGATTATGTCTGTTCTGGTCACTCAAACCAACTTTTCTTGGACATTTGATTACTGCAGTGACAATCTGTCTTTTATTTTTAGTTGTAAGTGTCTAAGCTTTCTACTGTGTCTTTAAAATGTCAACACAAACTGATGACGTAAACTAATGATAACGTTGTCAGAGACAAGTCTACCACTGGGCACCAATCAATGTCCGCGTTGACACTGATCACCTGCTGCACTGACTGTCGACCACCTCCCTGATGACATTGTTAGTGACGAGCCATGCTCCCCACTGGGCACCAATCAATGTCCGCGTTGACGCTGATCACCTGCTGCACTGACTGTCGGCCACCTCCCTGATGACATTGTTAGTGACGAGCCATGCTCCCCACTGGGCACCAATCAATGTCCGCGTTGACGCTGATCACCTGCTGCACTGACTGTCGACCTCCTCACTGACAGCCTTGCTGGAAGGATGGACTCATGATTTGCGTCCCTGCCGGACTGCTTCTTACTTGATGGAACAGCCGCTCAAGACTGACCAGGAAACTAATGCTGAGCTTCCCCTTGTGATCTCCGTATAGTGGTACTTCGTGCTGTTTCACTGATGGACGGCCATGCAGACGGTCAGACCCCAGACTTGTGATCTCCGTATAGTGGTACTTCGCACTGTTTCACTAATGGACGGCCATGCAGACGGTCAGACCCCAGACTTGTGATCTCCGTATAGTGGTACTTCGCACTGTTTCACTGATGGACGGCCATGCAGACGGTCAGACCCCAGACTTGTGATCTCCGTATGGCGGTACTTCGCGCTGTTTCACTGATGGACGGCCATGCAGACGGTCAGTCTTCTCATCAAACGGCTACCCCTACCTCAGTCCCATTTACAATTTTTCAAAATACTAATTTGTATTTGTTGTTTTTTGTGTGAATAAAATATTTTCACTTAAATAACTGTTTCCGCTACGATGTGATTCTCAGTTTAATAATTCTCATTTTGATTTTTAGTTGTTTTAAGCCTTCATTCCTTGTTTTCTGTTAGTCCCAGCCAATTCTTCCTATTCTTCTATAAATCAGCATTTCAAACAAGACAAATGGGTTTTTTGGGGTTATGTTAAAAGACACAACAGCCTACTAAAAGTAATATTGGAAGGGAAAATACAAGGTAAAAGTGGCAGAGGCAGACCAAAACTAACATGGATGAGTAACATAAAATAGATGGATAATTTGGTCTATGAACAGTGTCCCATATCCAGAAAAAAATGAGACAGTGCGGAATGGTACTCGTTGATAGCCAACCTTCGATACAGAGACGACCCTCGATAAGTTTGATTGAGTAATTCAAAAATGTAAAACCACACTGCTAGTGTGTCAGTTATGCTCTCCTACATTCACAGAACACTATAATTCAAAGTTCGGCACAAAACATAATTTTAGGCATTAGTTTGAAGGACTTTCTCTATATCTTTTTATATCGTTTCTGACTTTGCCTCTATCGTTCCTCACGCTGCCTCTATCGTTTCTCACTTTGCGTCTTACCTTTTCTCACTTTACATCTATCGTTTCTCACTTTGTCTCTATCGTTTCTAATCTATATTAGTTTAGTTTAGTTTAGTTTAATTTAGTTTAGTTTAGTTTAAATCAGTTCAGTTTAGTTTAGTTTGGTTTAGTTTAGTTTAGTTTAGTTTAGTTTAGTTTAGTTTAGTTTTGTTTAAATCAGTTCAGTTCAGTTTAGTTTAGTTTGGTTTGGTTTAGTTCATTTTAGTTTAGTTTAGTTTTGTTTTGTTTAATTTAATTTAATTTAATTTAGTTTAGTTTAGTTTAGTTTAGTTTAGTTCAGTTCAGTTCAGTTTAGTTTAGTTTAGTTTAGTTTAGTTTAATTTAATTTAATTTAATTTAGTTTAGTTTAGTTTAGCTTAATTTAGTTTAGTTTAGTTTAGTTTAGTTCTACAGTTCAGTTTAGTTTAGTTTAGTTTAGTTTAGTTTAGTTTAGTTTAGTTTAGTTTAGTTTAGTTTAGTTTAGTTCAGTTCAGTTCAGTTTAGTTTAGTTCAGTTTAGTATAGTTTAGTTTGGTTTAGTTTAGTTTAGTTTAGTTAGTTCTACAGTTCAGTTTAGTATAGTTTAGTTTGGTTTAGTTTAGTTTACTTTAGTTTAGTTTAGTTATTTTACTTTAGTTTAGTTCGGTTTAGTTTAGTTTAGTTCAGTTCAGTTTAGTTTAGTTTAGTTTAGTTTAGTTCAGTTCAGTTTAGTTTAGTTTAGTTTAGTTTAGTTTAGTTTAGTTTAGTTTAGTTTAGTTCAGTTTAGTTTAGTTTACTTTAGTTTAGTTTAGTTTAGTTTATTTTACTTTTGTTTAGTTCAGTTCAGTTCAATTTAGCTTAGTTTAGTTTAGTTTAGTTTAGTTCAGTTCATTTTGGTTCGGTTCAGTATAGTTTAGTTTAGTTTAGTTTAGTTTTGTTTTAGTTTAGTTTAGTTTAGCTTAGTTCAGTTCAGTTTAGTTTAGTTTAGTTTTAGTTTAGATTTTTAGTTTAGTTTAGTTCAGTTCAGTTCAGTTTAGCTTAGTTTAGTTTAGTTTAGTTTAGCTTAGTTTAGTTTAGTTTAGTTTTAGTTCAGTTCAGTTCAGTTCAGTTCAGTTTAGTTTAGTTTAGTTTAGTTTAGTTTAGTTTAGTTTAGTTCAGTTTAGTTATTTTAGTTTAGTTTAGTTTAGTTTAGTTTAGTTTAGTTTAGTTTAGTTCAGTTCAGTTCAGTTCAGTTCAGTTCAGTTTAGTTTAGTTTAGTTTAGTTTAGTTTAGTTTAGTTTAGTTTAGTTTAGTTTAGTTTAGTTTAGTTTAGTTTAGTTCAGTTCAGTTCAGTTCAGTTCAGTTCAGTTTAGTTTAGTTTAGTTCAGTTTAGTTTAGTTTAGTTTAGTTTAGTTCAGTTTAGTTTAGTTTAGTTCAGTTCAGTTCAGTTCAGTTCAGTTTAGTTTAGTTTAGTTCAGTTTAGTTTAGTTTAGTTTAGTTTAGTTTAGTTTAGTTTAGTTTAGTTTAGTTCAGTTCAGTTCAGTTCAGTTTAGTTTAGTTTAGTTTAGTTTAGTTTAGTTTAGTTTAGTTTAGTTTAGTTTAGTTTAGTTTAGTTTAGTTTAGTTTAGTTTAGTTTAGTTTAGTTTAGTCGATGTATCATCTTCAAGGCACAACGAATACGTCCATTAAGTAAACAGGAATCCTCCCCAGTGTACCCCCCTCAGATTTTTGCATTTGACGACCCTACTTCGGAGTTGATTTGTTACTCGTCTGTGTTTCCACGCGCACCGCTCCTTTCTGGCTGATGAGTGATGGCTGTAAAGAGGGAAACAGAAGAAAGTCGACAGCAGAAGCTATAAGCAAAAACAGCGACAGAAAGTTGTGGTGGAGTGCACCACCTGGCAGGGTTCGATCCCAACCGACTGGTTCTGGGTTCACGCAGCCTTTAATGAGTACCGGTTTTTTGTCTGGGAAAGTAAAGCGGCACGGGCGTAATACCGACCACATTACCCCAAAAATCATGTGCTGAAGGTCTGTAAAATATGTGGTCGCTAACACCATATTCCCTATACGCCATTTGGCAGGTAGTGGGTACTTTACTTGTCACCACCTAGCTCCCAGCCACGGCTCATGATGATAGTGATTTATCGAAAATGTGAAGGAAAAAAAAGGGATGGGGGAGGGGGTAAGAATTCATTAAAAAATATACAATTGATAATTTTTTTCGTTCTTTTAGGTAGGGGAATTCCAAACTTCAAACCCGTGTGATATTGGTTGTAGATGTCAGGAGTCTGGACGTGTCGAGTGCGCGGTTGTCGATTGTCCTTATGACGTATTTTTCAGGTATTGTCCTGATGGAACCGATCCCATACGCTTACCTGGGAAATGCTGCTCAGTTTGTCCAGAATAGGTAAATTCATTGAACAAAATAAAAACAGGTTCACAACATTATTTATTAGGTTCCTTTTTTTTCCCCAGGCAATCGTTATCATTTGCATCAACATCTTCTAAATGGGTCGTGTACAAAGCTCTGTTGTACAATATTGTTTTCATTATCTGAAGTGTGTACACATAGGGTCGTCACTCTTCTACAATATTGTTTTCAATATCTGAACTGTGTACACATAGGGTTATCACTCTTCTACAATATTGTTTTCAATATCTGAAGTATGTACACATAGGGTTGTCTCTCTTCTACAATATTGTTTTCAATATCTGAAGTGTGTAAAAAGAGGGTCTTCTCTCTCTTTTATAATGTTATCTATTGTGTACAGTTTATGTACCAAGGTGATCGACTCTCTCTTTTATAATGTTATCTATTGTGTACAGCTTATGTACCAAGGTGGTTGTCTCTCTCTTTTATAATGTTGTCTATTGTGTACAGTTTATGTACCATGGTGGTCGTCTCTCTCTTTTATAATGTTGTCTATTGTGTACAGCTTATGTACCAAGGTGGTTGTCTCTCTCTTTTATAATGTTGTCTATTGTGTACAGTTTATGTACCAAGGTGGTCGTCTCTCTCTTTTATAATGTTGTCTATTATGTACAGTTTATGTACCAAGGTGGTCGTATGTCGCTTTTATAATGTTGTCTATTGTGTACAGTTTATGTACCAAGGTGGTCGTATGTCGATTTTATAATGTTCTCTATTGTGTACAGTTTATGTACCAAGGTGGTCGTTTCTCTCTTTTATAATGTTGTCTATTGTGTACAGTTTATGTATTATTGTTATCGTCTCTCTCCTTTATAATGTTACCCTCAGTACCTGTGTGGTGTACAACCATCCAAAATCCACAATTCTCAAACAGTTAATCCAAGAGAATATTCACAATGAAAGATTGTCTCTAATATTCTTTACTTTCTGTTACATTAATAAACATCAAAAGACATACCCATTTTATTCTTTATTTATATATTCAGTAATAAATATGGTTAGAGGACTTTCCAATTACATGCTTTCTTCGTATATTCAGTAATAAATATGGTTAGAGGTTTACTCAAATTCACGCTTTCCTCTGGAACTTCCGGTCAATATGGCGGATAGGCGGCAGGAATCGTTAAAGGCTATGTCTGAAAAGTGTTCCTTATTGCAGTTTCATCATATTCCAAGTCCGGCTTGCTGCAGGAGCTACTGAGTTAATTGTTCTGTGCACACCGTGAGCTGTGTGTTTCATCCGTTTTGATCATGTTTCGATGTTCCGATTGCTTACGATGACTGATGATATCGTGTGACCGGGAACAGTTGGCTGTGCTTCTTTTCTGTGCGGTTTCGCCTTGTGTCTTTTGGCGTGTACTGAGACTGCTATGATCGAGACAGCAACTGCCTTTCATTGTTTGGGAGATGAGATGTTAATCCAGATGATTCCACTGGCTCGGGCGGTTGAGAAATTATGGATTTTAATTCGTTTGCAGTGATACCTGGGCGGCCTTCTATAACCATAACCATGCTTTCTTCATATATTTAGTAATAAACATAGTTAGAGGCCTACCCAAATATCTTGGCTTCCATTGACAAACTTTTTGTTTTACCACTTATTTGCTAAACTGTTTATTTAATTTAAACACACACAAAATCACATTTTCTGTTCTTATCAACAGGTTAAAAATCCCAGAGCTTCAAGAATTGAAAAGCTGTTTCCCCCCAAAAAAAGAGCTCAAGGAAAGCACAGTTCTTTAATGTTTCTTTTATTTGTGGTAGGGTTAGGCATGTTACTGTAATTGTTTTGTATGTTGATAATAAATACATGGAACCATCTGAGCGATAACAATCAGCGTGATAATATTCGAAATTATACTTGCAGCTGTAGCTTGTTCACAGACTTTAAAAGCTCGTTATACTCCAATAACGTCATTATTAAATAAATATTAATTGGGAAACATGACTTTTATTGTTTGTATTTGTTGTAGTCTAATTTATTATATAAGGCAGTATTACAGAAAGCCATGACTCATATCTTGATGTATTTCTGTGCTAGCCATGGCTCATATCTTGATGTATTTCTGTGCTAGCAATGGCTCATATCTTGATGTATTTCTGTGCTAGCCATGGCTCATATCTTAGCTTGTGTGTGTGCGTGCTTGCCACGGCTAATATCTTGGTGTGTGACATGATAGTCATATCTCATGTCTTGGTGTGTCCGTGTTAATCATGTCTCATATCTTTATGTGCGTCTGAGTTTAGTAATATCTCATAACTTAGTGTGTATCTGTGTTAGTCATGTGTCATATCTTTGTGTGTGCATGTCTGGGTTAGGGATATCTCACATCTTTGTGTGCATATTTATGTTAGTCATATCTCATATCTTTGTGTGTGCATGTCTGTGTTTGACACATCTCATATCCTTGTGTGTGCATGGCTATGTAAGTCATATTTCATATCTTTGTGTGTGCACGCCTATGTTAGTCATATCTTATATCTTTGTGTGTATGTCTATGTTAGGTTTGTGTCATATCTTTATGTGCATTTCTATGTTATTTATGTCTTATATCTTGATGTGTGTCGGTGTTAGTCATGTCTCGTATTTGCTGTGTACATGTCTGTGTTATTCACATCACATCTCCTATCTTTGTGTGTGCATGTCTGTGTTAGTCACCTCTAGTGACTAGGGCAGATGGTGCTCGTAAACCCGGGAGGGCAGACCATCTAAGGGCAGAATCCCCCTACAGAAAAGACAATCTGCTGCCTTGCAGGAAGATTGGGGACAAACAAAGGCTAAGGAAAGCGAACCTGAATAAAATGCTGGCTGAAATCGGATGCACCGGGCCACTGGCGCAAAACACAGTGCAACGTATAACGGGTGTTCAGTCAGAGTGGATCTGGCAGACTCTAAATGTGATGTTCTGTCTGTGGGGGCGATCAACGCACTTAACCTGACAGCTGACTTCATGTGGGAGTCTGGAATCCTACTCTGATTGAGTCCAGATCGCAGAGAGAGAGAGAGAGAGAAAGAGAGAGAGAAAGAAAAACATCTTGTGCAACAAGTCTGTGTCAATAGAAATAAGAAAAAAGAGCTTATTGGTGTTATATAGAGCGAATTCTGACCTATGAAAGCTAACCATAGACAAATAAATGAAAAGACCATTAGAGGCCACAGAGATTGGATTTCTGAGAAGAATGTTTAGAGTTCCCTGGACAGCTAAACAGACAAACCTGGAAATTTCCACAGTGACCGACTCAAAGGGGGAAGTCTTAAAAACATCAGAAAGAAACAATTGATATTTTTCGGGCACATGATGATAAGAGGAAAGTTGGAATACTTGGTTACAACTGGCAAAATACAGGGAAGGTGAGAACGACAAAGAGAGAAGATACAAGATAACTTGGTGTCAGGGCAACAGTCAACGGCAGAATTGATACGATGTGCTGTAGACAAAAATTGTGGAAGGACATGTTCGCCTACGCCAGCCGTGCAGTAGCACGTGATGATGATAATATATATTTTAAATATCAAACATTTATACTGCGCGCTCGCATGACACACGTTTTTAACCTGATCCAGTCGGTCTGTACAGCATATGTAGGTCACGTGTCACATAGAGTTATAGTTAGTCGAGGGCCCCGGTATCACTGCAAACAATGAAAATCCATAATTACTCAACCGCCCGTGCCAGTGGAATCATCCGAATTAACATCTCATTGAATATCCAAACAAAGAAAAGTAGCTGCAGTCCCCATTATAGCGAATATATATAATATCGAAACCCTTGGGCCCAACTGATATGTGTCCTCATGGAAGCAATAAAACACCAGAACTTAAGGAAAATATGACAGGAATAAAAAAAACTATATGGGACAATCGATTCGCTTAAACAGACAGCTGACTTCATGAGAAAGTCTGGAATCCTACTCTGAATGAGTCTTGATCGCAGAGAGAGAGAGAGAGAGAGAGAGAGAGAGAGAGAGAGAGAGAGAGAGAGAGAGAGAACGAATATTTGTTTTGTGAACATTTCGTGAGAGTTGATCTTTTAGAAAAACCTGGAACATTGTGGGGACTGTACTTTTATTGACTTCTGTCCTTTCTGCTGGCCCGGAAATAGTTCAGATAAGATTATTCTAAGATGTCAGCAGAAGTTGAACTATCATGTTTACCAGCTGGTACGTTCACGTAAGGATTATAAAAATACATTTAAGAAGTACCTTGGACATACTATTGCCGGAGATAGAAAATGTAAAACTGAATTAAACAAAAGAATAGGAATGGCAAAAAGTAATTTCAAAAAAGTAAAGTAAAGAGCCCGTCACGCCAAGTGGCGTATAGGGAATATGGTTAGCGATCATAATCTTTACAGACCTTCGGCACATGATTTTTGGGGTTATGGGGTCGGTATTACGCTCATGCCGCTTTACTTTCCCAGAAAAAATCCAATACCCATTTAAAGCTGGGTGAACCTGGAAGCCGTCGATCAGAATGGTTGTTAAAACAACAACAACAACAACAACAACAACAACAACAACAACAACAACAACAACAACAACAAAGGTCAACAAGAACTAGCAGCCAATGGTCAGTCGTAGAGAACTGTAGCTTTAGTTCCGTGTGGACAGTTTGCTGCCTCAGATGAGAATGATAGAATAAATAAATATTGATGTTTTTGTGAATATAAAGAACGAGGTTTTAGATGATGATGAAGAAAACATGAAGAGAAAATGAACATCACGTTTTGGGACTTATAGATATGACAAATAGAATATGGTCACAGTCAGTTGGTGCTAATATATTTTGATCGTTCGCATATTCTTAGTTTAAGTGGTTAGTATTTTTTTTTTTTTTTTTTTTTTTTTTGGCGTTAATCTGTTAATCCTTTTATTTGCGATTTCTGTGTGAGCCAACCACCCCTGGTCTCAGCAGCGAGGCCCGGCTTGAAACGTAAATTACTCATCGACGGAAAAAAAATTATGAGAACCTCCGAAGGAGTTATCTGCCTGTGCGGCGAGGGCGGCCCTGTGCACACGGCTGCCGAGGAAAAAAAAAGGGAGTAACACGCAAACTTCAGTTCCTAGTCTCTAGGGACTTCACCACAGGTGAGAGCTGGTGAATACAAAATAAAATAAAAGTCTGCCTCTTCTTCAATCATCCGGTTTCTTCTGAGAGCTAATTCCCTCTTTATGATTCTTTCCTTTAGTGATCGCGCGACATATACAAGCCGCTTTATCTATTTATTAATACAATTCAAAAATAATGTACTCTCATTAATTGTAATTAATCTCTACTTTATCTTCAGTAATAGATATTTGGGTCAGAAAATGATAAAAACCGATAATTTTTAATTACTGCGGTAATTCATCAATCACATTTCTCTACACACAGTACATCTTATCAGTTCTGTTGTTGTTTCCATGTAGCTACCCCACGGTTAGGGGGGAAAAGAATGTATCCACTGTTACCTGCCACACATGTCGTAAGAGGCGACTAAGAAAGTTTGGGATCCACTCCTGTGCAATCGAGTAGGATGAGCACGGAGCGATCTTATCAACAGAATTTACGTATGAATTCTGGGAAATTGAGTGACAATGGTGGAGCGGATATGGGGAATTTCTGTGTGCAATTAAATTGGTACCATGAAAAGAATAGTACAGTCAACAGCATAAGAGAATTTTAATAGAATGCCACGACACAGAGCTATCCAGTGTCTTCTCATTTTCACATACTCAATATTAACGAAGCAAAAATATTAAACAATCAACATTTTTCTGGCACATCATGAGAAGAGGAAGTTGGAATACTTGGTTACAACTGGCAAAATACAGGGAAAGAGAGATCGCGGACGACAAAGAAAGAAAATACTATATAGCTTGTTATCATGACATGGAAAACAGTCAACAGCAGAACTGATACGATGCACAGTAGATAGAAGTTTGTGGAAAGACATGATCGACTACGCCAACCGGTATGACACATGATGATGATGATATTAACCAACTAGAGTTAATGAACGGTAAACACAATTGTTAACACAATCATTCAGTTTCAATCAATTTTTCACATTACAAGTTCAATCATACCGGATGATGTCTCCCCTGATAGAAGCACTCTTGCGTACCGCCAAGCCATACAAGGGATAGCAGAACGACAACTGAGAGTTCCTTCTCCAACATTTTCTGGAGTTATCCTTCCTGTGCATGAAAGTCCGCTAATCGTAACCAGACTGTTCACACAGCCAGGAAGGAAACAAATATATGTGGTCAACAAACAAGTCATTAATTTTGTTCAACAGCTGGCAAGACCATAAACCAAGAGGTAATATAAACTTCCAAATTAAACGGTTTGTCTCATAATTTCGTATGTATTTTAATTCACTTTCTGTGAAAATAGAAGCAGATTTGATCGTATTTGTTATGTCTTGTCTTGGGAAATGAGAACTTTCGAGTGTTGTGTACTTGTTAGCTCAAAATGATCTACAATTTTACGTTTTAATTTAAAAATAGAAATGTGTGGCTGTAGTGGTGACATGTTGTTGCTAGTGGTGGTGGTTGTGGTGGTTGTGGTGGTGGTGGTGGTTCTGGTGGTGCTGTTGATGGTAGTGGTGGTGCTGTTGATGTTAGTGGTGGTGCTGTTGATATTACTGTTGGTGCTGTTGATGGTAGTGGTGGTGCTGTTGGTGTTAGTGGTGGTGCTGTTGATGGTAGTGGTGGTGTTGTTGATGGTAGTGGTGGTGCTGTTGATGTTACTGTTGGTGCTGTTGATGGTAGTGGTGGTGCTGTTGATGTTAGTGGTGGTGCTGTTGATGTTAGTGGTGGTGCTGTTGATGTTAGTGGTGGTGCTGTTGATGTTACTGTTGGTGCTGTTGATGGTAGTGGTGGTGCTGTTGGTGTTAGTGGTGGTGCTGTTGATGTTACTGTTGTTGCTGTTGGTGTTACTGTTGGTGTTGTTGATGTTACTGTTGGTGCTGTTGATGGTAGTGGTGGTGCTGTTGATGGTAGTGGTGGTGCTGTTGATGGTAGTGGTGGTGCTGTTGATGGTAGTGGTGGTGCTGTTGATGTTACTGTTGGTGCTGTTGATGGTAGTGGTGGTGCTGTTGATGGTAGTGGTGGTGCTGTTGGTGTTAGTGGTGGTGCTGTTGATGTTACTGTTGGTGCTGTTGATGTTAGTGGTGGTGCTGTTGGTGTTAGTTGTGGTGCTGTTGATGTTACTGTTGGTGCTGTTGATGTTAGTGGTTGTGCTGTTGGTGTTAGTGGTGGTGCTGTTGATGTTACTGTTGGTGCTGTTGATGGTAGTGGTGGTGCTGTTGATGTTACTGTTGGTGCTGTTGATGGTAGTGGTGGTGCTGTTGATGTTAGTGGTGGTGCTGCTGGTGTTAGTGGTGGTGCTGTTGATGTTAGTGGTGGTGGTGTTGATGTTAATGGTGGTGCTGTTGATGTTAGTGGTGGTGCTGTTGATGTTAGTGGTGGTGCTGTTGGTGTTAGTGGTGGTGCTGTTGGTGTTAGTGGTGGTGCTGTTGATGGTAGTGGTGGTGCTGCTGATGGTAGTGGTGGTGCTGTTGATGTTAGTGGTAGTGCTGTTGATGTTAGTGGTGGTGCTGTTGATGTTAGTGGTGGTGCTGTTGGTGTTAGTGGTGGTGCTGTTGATGTTAGTGGTGGTGCTGTTGATGTTAGTGGTGGTGCTGTTGATGGTAGTGGTGGTGCTGTTGATGTTAGTGGTGGTGCTGTTGATGTTAGTGGTGGTGCTGTTGATGTTAGTGGTGGTGCTGTTGATGGTAGTGGTGGTGCTGTTGATGGTAGTGATGGTGCTGTTGATAGTAGTGGTTGTGTTTTTTGATGGTAGTGGTGGTGGCTGGTTTAATACTGATCACTGGGGACTGGTTGGTCTCGAAGCAGGACACTGGTCTTGAAATAGAGAGGTTGTGAGTTCAAATCCCGGCTGAACCATTTGGGATTGTTATTTATGAATTCTCCCTGCGGCAAGCACCACTGATCTCTGCAGCGAGACCCGGCTTGAAACATCAATTATTCATCGACGGCAAAAAATATGAGTTGCCCCGAAGACAGAGTTATCTGCCTTTGCGGCGAGGGACCCCTGCGCACACGGCTGTCAAAGTAAAACAGATTAACGCAAAAAAAATAAATAAATAAAAAATACTAGCCACTGTATCTAAGAATATGCTAAACGATCAAAATATATTAGCACCAACTGACTGTGACCATATTCTATTCTCTATCAGTCACAAAACGTGATGTTGATTTTCTCTTCATGTTTTCTTCATCATCATCTAAAACCCTGTTCTTTATATTCACAAAAACATCAATATTTATTTATTCTTTCATTCTCATCTGAGGCAGCAAACGGTCCACACGGGACTAAAGTTACAGTTCTCTACGACTGACCATTGGCTGCTAGTTCTTGTTGGCCTTTGTTGTTGTTTTTTTTAGTCCTGTAGTTGGACCTTCCTTAGTAATTGTTCTATGCAACTATTCTCTTCTTTTACCTTTCAGCTCCCTGTGGAGCATAGATCTTCAACAAACACTTTCCAAGTCGTTTTGTTTCTTGCCATTCTTTTAAGACCGTTCCATGTCTTCCCCATCATCTTTATCTCTGCTTCTATCTATCTTCTCCAAGAATTCTTTGGTCTTCCTCTTTGTCTTTTTCCCTGGGGATTCCAAAAAAGGGCCGGTTGTGTAATACTCTCAGTCGGCTTCCGTAGTGTGTGTCCTATCCAGCGCCATCGTCTTCGTTGTATCTCTTTATCCACTGGTATTTAACTGGTACATTTCCATCATTCTATGTTAGTGATTTTGTCCTGCCATTTCCATCATTCTATGTTAGTGATCTTGTCCTGCCATTTATATCATTCTATGTTAGTGATCTTGTCCTGCCATTTCCATCATTCTATGTTAGTGATCTTGTCCTGCCATTTCCATCATTCTATGTTAGTGATTTTGTCCTGCCATTTCCATCATTCTATGTTAGTGATTTTGTCCTGCCATTTCCATCATTCTATGTTAGTGATCTTGTCCTGCCATTTCCATCATTCTATGTTAGTGATTTTGTCCTGCCATTTCCATCATTCTATGTTAGTGATGTTGTCCTGCCATTTCCATCATTCTATGTTAGTGATCTTGTCCTGCCATTTCCATCATTCTATGTTAGTGATTTTGTCCTGCCATTTCCATCATTCTATGTTAGTGATTTTGTCCTGCCATTTCCATCATTCTATGTTAGTGATTTTGTCCTGCCATTTCCATCATTCTATGTTAGTGATCTTGTCCTGCCATTTCCATCATTCTATGTTAGTGATTTTGTCCTGCCATTTCCATCATTCTATGTTAGTGATTTTGTCCTGCCATTTCCATCATTCTATGTTAGTGATCTTGTCCTGCCATTTCCATCATTCTATGTTAGTGATCTTGTCCTGCCATTTCCATCATTCTATGTTAGTGATTTTGTCCTGCCATTTCCATCATTCTATGTTAGTGATCTTGTCCTGCCATTTCCATCATTCTATGTTAGTGATCTTGTCCTGCCATTTCCATCATTCTATGTTAGTGATCTTGTCCTGCCATTTCCATCATTCTATGTTAGTGATTTTGTCCTGCCATTTCCATCATTCTATGTTAGTGATCTTGTCCTGCCATTTCCATCATTCTATGTTAGTGATTTTGTCCTGCCATTTCCATCATTCTATGTTAGTGATCTTGTCCTGCCATTTCCATCATTCTATGTTAGTGATCTTGTCCTGCCAACGATTCTCTTGGTCTTTCTTGTTTTTATTTACCAAAAGAGTTCCCACAAGAGTTGGGAAGTCTATCTATCTTCATCTATTCTCAGCACATGACCGATGTATTGTTCTTATAAAGCTCGACATGTATTCTTATTTTGTTTCGTCTCATATCAGTTCGTTGGAAACGTATTCTGTCCTAATTACATTTTAGATTTTTCAGAGACATTTGTTTTTAAATATATTTAATTTTAATATGCACTTTTATACTGGCTTGTAAGTCAACGCTTATATATTACATTTTAAATCATCATCATTAAGTACCGTCTCCGCATCGAAGGTTATCTAGCGTGGAGCGCCATTCCTCTTTGTTTCTTGCTTTGATAGTGCAGGCTGTCATAGGATGATTTGTCCATCTTTTGATGTTACTTGTCCATGTTAATTCTGGTCTGCCTCTGTCTCTTGCTTTGATAGTGCAGGCTGTCATCGGATGATTTGTCCATCTTTTGATGTTACTCGTCCATGTTAATTCTGGTCTGCCTCTGTCTCTTGATTTGATAGTGCAGGCTGTCATAGGATGATTTGTGCATCTTTTGATATTACTCGTCCATGTTAATTCTGGTCTGCCTCTGTCTCTTTTACCTTTTATTTTTTCTTCCAAGATTACCTTTAGTATGTACTGTTGTGTCTTTTAACATGCCCCAAAAATCTAATTTGTCTTGTTTTAATTGTGTTTAGTAGTTCTCTTTTCATATTTATTGTTTTAAGACTTCATCGTTTGTTTTCTTTTATTTCCATCAAATTCTTCTATATATCCTCTAATCAAAGGCTTCAATTGTCTGTTCTGTTGTCTTGTCTAATCTCCATGTGTCTGCACCATACAGGAATGTTGATTTTGCTATTCTTCGTTGCAGCCCCGGTGTTATTTATTTTAATGTAGTACATTTTTCACGGCATTCAGACTTACGCTTTTCTGGGAGCCGCGATAGCTCAGTGGTTAGTGAACTGGACTAGAAAGGACAAGAGGTAGGGTTCAATCCTGATCGACGGCTTCCAGGTTCACCCAGCCTTAAATGGGAACCGGATTTTTTCTGAGAAATTAAAGCAATACGAGCGTAATACCTACCCCATAACCCCAAAAATCAAGTGCCGAAGGTCTGTAAACGATTATGGTCACTAACACCATATTCACTATACGCCACTTGGCTTGACAGGGCTCTATACTTTACTTTTTTTTTAATTGCTTTTTGCCATTCCTATTGTTTTGTTTAATTCAGTTTTACATTTTCTATCTCCGGCTATAGTATGTCCAAGGTACTTCTTAAATGTATTTTTATAATCCTTACGTGAACGTACCAGCTGGTAAACATGATAGTTCAACTTCTGCTGACATCTTAGAATAATCTTATCTGAACTATTTCCGGGCCAGCAGAAAGGACAGAAGTCAATAAAAGTACAGTCCCCACAATGTTCCAGGTTTTTCTAAAAGATCAACTCTCACGAAATGTTCACGAAACAAATATTCGTTCTTGTTCTGGCTTCTGTGTTATTGGGTGTCGCCATTGCTGATTGCGTGTACAAGGGACACACATATCCGGTAAATCTCCATTCATAGCTGCATTTATTTTTTTTATATTACAAACTTCGGTTGTTTAAAAGTTCTTTTATTTTGCCTTTAAAATGTTCACGTTGGCTTTCATTGCTTTAATGAGTTATTCTTTAATTGAATGATTATTTCTTTGTTTGAACGATTGAATGATTGATTGTATCCGTAATTGAATTATAAATTCATTGCTTCTTTGATTGAAGGATTAATTATCTTTTCTTTGATTGGATGATTAAATTATCGTTTCTTTGATTGAAGGATTAAATTATCGTTTCTTTGATTGAAGGATTAAATTATCGTTTCTTTGATTAAAAACTGAGCACATTTATCATATTCAGAGATTCCATTATTATTTTTCTGAACTAACTTTTAGACATTATTCCACCTTTGGACTCTGCCGAGAGAGGAAGGAGGGTGGGGAAGGGGTAGCGGAAAGGGTGGACTTATTAGATCAGAGGATAAAGGCTGCTGTCGCCACGACGTGTTCGGGTCTGACTGTTTATTTCAGCATCCACAGATTTTAAAAAAAAACAGTTTGACCCTACAGGAATTTGAACCGAAAGTTCTCCTTATTTGGATCTCGACAAGTTGTCGATTTGACCACTCACTTTCTAATTATTTTGTGCTTGAGAGAATTGTTTCTGTGATTGGATATTATTTTGTTGAATTATTAAATTAAACCTGTGGAAGTCGGATGTGTTGGGCCTAAAGGTGAAGAAATTACAGATATACTGCAAACAACAACGCATCGCAGACACGCCCACTTAACGTCCTTTAAAGGGCGGATGACGAAGAGATGTACTGCTTTAGTCATGGGGTGAATGCAAGCAAGCATTAAAATAATTATTATTTAGATTAATTAATTGAATCACTCCTTCTTTGATTAAATGATTAAATCATCCAGTCCAAACAACTGATATAGAAGTGTTTCTTCATAATCGAGTGCCGTCTCCGCATCGAAGGTTGGCTACCATAGAGCGACATTGTGCTATGTCTCTTGCTTTGATGGTGCAGGTTGTCATAGGTTGACTTATCCATCTTTTGATGTTACTCGTCCATGTTAATCATGATCTGCCCCTGTCTCTTTTACCTTGTATTTTCCCTTCCAATATTAGATTTCGTATGCTATTATGTCATTTAACCTGCCTCAAAAATCTCATTTGTCTTATTTGAATTGTATTTTGAAGTTAGCTTTTCATTTTCAGTTTGTTTTAAGACTCTATCACTTGTTATCTTTTCTTTCCATCTAATTCTTCCTATTCTTCTATATATCCAATTTCAAAGGCTTAAATTTTCTGTTCTGTTTTCTTACCTAATGCCCATGTTTCTGTACCATACAGGAACGTTAAGAATATATAACATTTTACTATTCTTAGTGTTGGCCCTGGTGTTATTTGGTTTGAAGTGTTTATAGTAGAGTATTTTAACGGTTAAGATGATTTTTTTTAATCTTCCATTAATTTACTTGTTGTATGTGCACATTGAATGTTGATGACTTAATTGTATGATCATTAATAAACACCGTTTTATTTTCTGGTGATTTGATTTTCAATTTTATTGATAACATTAATCCTGTTTATATTTATTATCATTTGATTTATCGTGGGATTATATTATTTGTGTACTTGGAGATTGCTCCGTCATTAATTTATCTGGCTCTCTTTCATTGCGATTAATTATATTTATTTTTAGAAAACAGAAAACTTTATTACCTTCTGAGATCACCTTTTGTTGGACAGTATTTTAATTGAAGAAACTGGGAAGACATGCAATGATTTTATGAGAACAGCACTTAACTAGACTGCAATTATTTGTTGAAGATCTATGAGACAGACAGTTGAAATAAAGAATATGATATTAGTTTAAAACAGAGGAGATAAAATGTTCCATAGAACATTATCCCATTAATATATATAGTTCTGACAAACATACACGATATTATGTAGTAGTTCACCACTTCCAATCAAATAGTTCTGACAAACATACACGATATTATGTAGTAGTTCACAACTTAAATCAAATACATGTAGTTCTGACAAACATACACGATATTATGTAGTAGTTCACCACTTCCAATCAAATAGTTCTGACAAACATACACGACATTATGTAGTAGTACACCACTTCCAATCAACTAGTTCTGACAAACATACACGATATTATGTAGTAGTTCACTACTTCAAATCAAATAGTTCTGGCAAACATACAAAATAATTTTGGAGTTAAGTTAACAGTTTATTTCTCCATTTCAGGTTGGTTCTTTCGAGACTGGCGACCCATGTGATCACTGTATTTGTCCAGAGTCAGGACATGTAGCGTGTGCCATCATTGACTGTTTCTACCCGTGGTTTTCTAGTCATTGTCCTGACGGTTCTTTGCCCGTTAAGAAACCTGGAAATTGTTGTGCCACTTGTACGGTTAAGGTAAGTGGTTGCCTAACTTGTCCGGCTGAGATAAGTAGTTGCCTAACTTGTCATGTTGAGCTATGTGGTTGCCTAACTTGTTCTGTTGAGGTAAGTAGTTGCCTAACTTGTTCTGTTGAGGTAAATGGTTCCCTAACTTGTCCGGATGAAGTAAGTGGTTGCCTAACTAGTCCTGTTGAGGTAAGTGGTTACCTAACTTGTCCGGATGAAGTAAGTGGTTGCCTAAATTGTCCCGTTGTACTAAGTAGTTGCCTAACTTGTCATGTTGAGGTAAGTAGTTGCCTAACTTGTCATGTTGAGGTAAGTAGTTGTCTAACTTGTCATGTTGAGGTAAGTAGTTGCCTAACTTGTCATGTTGAGGTAAGTAGTTGTCTAACTTGTCATTTTGAGGTAAGTAGTTGCCTAACTTGTCATGTTGAGGTAAGTAGTTGTCTAACTTGTCATTTTGAGGTAAGTAGTTGTTTAACTTGTCATGTTGAGGTAAGTAGTTACCTAACTTGTCATGTTGAGGTAAGTAGTTACCTAACTTGTCATGTTGAGGTAAGTAGTTGCCTAACTTGTCATTTTGAGGTAAGTAGTTGCCTAACTTGTCATGTTGAGGTAAGTAGTTACCTAACTTGTCATTTTGAGGTAAGTAGTTACCTAACTTGTCATTTTGAGGTAAGTAGTTGCCTAACTTGTCATTTTGAGGTAAGTAGTTACCTAACTTGTCATTTTGAGGTAAGTAGTTGCCTAACTTGTCATGTTGAGGTAAGTAGTTACCTAACTTGTCATGTTGAGGTAAGTAGTTGTCTAACTTGTCATTTTGAGGTAAGTAGTTGTCTAACTTGTCATTTTGAGGTAAGTAGTTGTCTAACTTGTCCTGTTGAGGCAAGTAGTTACCTAACTTGTCATGTTGAGGTAAGTAGTTGTCTAACTTGTCATTTTGAGGTAAGTAGTTGCCTAACTTGTCATGTTGAGGCAAGTAGATACCTAACTTGTCATGCTGAGGTAAGTAGTTGTCTAACTTGTCATTTTGAGGTAAGTAGTTGTCTAACTTGTCATGTTGAGGTAAGTAGTTGTCTAACTTGTCATTTTGAGGTAAGTAGTTGCCTAACTTGTCATGTTGAGGTAAGTAGTTACCTAACTTGTCATGTTGAGGTAAGTAGTTACCTAACTTGTCATGTTGAGGTAAGTAGTTGCCTAACTTGTCATTTTGAGGTAAGTAGTTGCCTAACTTGTCATGTTGAGGTAAGTAGTTACCTAACTTGTCATTTTGAGGTAAGTAGTTACCTAACTTGTCATTTTGAGGTAAGTAGTTGCCTAACTTGTCATTTTGAGGTAAGTAGTTACCTAACTTGTCATTTTGAGGTAAGTAGTTGCCTAACTTGTCATGTTGAGGTAAGTAGTTACCTAACTTGTCATGTTGAGGTAAGTAGTTGTCTAACTTGTCATTTTGAGGTAAGTAGTTGTCTAACTTGTCATTTTGAGGTAAGTAGTTGTCTAACTTGTCCTGTTGAGGCAAGTAGTTACCTAACTTGTCATGTTGAGGTAAGTAGTTGTCTAACTTGTCATTTTGAGGTAAGTAGTTGCCTAACTTGTCATGTTGAGGCAAGTAGATACCTAACTTGTCATGCTGAGGTAAGTAGTTGTCTAACTTGTCATTTTGAGGTAAGTAGTTGTCTAACTTGTCATGTTGAGGTAAGTAGTTGTCTAACTTGTCCTGTTGAGGTAAGTAGTTGTCTAACTTGTCATGTTGGGGTAAGTAGTTGTCTAACTTGTCATGTTGGGGTAAGTAGTTGTCTAACTTGTCATTTTGAGGTAAGTAGTTGTCTAACTTGTCATTTTGAGGTAAGTAGTTGTCTAACTTGTCCTGTTGAGGTAAGTAGTTGTCTAACTTGTCGTGTTGAGGTAAGTAGTTGCCTAACTTGTCCTGTTGGGGTAAGTAGTTGTCTAACTTGTCATGTTGGGGTAAGTAGTTGTCTAACTTGTCATTTTGAGGTAAGTAGTTGTCTAACTTGTCATTTTGAGGTAAGTAGTTGTCTAACTTGTCGTGTTGAGGTAAGTAGTTGCCTAACTTGTCCTGTTGAGGTAAGTAGTTGTCTAACTTGTCATGTTGAGGTAAGTATTTGTCTAACTTGTCCTTTTGAGGTAAGTAGTTGCCTAACTTGTCATGTTGGGGTAAGTAGTTGTCTAACTTGTCATGTTGAGGTAAGTAGTTGTCTAACTTGTCCTGTTGAGGTAAGTAGTTGTCTAACTTGTCATGTTGAGGTAAGTAGTTGTCTACCTTGTCCTTTTGAGGTTAGTAGTTGTCTAACTTGTCCTATTGAGGTAAGTAGTTGTCTAACTTGTCCTGTTGAGGTAAGTATTTGTCTAACTTGTCATGTTGAGGTAAGTAGTTGTCTAACTTGTCCTATAGAGGTAAGTAGTTGTCTAACTTGTCCTGTTGAGGTAAGTAGTTGCCTAACTTGTCCTGTTGAGGTAAGTAGTTGTCTAACTTGTCCTGTTGAGGTAAGTAGTTGCCTAACTTGTCCTGTTGAGGTAAGTAGTTGCCTAACTTGTCCTGTTGAGGTAAGTAGTTGTCTAACATGTCATGTTGAGGTAAGTAGTTGTCTAAATCGTCTTTTTGACGTAAGTAGTTGTCTAACTTGTCCTATTGAGGTAAGTAGTTGCCTAACTTGTCCTGTTGAGGTAAGTAGTTGCCTAACTTGTCCTGTTGAGGTAAGTAGTTGCCTAACTTGTCTTGTTGAGGTAAGTAGTTGTCTAACTTTTCCTGTTGAGGTAAGTAGTTGCCTAACTTGTCCTGTTGAGGTAAGTAGTTGCCTAACTTGTCCTGTTGAGGTAAGTAGTTGTCTAACTTGTCCTGTTGAGGTAAGTAGTTGCCTAACTTGTCCTGTTGAGGTAAGTAGTTGCCTAACTTGTCCTGTTGAGGTAAGTAGTTGTCTAACATGTCATGTTGAGGTAAGTAGTTGTCTAACTCGTCTTTTTGACGTAAGTAGTTGTCTAACTTGTCCTATTGAGGTAAGTAGTTGCCTAACTTGTCCTGTTGAGGTAAGTAGTTGTCTAACTTGTCCTATTGAGGTAAGTAGTTGTCTAACTCGTCTTTTTGACGTAAGTAGTTGTCTAACTTGTCCTGTTGAAGTATGTAGTTAACGAAATTATCCTGTTGAGGCAAGTAGTTGTGTAACTTGTCCTGTTGAAGTATGTAGTTAACGAAATTATCCTGTTGAGGTAAGTAGTTGTCTAACTTGTCCTGTGAGGGTAAGTAGTTGTCTAACTTGTCCTGTTGAGGTAAGTAGTTGTCTAACTTGTCATGTTGAGGTAAGTAGTTGTCTATCTTGTCCTGTGAGGGTAAGTATGTGTCTAACTTGTCCTGTTGAGGCAAGTAGTTGTCTAACTTGTCCTGTTGAGGTAAGTAGTTGTCTAACTTGTCCTTTTGTGGTAAGTAGTTGTCTAACTTGTCCTTTTGAGGTAAGTGGTTGTCTAACTTGTCCTGCTGAGGTAAGTAGTTGTCTAACTTGTCCTTTTGAGGTAAGTAGTTGTCTAACTTGTCCTGTTGAGGTAAGTAGTTGTCTAACTTGTCCTGTTGAGGTAAGTAGTTGTCTAACTTGTCCTGTTGAGGTAAGTAGTTGTCTAACTTGTCCTGTTGAGGTAAGTAGTTGTCTAACTTGTCCTTTTGAGGTAAGTAGTTGTCTAACTTGTCCTTTTGAGGTAAGTGGTTGTCTAACTTGTCCTGTTGAGGTAAGTAGTTGTCTAACTTGTCCTTTTGAGGTAAGTAATTGTCTAACTTGTCCTGTTGAGGTAAGTAGTTGCCTAACTTGTCAAAGTTCAGGTAAGTAGTTGTCTAACTTGTCATGTTGAGGTAAGTAGTTGTCTAACTTGTCCTGTTAGGGTAAGTAGTTGTCTAAATTGTCCTGTTGAGGTAAGTAGTTGTCTAACTTGTCATGTTGAGGTAAGTAGTTGTCTAAATTGTCCTGTTGAGGTAAGTAGTTGTCTAACTTGTCCTGTTGAGGTAAGTAGTTGTCTAACTTGTCCTGTTGAGGTAAGTAGTTGTCTAACTTGTCCTGTTGAGGTAAGTAGTTGTCTAACTTGTCCTGTTGAGGTAAGTAGTTGCCTAACTTGTCATGTTGAGGTAAGTAGTTGTCTAACTTGCCCTGTTGAGGTAAGTAGTTGTCTAACTTGTCCTGTTGAGGTAAGTAGTTGTCTAACTTGTCATGTTGAGGTAAGTAGTTGTGTAACTTGTCCTGTTGAGGTAAATAGTTGTCTAATTTGTCATGTTGAGGTAAGTAGTTGTCTAACTTGTCGTTTTGAGGTAAGTAGTTGCCTAACTTGTCATGTTGAGGCAAGTAGATACCTAACTTGTCATGCTGAGGTAAGTAGTTGTCTAACTTGTCATTTTGAGGTAAGTAGTTGTCTAACTTGTCATGTTGAGGTAAGTAGTTGTCTAACTTGTCCTGTTGAGGTAAGTAGTTGTCTAACTTGTCATGTTGGGGTAAGTAGTTGTCTAACTTGTCATGTTGGGGTAAGTAGTTGTCTAACTTGTCATTTTGAGGTAAGTAGTTGTCTAACTTGTCATTTGAGGTAAGTAGTTGTCTAACTTGTCCTGTTGAGGTAAGTAGTTGTCTAACTTGTCGTGTTGAGGTAAGTAGTTGCCTAACTTGTCCTGTTGGGGTAAGTAGTTGTCTAACTTGTCATGTTGGGGTAAGTAGTTGTCTAACTTGTCATTTTGAGGTAAGTAGTTGTCTAACTTGTCATTTTGAGGTAAGTAGTTGTCTAACTTGTCGTGTTGAGGTAAGTAGTTGCCTAACTTGTCCTGTTGAGGTAAGTAGTTGTCTAACTTGTCATGTTGAGGTAAGTATTTGTCTAACTTGTCCTTTTGAGGTAAGTAGTTGCCTAACTTGTCATGTTGGGGTAAGTAGTTGTCTAACTTGTCATGTTGAGGTAAGTAGTTGTCTAACTTGTCCTGTTGAGGTAAGTAGTTGTCTAACTTGTCATGTTGAGGTAAGTAGTTGTCTACCTTGTCCTTTTGAGGTTAGTAGTTGTCTAACTTGTCCTATTGAGGTAAGTAGTTGTCTAACTTGTCCTGTTGAGGTAAGTATTTGTCTAACTTGTCATGTTGAGGTAAGTAGTTGTCTAACTTGTCCTATAGAGGTAAGTAGTTGTCTAACTTGTCCTGTTGAGGTAAGTAGTTGCCTAACTTGTCCTGTTGAGGTAAGTAGTTGTCTAACTTGTCCTGTTGAGGTAAGTAGTTGCCTAACTTGTCCTGTTGAGGTAAGTAGTTGCCTAACTTGTCCTGTTGAGGTAAGTTGTTGTCTAACATGTCATGTTGAGGTAAGTAGTTGTCTAAATCGTCTTTTTGACGTAAGTAGTTGTCTAACTTGTCCTATTGAGGTAAGTAGTTGCCTAACTTGTCCTGTTGAGGTAAGTAGTTGCCTAACTTGTCCTGTTGAGGTAAGTAGTTGCCTAACTTGTCTTGTTGAGGTAAGTAGTTGTCTAACTTTTCCTGTTGAGGTAAGTAGTTGCCTAACTTGTCCTGTTGAGGTAAGTAGTTGCCTAACTTGTCCTGTTGAGGTAAGTAGTTGTCTAACTTGTCCTGTTGAGGTAAGTAGTTGCCTAACTTGTCCTGTTGAGGTAAGTAGTTGCCTAACTTGTCCTGATGAGGTAAGTAGTTGTCTAACATGTCATGTTGAGGTAAGTAGTTGTCTAACTCGTCTTTTTGACGTAAGTAGTTGTCTAACTTGTCCTATTGAGGTAAGTAGTTGCCTAACTTGTCCTGTTGAGGTAAGTAGTTGTCTAACTTGTCCTATTGAGGTAAGTAGTTGTCTAACTCGTCTTTTTGACGTAAGTAGTTGTCTAACTTGTCCTGTTGAAGTATGTAGTTAACGAAATTATCCTGTTGAGGCAAGTAGTTGTGTAACTTGTCCTGTTGAAGTATGTAGTTAACGAAATTATCCTGTTGAGGTAAGTAGTTGTCTACCTTGTCCTGTGAGGGTAAGTAGTTGTCTAACTTGTCCTGTTGAGGTAAGTAGTTGTCTAACTTGTCATGTTGAGGTAAGTAGTTGTCTATCTTGTCCTGTGAGGGTAAGTAGGTGTCTAACTTGTCCTGTTGAGGCAAGTAGTTGTCTAACTTGTCCTGTTGAGGTAAGTAGTTGTCTAACTTGTCCTTTTGTGGTAAGTAGTTGTCTAACTTGTCCTTTTGAGGTAAGTGGTTGTCTAACTTGTCCTGCTGAGGTAAGTAGTTGTCTAACTTGTCCTTTTGAGGTAAGTAGTTGTCTAACTTGTCCTGTTGAGGTAAGTAGTTGTCTAACTTGTCCTGTTGAGGTAAGTAGTTGTCTAACTTGTCCTGTTGAGGTAAGTAGTTGTCTAACTTGTCCTGTTGAGGTAAGTAGTTGTCTAACTTGTCCTTTTGAGGTAAGTAGTTGTCTAACTTGTCCTTTTGAGGTAAGTGGTTGTCTAACTTGTCCTGTTGAGGTAAGTAGTTGTCTAACTTGTCCTTTTGAGGTAAGTAATTGTCTAACTTGTCCTGTTGAGGTAAGTAGTTGCCTAACTTGTCAAGTTCAGGTAAGTAGTTGTCTAACTTGTCATGTTGAGGTAAGTAGTTGTCTAACTTGTCCTGTTAGGGTAAGTAGTTGTCTAAATTGTCCTGTTGAGGTAAGTAGTTGTCTAACTTGTCATGTTGAGGTAAGTAGTTGTCTAAATTGTCCTGTTGAGGTAAGTAGTTGTCTAACTTGTCCTGTTGAGGTAAGTAGTTGTCTAACTTGTCCTGTTGAGGTAAGTAGTTGTCTAACTTGTCCTGTTGAGGTAAGTAGTTGTCTAACTTGTCCTGTTGAGGTAAGTAGTTGCCTAACTTGTCATGTTGAGGTAAGTAGTTGTCTAACTTGCCCTGTTGAGGTAAGTAGTTGTCTAACTTGTCCTGTTGAGGTAAGTAGTTGTCTAACTTGTCATGTTGAGGTAAGTAGTTGTGTAACTTGTCCTGTTGAGGTAAATAGTTGTCTAATTTGTCATGTTGAGGTAAGTAGTTGTCTAACTTGTCGTTTTGAGGTAAGTAGTTGTCTAACTTGTCCTGTTGAGGTAAGTAGTTGCCTAAATTGTCCTGTTGAGGAAAGTGGTTGCCTAACTTGTCCTGTTGAGGTAAGTAGTTGTCTAACTTGTCCTTTTGAGGTAAGTAGTTGTCTAACTTGTCCGGCTGAGGAAAGTGGTTGCCTAACTTTTCATGTTGAGGTAAGTAGTTGTCTAACTTGTCCTATTGAGGTAAGTAGTTGTCTAACTTGTCCTATTGAGGTAAGTAGTTGTCTAACTTGTCCGGCTGAGGAAAGTGGTTGTCTAACTTGTCGTTTTGAGGTAAGTGGTTGCTTAACTTGTCATGTTGTTGTTGTAAGTAGTTGCCTAACTTGTCCTGTTGAGGTATGTGGTTGCTTAACTTGTCATGTTGAGGTAAGTAGTTGCCTAACCTGTCCTATTGAGGTAAGTGGTTGCTTAACTTGTCCTGTTGAAGTAAGTAGTTGTCTAACTTGTCCTGTTGAGGTAAGTAGTTGCCTAACTTGTCGTGTTGAGGTAAGTAGTTGTCTAACTTGTCCTATTGAGGTAAGTAGTTGCCTAACTTGTCCTGTTGAGGTAAGTAGTTGTCTAACTTGTCCTATTGAGGTAAGTAGTTGTCTAACTTGTCCTATTGAGGTAAGTAGTTGTCTAACTTGTCCTATTGAGGTAAGTAGTTGTCTAACTTGTCCTATTGAGGTAAGTAGTTGCCTAACTTGTCCTGTTGAGGTAAGTAGTTGCCTAACTTGTCCTATTGAGGTAAGTAGTTGTCTAACGTGTCCTGTTGAGGTAAGTAGTTGCCTAACTTGTCATATTGAGGTAAGTAGTTGTCTAACTTGTCATGTTGAGGTAAGTGGTTGTCTAACTTGTCATATTGAGGTAAGTAGTTGCCTAACTTGTCATGTTGAGGTAAGTGGTTGTCTAACTTGTCATATTGAGGTAAGTAGTTGTCTAACTTGTCATGTTGTGGTAAGTAGTTGTCTAACTTGTCCTGTTGAGGTACGTAGTTGTCTAACTTGTCCAGTTGAGGTAAGTAGTTGTCTAACTTGTCCTGTTGAGGTAAGTATTTGTCTAAATTGTCCTGTTGAGTTAAGTAGTTGTCTAACTTGTCCTGTTGAGGTAACTAGTTGTCTAACTTGTCCTGTTGAGGTAAGTAGTTGTCTAACTTGTCCTGTTGAGGTAAGTAGTTGTCTAACTTGTCCTGTTGAGGTAAGTAGTTGTCTAACTTGTCTTTTTGAGGTAAGTAGTTGTCTAAATTGTCCTGTTGAGGTAAGTAGTTGTCTAACTTGTCCTGTTGAGGTAAGTGGTTGTCTAACTAGTCCGGTTATAGGTATTTGGTTGCCCAACCTGTCCGGTTGAGGTAAGTGTTTGCCTAACTTGTTCGTTTGAGTTCGCGTTACTATCTGTGCTGCATTGTGTTTAGCACCATGCAATCCACCGCATCTCTTCAGTGTGCATTTGTAAATAACTTAAGAACAAAGACTATACAGAATTTTCAACTTGATGATATGCGCCATAGTTCAGCATTTCATGTGAAATAATTGTTTCAAACACACAAAATATTCATGAGTTCAATGCTAAGAAATAAAAAAAATTAGCTGAAAATTGGCTACAGATGAGATAAAGATAATAGGCACGACATTTTACCAGAGAAAGCAGGACATTTTATTTTCGAAAGCAGGATATGCCATGTGATATCATGACGTCTGATAACCCTAGCTATAGATGAAATCTATTGCTATGTGCACGCGAGAGTTCGTAGCAATGAAATAGCCGACATGTTGACAGAGTCTGGGATTGCGCAAGAAATCGTAAAAATGAACATGTATGATATTATGAGAACTTTAAAAGAAGACAAATTGTTCACACTCTTCTAATGAACGCGTTGCGTTATGGGTAAAAAAGGCGCGCAGCACATAATGCATACTTTGTGCTCCAAGAAAGGCTGTCCCAAGAAATGAAGCCAAACCTCCACTTTAGTCAAACACTCGACCCGACCCCAGTCCAATTTGTGGAAAATTTGCTGTCGAAATTTATAATATATACATTGTTTCTGATATATATATATATATATATATATATATATATATATATATATATATTCCTTGTGTAAATGCATCGCTTTTTTTGTGTCAACGATGTGCGCATCATTATAAACAATAAAACATCTGAGGTTGAAACATCTTCAAACATCAACATTTTATCTTTTCTTACCTGCAGGTTACGACAGAGCTCCCACAATGAGACAGAGTGGCTCTCTAGGGCCGAAATGTTAAATACGTAATTTTGTGAATGTAAGGATTATCTGCCCTTCAATCGGCTGCTGCAACAACCTACAGGATACAACCAACACACGTCGGACGTTATACAGAAACAAAGATGATACTAGACCAAACATGGAGATAAAGCTCATACATGTGGCACAACTTTTACTTTTATGAACTACAGAGAAAATAAAATAAACCATTTTTTTATTTGAAATTTGGAGAATAGTAATAAATGTGTACTCTTGTCTGAAGCTTTATTTTTACATTTCTTTCTTGCTTTTATTTAATTAATTAATTTATTAACATTTGAAATTAACAAATTAATCATTTAATTAACCACAGTAACTATTTCAAACTCTATAACTGGTCCACTTATCTTTACACAGCAAATTAATTACATTAATTTTACAAATTTAACGAAAAGGGAAACTTCTTTAAAGTAGGCCAACTCCACATAACCAATCGGCAGCGGCAGACGGTGGGTTTGAAGCTTGAGGAGGCCAGGACATGAGAATGAACTTTAAGGTTGACCTCTAACTTGATAATTTATGACATCAACATTACTGCCATCAACGTTATGTAAATACTCGTTCAATTCTTGCCCTAACTTATCATAATTACATCATAAATCGTAGTTATGTGTGTTACAAGTCATGAAGAAGATATGGTTTTGTTGTAAATTAACAATCCTTACCATTTTTCCAAGTTTTTTTTTATAATAAAGGCGCAGCGCTGCGATTGTAAAGAAGCTCTAGATGATGTTGCATCTTTTTTGAACTATTTCTATAAGTTTCGATAAAGAGATAGAACGTTATCTTATTAGCTGTTCTACTGTTGTCATAACAACCAGGAGCTAGTTGCAGAAATGACCTATCTAGTTCTCATAATTAATGCATGGCTGATAGATGCCGTTGTACAGTTGTAAGTTTTACCTTCATAATACATTCAAACATATTTATTAGTAACAGGTCGCTATATTTGAACTATATGACGACTATACTAGCAATGGCTGGTTGTACACCGATATTGAACTCGTTGAGCTTACATGTAATTGTGTTATGTTTTCTGATCAAATATTGGAGAGTCGTGGCCTTCGTTGCCTCTTCTGAATATCCGCCGATGCCATTTGGGTAAGAAGAAAAAAAAAGACACAAATTACATAAACATTGATCTAGTACACAATAACTCGACAAAGATTAGAAGGTGAAAACTACTTTAACATCAACTAGTACTTTACTAACTCGACTAAGATATGAAAGTGAAAACTACTTTAACATCAACTAGTACATTACTAACTCGACTAAGATATGAAAGTGAAAACTACTTTAACATCAACTAGTACATTACTAACTCGACTAAGATATGAAAGTGAAAACTACTTTAACATCGATTAGTACTTTACTAACTCGACTAAGATATGAAAGTGAAAACTACTTTAACATTGATTAGTACTTTACTAACTCGACTAAGATATGAAAGTAAAAACTACTTTAACATCGACTAGTGCACAATTAACTCGACTAAGATATGAAAATGAAAACTACTTTAATATCGACTAGTGCACAACTAACTCGACAAATATATGAAACTAGCAAATTGTTTGTTTGTGCACACCAGCTTTATAACTGTAACGACGTATAAATAGACTATAGATCTAAAATATATGTTTCTTTTTTACTCTCCTTTGTTTGTATTCAATTTTCATAAAAAATCTTTACGTTTCGCTCGTTTGGGAGCTCCTTTGTGACTTTATATATCACCACATTGGAACAGTTCCTTGCAGTCGTCTGGTCTGCAATACATATCTGACGTGCTTCAGATTAACCAGGTCACATTCTCTAAAAGCAATGCTAAGGGAACACTTCACGTGTGCTCTCCACAACATCAGATTTCTCTCATCATCTATCGTCGCTGCTATCAATTCTAAATTGATGAAACCTGAAGATCGTTTTGGGTGATCGTTTTGGGTGATCGTTTTGGGTGATCGTTTTGGGTGATCGTTTTGGTTGATCGTTTTCAAAAGCGTCCTCTCGATAGTTTTCGTGATGCCGGTAACTTGAGCAGCCCATCTTCAATTTTCCTGACCCCCAAGACATCCCAAGTTACTGATATTATTTTATGTTTGTCGTTTTGCCGTAAGAACCGCCTCATTTCTTTTTTATTCTTTAGACACAAGGGAAATAATTATGTTCTCTAAAAGTACTTAACATTCGCTACTATACAGGTCAGGTCTCGAGTCTCTCTATACATAACGGCTCTTCAATGTGCCATAGATTATCGTCTCTTTTTGTATCAACACTATCGAAAACAAAGCAATAACTACGGAAGCAAAAAGGGCAATAAACAAATCAATTTTTCTACCAACTCTGTGACATCAGTGCCAGAATTGGACGCTGAACTCTAGAACAATAAGAAAGATAACGACCACCGAAATGAAATGTGTCAGAAGAATGACAGGAAACAGCTTAAGGGACAGAGTAAGAAACACTGACCTGAGGAAGAAACTCGAAATTGAACCAGCCATCGAATACATAAAGAAACAACAGATAAATTGATTCGGCCACATAACAAGACAGAAAGAACTAACAATGACTCAAAGAGCCATAAACAAACGCTATGAAAACGCTAGATTAAGAGGAAGACCGAGAAAGAGATGGATAAAGGGAATACCAGAGTCACTAGGAGGAATAACATCAGAAGAGGCCAACATAAGAGCAAAGAATCGCAGATTGTTTCTCCCCTCGACGCCAACGGCAGCAGAGGAAGGATAGAAGAAGAAGAAAAAAGAAATTCTGAGCACGTGACCGATGTTGTTCCAACGCTTATTCTTACACAGTAAAGTAAGAAAGTCAAGAGCCCCGTCACGCCAAGGGCCGTATAGAGAATATGGTGTTAGTGACCCGTCACGCCAAGCGCCGTATAGAGAATATGGTGTTAGTGGCCCGTCACACCAAGTGCCGTATAGAGAATATGGTGTTAGTGACCATCATTTTTATAGACCTTCGGCACATGAATTTTGTGGTAATGTGGTCGGTATGACGCTCGTGCCGCGTAGAAAAAATCCGGTACCCATTTTAGTCTGGGTGAACCCTAAAGCCGTCGATCAGGATCGAACCCTACCCCTTGTCCTTTGTAGTCCAGTTCACTAACCACTGAGCTATTGCGGTTCTCTATCCACCGTGCACCATAACAGTTCTGTCGTTGACTTAATTTTTGACGTTTTTTACAACGCACATTTATACGCGCATGTCATTCTGATTTCTTTCTTCCGTCATTTCTTCTTGTATCCGCTCGCGTGTCAAGGGAGATACGAAGTTCTGGTTCTCGCTCTTTTGGCGACTTCACTCATTGTCAGTTGATGTTGTAATATTTCTTTGATGTTGTCTGTCCATCTTACTCTGGGTCTGCCTCTTGCTCTTCTCCCTTCTACTCTTTTAATATATGCTTTGTATGGTAAGGAATAAATGTTATGTAGAGTCAGTCTTAACATATGGATGCGAATCATGGACAATAGGACAAAAGACAAGAAAAACACTAGAGTCTGTAGAAATGTGGTTTTACAGAAGAAAGTTGAAAATGGGGAAGAATGGGGGCCTCGGTAGCCTAGTTGGGAAAACCATCCGACTGGACTACCGACGTTCGGACAACCCGTGTTCGATTCCCGCTGGGAGCAGTGTGAATTGTAGTCGTGGTTGGATTAAAAAAAATACCCCACGGTCGACCCAGCCGTTGGCAGAAATGGGTACCAGGGTATTACCCTGGTACCAGGGTATTACCCTGGGAAGGTGAGGAATGTCGCTTCGCATCTGAGTTTCGATGCTTGAGGCAACACTATAATATCCGAACATTTCTGAATAGGCGGCCGAGCACATATGGGTGTAAATTCGCGTGCTAAGACGCCGGTTCAAGTCTCGTACTTTACCTTACCTTTAAGTGACCATGTTTGGCGTCGAATCTTGTAATTTGTGTAATCTTCAGTTTGTGATTGTACGTGACCGATGTTGTTCCAACGCTTATTCTTACACAGTAAAGTAAGAAAGTCAAGAGCCCCGTCACGCCAAGTGCCGTATAGAGAATATGGTGTTAGTGACCATCATTTTATAGACCTTCGGCACATGAATTTTGTGGTAATGTAGTCGGTATTACGCTCGCGCCGCGTAGAAAAAATCCGGTACCCATTTTATGCTGGGTGAACCCGAAAGCCGTCGATCAGGATCGAACCCGCCCTCTTGTCCTTTGTAGTCCAGCTCACTAACCACTGAGCTATCGCGGCTCCCTTATGCTTACAAAGGTCGACATGTATTCTTGTTTTGTTTTCGTCTCTTATTTGTTCGTTTCAAATGTATTCTCTCCTGCTTATGTTTGAGTTTCTTTGTGGTTATTTGTTTTCAAAGAGCATTTAATATTAAAACGCACATTTATCATCAGCATCATCATGTGCCATACCAATTGGCGTAACCGATCATGTCCTTCCACAATCTTCTATCCACCGTAAGTAAAAAGTAAAGTACCCCCGTCACGCCAAGTGGCGTATAGGGAATATGATTTTAGTGACCCTATATTTTACAGACCTTCAGCACATGATTTTTGGGGTAATGTGGTCGGCATTACGCCCTTGCTGCATTTGACTTTCCCAGAAAAAAATCCGGTACCCATTTAAGGCTGGGTGAACCTGGAAGCCGTTTGGGATCGAACCCTACCCCTTGTCCTTTGTAGTCCAGTTCACTAACCACTGAGCTATTGCGGTTCTCTATCCACCGTGCACCATAACAATTCTGTCGTTGACTTAATTTTTGACGTTTTTTACAACGCACATTTATACGCGCATGTCATTCTAATTTCTTTCTTCCGTCATTTCTTCTTGTATCTGCTCGCGTGTCAAGGGAGATACGAAGTTCTGGTTCTCGCTCTTTTGGCGACTTCACTCATTGTCAGTTGATGTTGTAATATTTCTTTGATGTCTGTCCATCTTACTCTGGGTCTGCCTCTTGCTCTTCTCCCTTCTACTCTTTTAATATATGCTTTGTATTGTTAGGAATAAATGTTATGTAGAGTCAGTCTTAACATATGGATGCGAATCATGGACAATAGGACAAAAGACAAGAGAAAATCACTAGAGTCTGTTGAAATGTAGTTTTACAGAAGAATGTTGAAAATGGGGAAGAATGGGGGCCTCGGTAGCCTAGTTGGGAAAACCATCCGACTGGACTACCGAGGTTCGGACAACCCGTGTTCGATTCTTGTAATTTGTGTAATCTTCAGTTTGTGATTGTACTCATACTTTTTATTTAAGTACAATATATAAGGAGCCGCGATAGCTCAGTGGTTAGTGAACCGGACTACAAAGGACAAGAGGTAGGGTTCGATCCCAACCGACGACTTCCGGTTCACCCAGCTTTTAATGGGTACCGAATCTTTTTTCTGGAAGAGTAAAGCGGCACGGACGTAATACCGACCACATTACCCCAAAAAGCATGTGCCGAAGGTCTGTAAAATGTATGGTCACTAACACCATATTCACAATACGCCATTTGGCGTGACAGGGGTACTTTACTTTACTTACATTATATAAGAATACTACGCTTACATCATCATCATCACCATCATCAAGTACTGGGCCTAGTGGCGTAGGTGATCATGTCTCTCCACAACATTCGTGTTGACCTTCTGCCAAGCCATTCTCTTAAGCTGTCTGTTATTTTTTCTCTTTGCTTCCCTCTATCTCTTCGTCCCTCAATTTTTCCAGTTGTTACAATATATTCAAGTTGTTCTCTTCTCATTACATGGCCAAAAATGATGATTGTTTCTTCCTAACATTGGAAATTAGCTCTCTTTTTGCTTTGACCTTTCTCAGAACATCTTCATTACTTTTCTTAGCTGTCCATGGTATTCTCAACATTCTTTTGTAAAACCACATTTCTACAGACTCCAGTGATTTTCGCTTACATATTACATCCATATGTATTCTTAAAATCCTTACGTGAATGTACCAGCTGGTATACATGATAGTTCTACTTCTGCTGACATCTTAGAATAATCTTATCTGAACTATTTCCGGACCAGCAGAAAGGACAGAAGTCAATAAAAGTACAGTCCCCACAATGTTCCAGGTTTTTCTAAAAGATCAACTATCACGAAATGTTCACGAAACAAATATTCGTTCTTGTTCTGGCCTCTGTGTTATGGAGTCTCGCCATTGCTGATTGCGTGTACAAGGGACACACATATCCGGTATCTCTCCATTCATAGTTACATTCATTTTTTAATTGCAAACATTGGTTTTTATTAAATGTTTATAATACTTCTTTGCGTTTCATTGTGTGAATTAGTTTTCCTTTCATTGAATGATTGCTTCTTTGATTGAAAGACTAAATTATTATTTCTTTGATTAAATGACGGAATATTTTTCTCTTATTGAATGATCTTATAATTACTTTACAATTAAAGTGATTTTTACGACATTGACCCATCTTTGGAGTCTGCCGGGGGAACCTATATGACTAGAGAATAAAGGCCGCATGACAGTGCGCTCGCCACGAGGTGTTCGGGTCTAAGTTTTTGTTTTCAATTCGACACCTGCTTGTCGATTATTTGATGATTGCAAGATTGAATAATTGTCTCTAATTGAATTGTTTTTTTTTTATTGTTTTTTTTTAATTATTGTAAGATTAATTACCTGATTAATTCTTTCTTTGATTAAATGATTATATAAATTAATCTGTGATTAAATGATTATATAACTACATCATCATCATCGAGTGCCTTCTCCGCAACGAAGGTTGGCTACCATAGATCGCCATTCTACTCTGTTTCTTGCTTTGATGGTGCAGGCTGTCATAGATTGACTTGTCCATCTTTTGATGTTACTCGTCCATGTTAGTCTTGGTCTGCCTCTGCCTCTTTTACCTTGTATTTTCCCTTCCAATATTACTTTTAGTAGGCTGTTGTGTCTTTTAACATGCCCCAAAAATTTCATTTGTCTTGTCTTAATTGTATTTAATAGTTTTCTTTCTAATTCCAATTGTTTTAAAACATCATTGTTTGTTTTCTTTTCTTTCCATCCAATTCTTACTATGCTTCTATAAAAATCCACATTTCAAAGGCTTCAATTTTCTGTTCTGTTTTCTTGTCTAATGTCCATGTTTCTGCACCATACAGGAATATTGAGAAGATGTAACATTTTGCCATTCTTAGTTTCAGTCCTGCTGATATTTGTTTTGTTGTCATGGCATTAAAATTACTTTTTGCCATACCTATTCTTTTGTTTATTTCAATTTTACATTTTCCATCATTGGTTATAGTATGTCCCAGGTGGTTGTAGCTCTGGACTGTCTTCAGATGTATTCCCTCAACTGTGATATTTAATTGTAGGTCTTCAGAATTTTCTTTGTTTAAGATCATAGTTTTAGCCTTTTTGATATTCATATCAAGTCCATATTTTTTGCTTGTTATGTTTATCATTTATATAATTTATTCTTTGATTAAATGATCGATTGTCTAATTGAGTGAAGTAGTAGTTGCTCATACGTTCTCTCATCAAACAGCTTAACCATAATCAATCGCTATTAACAGTTGACAGATTGATATGTCTATATACAGTAATGCTATTTCCTATAACTGTGTTTCATTTTATGAAACATTTTCACTTTTATTATGTTTAAAAAAACAACTAAAAATGAAAAGAGAACTACTAAGCAAATGATGATGATAAGACATGATATAAATCAAATAATTATGTTAACAAAGTAATTCAGTAATAATGATAATCATAACAAACTTGACATAAATCAAATAATTATGTTAACAAAGTAATTCAGTAGTAATTATGATCATAACAAACTTGACATAAATCAAATAATTATGTCAAGAAAGTAATTCAAGAGTTAAGCTGCTTCTCCATTTCAGGTTGGCTATTTCACAACTGCCGACCCATGTGACCATTGTTATTGCCCAAAGACAGGACCTGTATCATGTGCCATCATTGACTGTATCTATACGATGTTCGCCACGAACTGTCCCGACGGTACTTTGCCCGTACGGCAACCTGGTAACTGTTGCCCAACCTGTCCTCAACCGGTAAGTACTGTTGCGCAACTTGTCCGATTGTTGTAAGCACTGTTGCCCAACTTATCCGATTGCTGTAAGCACCGTTGCCCAACTTATCCGATTGATGTAAGCACTGTTGTCAAATTTATCTAATTGCTGTAAGCATTGATGTCCAACTTGTTCAATTGCTGCAAGCATTGTTGCCCAGCTTATCCGATTGCTGTAAGCACTGTTGCCCAGCGTATCTGACTGCTGTAAGCAGTGTTGCCAAATTTGTATAGATTTCTGTAAGCACTGTTGCCCAACTTATCTGGTTGCTGTAAGCACTCTTGTCCAACTTGTCTGGTTACTGTAAGCACTCTTATCCAACGTATCCGGTTGCTGTAAGCACTGTTGCCCAACTTATCTGGTTGCTGTAAGCACTGTTGTCCAACTTGTCTGATTGCTCTAAGCACTGTTGCCCAACTTGTCTAATTGCTGTAAGCACTGTTGCCCAACTTATCTGATTTATCTAAGCACTGTTGCCCAACTTGTCTGATTGCTCTAAGCACTGTTGCCCAACTTGTCTGATTGCTCTAAGCACTGTTGTCCAACTTATCTGATTGCTCTAAGCACTGTTGCCCAACTTGTCTGATTTCTCTAAGCACTGTTGCCCAATTTGTCTGATTGCTCTAAGCACTGTTGCCCAACTTGTCTGATTGCTCTAAGCACTGTTGCCCAACTTGTCTGATTGCTCTAAGCACTGTTGCCCAACTTGTCTGATTGCTCTAAGCACTGTTGCCCAACTTATCTGATTGCTCTAAGCACTGTTGCCCAACTTGTCTGGTTGCTTAAGTCGCAAAAAAAAAAAAAATTTGATCTTTCATGAAAAAAAATGTTGCATCATCTGGCATTTGAGCTCTGAACCTCCAAGTTTACAGACGAGTGCACTAGCCACAAAACGATCACCGGGCTCTACATAGTGTTCTATGAAAATCTGAATTTGTTATAGCAAAATATGCCATGAGACATTGCTAGAGTCGGATATAGCAAGAAACAGACATTAACAACAAAACTTAAGATTTTGAGAGACTTGTTTAGATTAGCCAGATCAGATATTCTTTATTGTACAATGGGACTTAGTACTCAGATACTGTGCTCAACACGTTACCCAGTGTTATACCACACACTAGTGAAAGCACTCAAGATTGTTTCAGCTCAATATCACGGGCGAAGACCTTTACCCAAAAAATTAGTCAGTTGCCTCTGACGTAACGCGTGGCAGGTGACAATAGCTCTATTCTTTCTCCTCTCCTCGTGGTCAGGGCTTTGGTGGTCACACAGACGTGGCAGGTGACAATAGCTCTATTCTTTCTCCTCTCATCGTGGTCAGGGCTCATGTAGCCCCACAGACGTGGCAGATGACAATAGCTCCATTCTTTCTCCATTCATCGTAGTCAGGGCTCCGGTAGCCACACAGACGTGGCAGGTGACAATAGCTCTATTCTTTCTCCATTCATCGTAGTCAGGGCTCATGTAGTCACACAGAAGTAGCAGATGACATTGGCTCTTTTCTTTCACCCCTCATCGTGGTCAGGGCTCATGTAGCCACACAGAAGTAGCAGATGACAGTGGCTCTTTTCTTTCACCCCTCATCGTGGTCAGGGCTCATGTAGCCACACAGACGTATCAGGTGACAATGGCTCTATTCTTTCTCCTCTCATCGTGGTCAGGGCTCATGTAGCCACTCAGACGTAGCAGGTGACAATGGCTCTATTCTTTCTCCTCTCATCGTGGTCAGGGCTCATGTAGCCACACGGGCGGGAGAGTCTGTAATTTCCCATAACAACATGTGGTTATAAAACAAGCTGTTAAATAAAAAAGTAAAAAGTGTCTTAACAAAACAGAATGCCAGAAGTCAATGAGCTAATGTTACTGGAGAATATTCAAGACTCGAGTGGGTAGGGAACGACCATTTTGTAGCAAGTTAATGAGCTAATGTTACTGGAGAATATTCAAGACTCGAGTGGGTAGGGAACGACAATTTTGTAGCAAGTTAATGAGCTAATGTTACTGGAGAATATTCAAGACTAGAGTGGGTAGGGAACGACCATTTTGTAGCAAGTTAATGAGCTAATGTTACTGGAGAATATTCAAGACTAGAGTGGGTAGGGAACGACCATTTTGTAGCAAGTCAATGAGCTAATGTTACTGGAGAATATTCAAGACTAGAGTGGATAGGGAACGACCATTTTGTAGCAAGTTAATGAGCTAATGTTACTGGAAAATATATTCAAGACTAGAGTGGGTAGGGAACGACCATTTTGTAGCAAGTCAATGAGCTAATGTTACTGGAGAATATTCAAGACTAGAGTGGGTAGGGAACGACCATTTTGTAGCAAGTCAATGAGCTAATGTTACTGGAGAATATTCAAGACTCGAGTGGGTAGGGAACGACCATTTTGTAGCAAGTTAATGAGCTTACGTTACTGGAGAACATTCAAGACTAGAGTGGGTAGGGAACGACCATTTTGTAGCAAGTCAATGAGCTAATGTTACTGGAGAATATTCAAGACTAGAGTGGGTAGGGAACGACCATTTTGTAGCAAGTTAATGAGCTAATGTTACTGGAGAACATTCAAGACTAGAGTGGGTAATGAACGACCATTTTATAGCACGTCAATGTTTGTGAAGTTTGCTTGCTAATTAGAATAAAATATTCTTCTTCCTCTTCTACTTTCCTTCCTTATCTGCCTTTCAGCGTCGAGGGGAGATATAATTTGCGGTCTTTTGCTCCTACTGTTCGCCTCTGCTGCTGTCATGTTTCCTAATGTTTCTAATATTCCATTGATCCATCTTTTTCGTGGTCGACCCTTGGGTCTGGTGTTCTCACAACGTTCGTTGTGTTGTGTTTTGATCTTTCTGCCTTGTCACGTGGCCAAACCATTTTATCTGTTGTTTCCTTATATATTCTATGGCGGAGGCTATTCCTATTTTTTTTCTCAGTTCTTCATTTCTGATCTTATCTCTCAGACTGTTTCCTGTCATTCGTCTAACACATTTCATCTCTGTAGAGGTTATTTTTCTTATTGTTCTTGCAATTTCCAAGTCTGGCATTGGTAGCACAACGTTGGGATGAAGATTGTATTATAAGATAGAGTATTAAAAGTAAAATATTGTTAAAATTATGTGTGTGTGTTTGATTGTTTGTGTCTGTGTAACTTGTGGTGTAAGCGCTTGAAAAATTTGTCTCAACGGTTTTGCACATCCCGACAAAAACACAGAAGTTAAAACACCTTCAAACATCAACATTTTATCTTTTCTTACCAGCAGGTTACGACAGAGCTCCCACGATGAGACAGAATGGCTCTCTAGGACCGAACTTTTAAATACGTAATTTTGTGAATGTAAGGATTATCTGCCCTTCAATCAGCCGCTGCAACAACCTACAAGATACAACCAACACACGTCGGACGTTATACAGAAACAAAGATGATACTAAACCAAACATGGAGCTCATCCCTGTGGCACAACTTTAACTTTTATGAACTACAAAGAAAATAAAATAAACGATGTGTTTTATTTCAAATTTGGAGAATAGTAATAAATGTGTACTCTTGTCTGAAGCTTTATTTTTACATTTCTTTCTTACTTTTATTGATTCAGCTGCTTCCGTTTGTTGGTTTGCTTTATTAAATCACAGTATGCATCTAAAATTGTATCATTCGTCCACTTAACTCATCGCTGCAGAGTCATTAAATTATGAAGAAATTAATGAAAACATAAGCTTCTTTGAAGTCGGCGCACTAACCACAACAAATCGGGTTAGAAATAAAAATGCACAAACACATTAATATTGTCCATGTACACACAATATGTCTTAAATGGGTGCTGGATTTTTTTCTGGGAAAGTAAAGCGGCACGGGCGTAATACCGACCATATTACCCCAAAAATCATGTTCTGAAGGTCTGTAAAATGTATGATCACTAACACCATATTCCCTATACACCACCTGGTGTAACGGGCACTTTACTTTTTTACACACAATACCTCGACAAAGAAATGAAATTAAAAACTACTTTAATATGGACTAGTACATTAACTACAAGTCGACTAAGAAATGAAAATAAAAACTACTTTAATATGGACTAGTACATTAACTACAAGTCGACAAAGAAATGAAAATAAAAACTACTTTAATATGGACTAGTACATTAACTACAAGTCGACTAAGAAATGAAAATAAAAACTACTTTAATATGGACTAGTACATTAACTATAAGTCGACTAAGAAATTAAATTAAAATCTACTTTAATATGGAGTAGTACATTAACTACACGTCGACAAAGAACTACAAGTCGACTAAGATATGAAACGCCCAAACTGTTCAGTTGTTACCATAATCCAACTTTATACCTCTAGCGAAATCTAAAGGGACTGAAATTCGTTTTTCTATCATGCCACATATATGTAGCTTATACGCGTAGCTCCTTCATTTCAATTTAAAAAGAAATCTTTGCGGTTTGTTCTTTCGGAGTCTCCTTTTCCTACCTATTCCCACAGCGGGCAAGCTCCTTGCAATCTTCAAGTCTGCAATACATGCCCGCGCATACTTGAGACTAACAGGTCCCTTTATCTAACGTCAATTTTAAAATAAAGGAAGACTGTACATGTGCTTTCCACAAAATTAGCTCAATGGTTAATGATTTGAACTACTAGGGACAAAAGGTTGGGTTAAATCCACAGCTTTCATTTTTATCCAGTCATAAATGGGTACCTGATTTTCTTTTATGCGAACAAAAAAAAAAAAACGATATGGTCCAAATACTGACCATACTACCCCAAAAATCATGTGCTGAAGGTCTAGAGAACAATATTGAAACTAACACCATATATACACCACGTGGTCTGACATTGCTCTTTTCTTTCATTCCAAAACATCATATTTTCCTGATCATCTGCTGTCACTGTCGTCAGTTGGTGAAACCTGTGGACATTTGGGTCATCGTTTTCATGAGGGTCCTCGGGACAAATTTCGTGATGTCGGCACCTTGTGATGTCCACATCAATTCTCCTGACCCCCAAGACATCCCAAGTTACTGGCATCTTCCTTCCTTCCTCCCTTCCTTCCTCCCTTCCTTCCTTTCTTTCTTCCTTCCTTCCTTCCTTTCTTTCTTCCTTTCTTTCTTCCTTTCTTTCTTTTATTCTTTTTTTCTTTCTTTTTTTCTTTACTTCTTTATTTATTTCTTCCTTTCTTTCTTTCCGCTTTCACCTGATGGCTGCTAAAATAATGAATCATCCTCTTAACCGTCCGCACTTAATAGGACGTTAAGTTGGCATTGATGCGCTGTCTTATGTTTTTTTTTGCGCCTGTTAGTCCAACACATCCAATTTCAGCACAACACTTTTGGGTACCATGTTGCTTTCCTCTTTGATCCTCACACTCTTGGCAAGACTGGATAGTCTGTTTCCAGAAGCACCTCTGTGAGGTGGAGAAGGGTTTTGATCAGATTTGGAGTTCACTAGTCCTGACGCAAGCCGCCAGCTTTTGGTTGCTGACAGCACTCAGCTCAGTGTCTGAACGAGCTCCTTGGTCCCCCAACTGGTACTATTTCATGCTCGTCGTATGATCGTAGTCGGATTGCCTTTAAGAACCGCCCAATTCCCTCTTTTGGTTCTTTAGACTCGAGCGAGATTAATTCTTAGCTTTAATTGAACTTTATAAACTTTTCTATATGTTCAGGAAAAATACCAGACAGCTTAAGAAAATGGCTTGGCAGAAGGTCAACAACAGAAATGATAAATAACTGTCGAGATCGAAAGTTGTGGAGAGACATGATCACCTACGCCAACAGGCCCGGTACTTGATGATGATGATGGTGATGATGATGATGATGATGATGATGATGATGATATGTTCAGGCCTCGTCTCTCTAAACATTTTAGCATCGCTCTTCAACGTACCGTAGATTGTCGTCATCTTGTGTGTGTATACATTTTCTACGAACATTAGTTATACAACTTTGACTTCTCACTTACACACACATTTTTGGTCAGTTTTTTTTTTTTTGTGTATGCGTGTGGACACCCCCCCCCCTTTTTTTTATATTGTGTTTTTAAAGAACTTATTGAGCTTAACGAAGGTTTATACCAACTTGTTTTGCTCTCAAAATGAAAAAAAACAAATGTGTAAATGTTATTTCATCTTCTGACTTCATATTTAGCTTAATTGGCCCAGTGTCGGAACCTTGGTCACGGTCAGGAAAGAAGAGAACTACTACTAACAGGCGACTAAGGAGATCGTGGTCAAGATTTACTATTGTGTTCCTCTTCTTCTAATTCTCTTCTTCTACTTCTTCTCCTCTTCTCTTTTTCCTTCGCTTCTTCTCTTTTTTCCTCTTTTTTCTCTTTTCCTTATTTTCTTTCTCGTCTTCTTCTCTTATTCTTCTCTATTTCTTCTTCTTCTTCTCTTCTTCTTTTATTCTTCTCTTTTTCTTCTTCTTCTTCTCCTCTTCAGTCATCAGTATTTGCAATGCATTTATTTAGGCCAGCATGAGCCACGAACAGGACAATGTTTCTGAGCTCTTCACCTGCATCTCATAATTGTTTGTGCTTGTATACTTCGTTGGGCCATGTTTTGTGCTTGGATACTTCGTTGGGCCATGTTTGTGATTGGATACTTCGTTGGGCCATGTTTGTGATTGGATACTTCGTTGGGCCATGTTTGTGATTGGATACTTCGTTGAGCCATGTTTGTGTTTAGATACTTCGTTGGGCCATGTTTGTGCTTGGATACTTCGTTGGGCCTTGTTTGTGATTGGATACTTCGTTGGGCCATGTTTGTGATTGGATACTTCGTTGGGCCATGTTTGTGATTGGATACTTCGTTGAGCCATGTTTGTGTTTAGATACTTCGTTGGGCCATGTTTGTGCTTGGATACTTCGTTGGGCCTTGTTTGTGATTGGATACTTCGTTGGGCCTTGTTTGTACCCTGCGGGTTTTGAGATTGATGATCTCCTGCAAGATGTCATCTCGGGTGTTTTGATGCTACACAATGGAAAAATAAATTAAGACAATTAATATATGGTTTACAAACACATGTGTAGGTTTGCTCCATAGAATCAATTCTCATACTATGGCCATAACCAATCAATTTAATGTTTCTAACGAAAGTGAAGATATTGCAAATACTAAAATAACGCTGTAGGTTTGCAGAATGCATTCTTTGAAACTATATATGTTGATGTTCCCAGAGGGTGTAGCCATACGGGCCACTAAAACATAGACTAGCACACCACTTGAATCTCAGAACTTCCCTGCATCGACTCTATGGTCACAGCTACCATAAACATAGACTAGCACACCACTTGAATCTCAGAACGTCCCTGCATCGACTCACAGCTGGTCACAGCTACCATAAACATAGACTAGCACACCACTTGAATCTCAGAACGTCCCTGCATCGACTCACAGCTGGTCACAGCTACCATAAACATAGACTAGCACACCACTTGAATCTCAGAACGTCCCTGCATCGACTCACAGCTGGTCACAGCTACCATAAACATAGACTAGCACACCACTTGAATCTCAGAACGTCCCTGCATCGACTCTATGGTCACAGCTACCATATCTCATTTGATGAAGAGATGACCTTCTACTCTTGTTATTTCTTCTCATCACATGACCAATAAATGACCACCTTCTTCTCTTGTTGTCTCTTCTCATTACATGACCAACATATGACCACGTTCTTCTCTTGTTGTCTCTTCTCTCAAATAGCCAACATATGACCACCTTCTTCTCTTATTGTCTCTTCTCATCACTTGACCAACATATGACCACCTTTTTCTCTTGTTATCTCTTCTCATCACATGGCCAACATATGACCACCTTCTTCTCTTGTTGTCTCTTCTCATCACATGGCCAACATATGACCACCCTCTTCTCTTGTTGTCTCTTCTCATCACATGGCCAACATATGACCACCTTCTTCTCTTGTTGTCTCTTCTCATCACATGACCAACATATGACCACCTTCTTCTCTTGTTGTCTCTTCTCATCACATGGCCAACATATGACCACCTTCTTCTCTTATTGTCTCTTCTCATCACATTGCCAACATATGACCACCTTCTTCTCTTGTTGTCTCTTCTCATCACATGGTCAACATATGCCAACCTTCTTCTCTTATTGTCTCTTCTCATCACATTGCCAACATATGACCACCTTCTTCTCTTGTTGTCTCTTCTCATCACATGGTCAACATATGCCAACCTTCTTCTCTTATTGTCTCTTCTCATCACATTGCCAACATATGCCAACCTTCTTCTCTTATTGTCTCTTCTCATCACATTGCCAACATATGCCAACCTTCTTCTCTTGTTGTCTCTTCTCATCACATTGCCAACATATGACCACCTTCTTCTCTTGTTGTCTCTTCTCATCACATGGTCAACATATGACAACCTTCTTCTCTTGTTGTCTCTTCTCATTACATGGTCAACATATGACAACCTTCTTCTCTTGTTGTCTCTTCTCATCACATGGTCAACATATGACAACCTTCTTCTCTTGTTGTCTCTTCTCATCACATGACCAACATATGCCACCCTTCTTCTCTTGTCTTTTCTCATCACATAGCCAACATATGACCACCTTCTTCTCTTGTTGTCTCTTCTCATCACATGACCAACATATGCCACCCTTCTTCTCTTGTCTTTTCTCATCACATAGCCAACATATGCCACCTTCTTCTCTTGTCTTTTCTCATCACATAGCCAACATATGTCACCTTCTTCTCTCGATTACAGATGTTAATTATGATGTGCCTGATCGTGTTAACTGTTAAATAACTATTCTCAAAAACCAGCTGGACAACCTTATCTCAGATATCCCGGACCAAGTACAGGTCATAATAAAAGACCGGTTTCCACAAGTTTCCATTTTTCTCTAAAAAGAACAACTCACACAGATGTTCAAAGAACAAATATTCGCAATTACTGTTCTTGTCTCCACAATATGGAGCGGGGCTGTGGCGGACTGCTCCTTCCGAGGAAATACGTATCAGGTTTGTGAGTTTCTGAATTCAATACTGTTGTTATTATTTTAATTGTTTATTGTATAAATTGATGAATGGTCTTTGAAGATCGTTCATTCATTGGGTGGCGTCTTAACATTGACAGTTAGCTACCGTTGAACATCAGTTTACCTTGACTCTTGTCTTGATGATGCACGTTATTGTCGTCAGTTAATCTGCTCATGCCTTATGTTAACAGTCCAGTTTTGTGTTAATCTGCTCATGCCTTATGTTAACAGTCCAGTTTTGTGTTAATCTGCTCATCTCTTATGTTAACAGTCCAGTTTTGTGTTAATCTGCTCATCCCTTATGTTAACAGTCCAGTTTTGTGTTAATCTGCTCATCTCTTATGTTAACAGTCCAGTTTTGTGTTAATCTGCTCATCTCTTATGTTAACAGTCCAGTTTTGTGTTGATCTGCTCATCTCTTATGTTAACAGTCCAGTTTTGTGTTAATCTGCTCATGCCTTATGTTAACAGTCCAGTTTTGTGTTAATCTGCTCATCTCTTATGTTAACAGTCCAGTTTTGTGTTAATCTGCTCATCCCTTATGTTAACAGTCCAGTTTTGTGTTAATCTGCTCATCTCTTATGTTAACAGTCCAGTTTTGTGTTAATCTGCTCATCTCTTATGTTAACAGTCCAGTTTTGTGTTGATCTGCTCATCTCTTATGTTAACAGTCCAGCTTTGTGTTGATCTGCCTGTACCTTGTCTACCAGTACCAAGTTTATGACAGGACTGATGATGTTGTTGATGTATTGCCACGAGCTGATGCGGGCAGAGTGCCCTTTGACTCATTGATGTGGCGGGTCGTAATGGCTTTCTTGACATTCCCGGCTCTTACTGAAAAAATTGGAGTTCGTCTATCCCAGGCTGTGCTGGAAAAATACTAGTCCAGACCAGGGTTACTGCAATACTAGGTCTTCTATATCAGTAACAGCCACCACTACAGGGAACCCGGCAATACTAACTTCTGTTAGCCAACCTGTTTTGACGCAGACTGTTACAGTGGGAGACAACGAGGAGGCAGATCTGCTAGGTCTTGGTCAGTTGCGCCGACGCTGGTATTACGACCATAGTTAGCAGACGCGTATGCTCCCCCCAATAATGTGGCAGCAGGAAGGCATCAGTAGAAACGATCAAAAACAGTAGACGCAAAACGTTGGAGAGGGAGAGACATGTTCACCTACGCCAGCATGCAAGTTACGTAACGATGATGACAATGTAAAGAAGACTAATCAACTAACACAGAACTGGAATTGTCAGTCGCTGGACACTTCGAGAGTTGCTGAGTATGGGATCTGAGCACCTATGGTCATGTTCGGAGTGCAACGGTGATGACCGGCAAATAACTCAATAGCTCATGTCCTAAGATTTATAATTGTTATTATCTTCTGTTAGTTTGAAGTAGTTCTCTCTTTTTTTATAACAAAAAGTTCACCGATTCTCAATCACTTCATCTCACAAAACATAAAAAATAGTCTCTGACACTCTGCTGCACTTATATTTATATTGTCGCTATTAACAGCCTTTGCATGAGAACGTAAACTGGCTGTATTTCTATTTAATAATTCTGGACTGTTCCCTCCGAATAAAGCTAATGTTTCAAATAATCATTTTTTAAAATTAATTGATTTACTTATTTTTTTATAAAATCATATTTAATTTCTTAATTATCAGGAGTGATTTTAGCGTTAACTAAAAATTGAATCATTATTTTATCTCTTTTAAGATTAATTTATCGTTGCATTATTTTCAAAATGAATTTTTGCTACGATTTTTCTAGATGTTTTCATTTGTTTGTTTGTTTGTTTGTTAATAGATTTATTTATCTATATTCTATATTCTATAATCAATTATTGATAGTCTAGCTCAACTCTGTAAATGTACATCAATAACACGGACCAGTCAACTCACAAGTACTACCACTAAATATTACTACGCAACGTGAACAGTCATTTTGTGTTGCGCAACATTTTCGCAATTTTTATTTTATTTTGTTCTCTAAATTTAGTTCAGAGCTACAACTACCTTGGACATACTATAACCAGTGATGGTAAATGTACATCTGAAATAAACAAAAGAATATGTATGGCAAAAAGAAATTTTAATGCCATGAAAAATATACAAACATCAAAACAAATAACACCAGGGCTAAAACTAAAAATAGCAAAATATTATATCTTCTCAACATTCCTGTATGGTGCAGAAACATGGATATTAGACAAGAAAACAGAACAGAAAATTGAAGCCTTTGTGGATTTAAAGAAGAATAGGTAGAATTGGATGGAAAGAAAAGAAAACAAACGATGAAGTTTTAAAACAACTAAAAATGAAAAGAGAACTACTAAACACAATTAGAACAAGACAAATGAAATTTTTGGGGCATGTTAAGACACAACATCCTAATAAAAGTAGTATTGGAAGGGAACATACAAGGTTGAAGAGGCGGAGGCAGACCAAGACTAACATGGACGAGTAACATCAAAAGATGGACAAGTCAACCTATGACAATCTGTACCATCAAAGCAAGAGACAGAGTGGAATGGCGCTCCATGGTACCCAACCTTCGATGCTGAGACGGCACTCAATGATGATGATGATAATCTCTAAATTGATTCATCGTTTGATTGAAATAATTACGAGGTGTTTTTTTTTCAGCTGGAACGCACCAGAACGCGTTCCGGTAAACTTTTAAAATGTTAACGGTTCCGATATGCAAATTTGTTTATGTTTATTTGACCTTTACCTGACAGACTGGCGTTTATGACCCAGCTTCTACTACAATTGTAGTTACCAACTACTCATCATCATCATCATCAAGTACCGGGCCTACTGGGGTTTATGACCCAGCTTCTACTACAATTGTAGTTACCAACTACTACTCGCGCCAATTTTGCAATAAATAAAAATTTGACTGCGCCTAGTGATAGACACTCCCTGAATGCTGGCCACTTCAAAGTACCTACCGAGCACACCTCCTTTTCCCATAATGATACTAAGGATAAACAATATCACTCTTGTGATGTCAGACAAATGACGTGGATCGTATCAGTGTCTTCTTATCAAAGATACCTCAATCTAAGTATTTTTTGTGTGTTTATTTTATTTTAAGGCATGGAAATAAAACAGTGAGTCTTTTCAACCTAAAGCAATAAGGGCAGTTAACACGTTTAACTTTAAAGGAGTAACCTTAGAGAAGAGGGTAGACTATCGATTAATTAATGTAAACCATTATTTTGATCCTTCTCTTCATAAACTTAAGTACATAAGAGATTCATTCTCTGGTATATATTACTTGTTTCGTTTCATGTGAGTGAGTGATAGAGTTTAAGTAAACTTCTTTTTTTTTTTAAACCATAATTAGGAGTAGTCCTGTCTGTTTGTATTTAATTGTGGGAACAATATTTCGTTGTGGACTTTTTTGGATTCCTTTTTGAGAGATTGAAAAGGAAAAGGGGGGGGGGGGGGGGCGTGTAGAGAGATGGGACTCAAACAAAATAGAAGGGAATATAAAGTGCAATTAAAGAAAATAATTAATCTCCCTCGGGTCGAAAGGACAAAGCGGACATGAGGCGGTTCTTCAAGGCTGATTGGCTACGATCATACGAAGAGCACGAGTGCCACGAAAAATAAGGCGGAATGAGAAAGCAAAATAGAAATAAATAAAAGAAGAAATAAAGAAGTAGATGAGAAATAAAAATTAGAAGAAATTGATGGGAAAATATGATGTTGATTAATAAGGAACATATAAAGAATAATTCGAAGATGAACGAAATGATGAAGATGATGATGGAAATGAAGAGGAGGCGGGACAAGAAAAAATGCTGTTGACATCGAGGAATAAGAAGAAAAAAGGGAGAAGAGAATAGCAACGTCATTATGGCCAGGAAAAAGGTATGATGAAGAATAAGAGAAAGTCGAAGTTACAGAAGACGGTGGTAGTGACGATGTTGGTAGTAACGAATAAGAGAAAGAATAAATTATTAGTAGTTGTTGTTTAATCATGTTGATGGTGATGATGATGATGATGATAATGTTGATGATGATGATGATGATAATAATGATGATGGTGATGATGGTGATGAGGATAATAATAATGATGATGATGATGGTGATGATAATAATAATGATGATGATGATAATGATGATGGTGGTGATAATAATAATAATGTTGATGATGATGATAATAATGACGTTGACGATGATGATGATAATGTTGATGATGATGATGATGAAGATGATGGTGATGGTGATGATGATGATAATAATGATGATGATGATGATGGTGATAATAATGATGATGGTGATGATGATGGTGATAATAATGATGGTTATGATGATGATGATGAAACTGATTATGTTCATGATTATGCCGATGATAATGGAAAAGAAAGAAAGAAAAAAAGAAAGAAAAGAAAGAAAAGAAAGAAAGAAAGAAAGGAAAGAAAGAAAAGAAAGAAGGAAGGAAGGATAGAAAGAAAGAAGGAAATGAATGAAAGTAAGAAAGAAAGAAAGAAAGAAAGAAAGAAAGAAAGAAAGAAAGAAAGAAAGAAAGAAAGAAAGAAAGAAAGAAAGAAAGAACTGTCCTAAAATATGAAAATGCAAGTATTTTCTTACGACAGGTCGGCCCAATAGGAAGTGATAACCCTTGTGACGACTGCATCTGTCAGGAGACAGGACGTGTGACATGTGCCACTATCGACTGCTACTACCCCTTGGTTGCCAGACTTTGTCCAGATAGTTCAGTGCCTGTACGGAGACCTGGAGAATGCTGTCCAACGTGTACATCGGTGGTAAGTTAGTGGGTAGGAGCGGTTGTCAAAGTATGGGATGTGGTCAAGGCTTTCTTGCAGTGAAGGAACATTTGATGATTGATGATGATGATGATGGTGATGATGATGAGTGATGGTGATGGTGATGATGATGATGATGATGATGGTGATGCTGATGATGATGATGATGGTGATGATGATGGTGATGGTGATGATGATGGTGATGATGATGATGATGATGATGATGATGATGATGATGATGATGGTGATGATGATGGTGATGGTGACTCTGCTTCAGAAAGAGATCGTGTTCATCCAAAATGGAGTGCAATAATATATTTAATATATCAGTACTCTCATGACGAAATACCAAGTTTGTTATAGTAACAGACTCTGATCACGGAAATACCAAGTTTGTTATAGTAACAGACTCTGATCACGGAAATATCAAGTTTGATATAGTAACAGACTCTGATCACGGAAATGCCAAGTTTGTTATAGTAACAGACTTTCAGCAATGGAAAATATAACCAATCGTCAGTCTATGTCATCAAAGAAAGTAAATGATTAGCAAATATAGTTAGATACGTCTTTATATCGCAGCAGATTTATAGTTTCCTCTTACATGGTTTGATTCACAGCCATCTGTATTATTAATAAGGCCCACGGACTGAAAGGAATCACACAAGACCTATGACGCATTCAGAATTGCGAGCTTGGGCGGTTGTGGGTTGAATGACTCAACCGTCTATAGCTCTCAAAGCTGAAAACGTCACGCGCTTTTGGTGATTCCCGGATTTCATTTCGGATGCCACAGTAAATCTACAAATGACTGTGTCTTATCCATGTAGTGCTGTCATTGATGTGTGCAGAGATGAAGCTTGATTAAATGAGTTTCTTATTTCTTATTTGCAGGTGACAGAAGCCACATTGTGACCAATGGACGTCAGAAATCATTAGAATGTTTCACTATTAAACTGACATATTTGTTTTGTTTTCATGCTGCATTAACATCATTGGTTGCAAGTTGTACATCACAACATAGGGAACAAGCAGGACAACATCAAGAGCACAAGCTTCTAAGAAGAATGAATGAAGTCGATGGTAGCAGCTTTACCGAATAAGAATGTAACAGAAGAAAGAGCCGATGTTGCTGCCAAATGACTTCTTCATGGGACTACAAACTGAATACAAAATTACTACACAAATAGACGCTCAGAATAGCTCGATATGCAGCATCGGTGTCAATCTTTTTGTTCTTGCATTGGTGTCAAATGTATTTGTGTCAATGTTGTAGCTCCTCGATTGGTGTCATTGTTATCGCAGCTAATCCATTGGTATCATTGTTATATCAATGTTATTGTTCCTCCATTGGTGTCAATGTTATTGTTCCTCCATTGGTGTCAATGTTATTGTTCCTCCAGTGGTGTCAATGTTATTGTTCCTCCAGTGGTGTCAATGTTATTGTTCCTCCAGTGGTGTCAATGTTATTGTTCCTCCAGTGGTGTCAATGTTATTGTTCCTCCATTGGTGTCAATGTTATTGCTCCTCCATTGATGTCAATGTTATTGTTCCTCCAGTGGTGTCAATGTTATTGTTCCTCCAGTGGTGTCAATGTTATTGTTCCTCCATTGGCGTCAATGTTATTGTTCCTCCAGTGGTGTCAATGTTATTGTTCCTCCAGTGGTGTCAATGTTATTGTTCCTCCAGTGGTGTCAATGTTATTGCTCCTCCATTGGTGTCAATGTTATTGTTCCTCCAGTGGTGTCAATGTTATTGTTCCTCCAGTGGTGTCAATGTTATTGTTCCTCCAGTGGTGTCAATGTTATTGTTCCTCCAGTGGTGTCAATGTTATTGTTCCTCCATTGGTGTCAATGTTATTGTTCCTCCAGTGGTGTCAATGTTATTGTTCCTCCATTGGTGTCAATGTTATTGTTCCTCCAGTGGTGTCAATGTTATTGTTCCTCCAGTGGTGTCAATGTTATTGTTCCTCCAGTGGTGTCAATGTCATAGTTCTTTGGTTGGTCATCATCATCAGGTACCGTCCCTGCTGGCGTAGGTGATCATATCTCTCCACAACTTTCGATCTCGACAGTTATTTATCATTTCTGTTGTTGACCTTCTGCCAAAGCCATTCTCTTAATCTGTCTGGTATCTTTTCTCTTTGCTTCCCTCTATCTCTTCGTTCACAGTTTGAGCAGTGATGGAAATAGTGGATGAGGTGACTGTGCATTGAAGTGTCTGTGGCATTGGGGCCATGCATGTGTTGAGTGTAGACATCTCAAGGAGCACGATCTTGTGTTACAATTTGACTTGCAAAGTGATCGAGTCATGATTTCGTCATTTTCACCCTTTGTTTCATTATGGTATCAATATCTTCTGCAATCTTACTTTGCCATGCTGGGCAGTTATCCAAAAAGAATTAATGTTGCAGTGCGTTTGTGACATATTTAGTGGGTTTTTTTTCCAATCTTTTCTTTCACAGTTTTCTGTTTTGATAAATCGTTAAACTGTAAAACTGCCTCACCTTCCTTTCTGCTTTCCTTAGGCATCGACAAAGCCAGACATAAATGTATGCATGCTCCTACAAGACAATATGAACTTGCATCTAAACAAACATACACACATATGGCGATATTTATGTATAATTTATTATAGTTTTATGTATGGACTTTACAAATGAATAAATCTGTATGCGAACTATAAAATTCCATTTTGTTCTTTGTTATCTGTCAGAATGTGGTATTTTAATTTAAGATCTGCAGCGACTGTTTAAGGCTAGTAGAAACACTGGCCACCTCATCTTCACATAACGTGGTCCTGTTCTGTGAAATCAATGCCTTACTTCCATTTGACATAATGTTACCGTACATCCATTATGTTTACCTCTTTATTACTGTCCTTGTTTTATGTTGTATGGTCCTGTTATGTCACTAAGTACACAATCTTCTTCTTTCAAACCTTAAAAGTGGTAAGATGAAGCTGCACTTTAAATTGTAAGAACAATTTTTGTGGTTACAAATAGAACGTCGTAGCCTAGCCAGGAAACTTTCAGATTTGCAAACCTTTGACCTCTCTGTTACGAGCATTATTGCACCAAAATATAACTCATAACTAATGACATTAATTTAAATAAAACATTTTACGTTTTCTGTGTTTGATGGCACAGACTGAAACCAGTTCCAGAAAATATATATATTTTTGAGTTCTCCAGTTTTTTACCTCAGATGTAGTTCATAGAGACTATAAAATAAATTGTGCGTGTTAATCCGTTTTTCCCTAGCAGCCATGTGCACAGGGTCCCTCGCCGCACAGGCAGATAACTCCGGCTTCGGAGGTACTCACATTTTTTCCGTCGATGAGTAATTGACGTTTCAAGCCGGGCCTCGCTGCTGAGACCAGGGGTGGTTGCCACAGAGAGAAATCATAAATAAAAATCCCAACCGGTGTAGCCAGGATTTGAACCCACAACTTCTCTGTCTCGAGGCCGGCATCTTGACCAATCAATCCCCCATATCAATTTTAAGAATGAATGTACTAGAACATCTTCGAACACCTTTCTCCATAAACTTTAAAAAAATTTTCCAAAATGAGAACTAAAATGTCATATTTAGATGAAAGCAACTAGTTGTGACGTATTATCAAGCCCTACGTTAGCATGCGAGAGCTGGAAAACAGCAAAAGGCCTAGTAACAAAGTTGAATGCATTTGAAAATAAATGTCTAAAGAAAATATTTGGTATAGCATGGAACGAATTCAAAACAAAAGAGGAAATTAGAGAAATCGCCAATCAACCACTAATATCTTCAGTAATAAAGAAAAGATGATGGTCATATGTTGGACATGTGATGAGGAGAGATAATAAAGGAATAGCAAAGCAAGTCCTAAAAGTTGGAAACAACAGGTAGGAGGAAAAGAGGCCGACCCAGAGAAAAACTGAGAACAGCATTGATCAGAAAGGCAAAAACAGCAGGAATCGGCTCCCTCGATGAGATCGAGATATTGGCACAGAACAGAGACAAATTGCGAGATTTAATGAAAGATCTTTGCGAAGATTGAGAATACTAGAAAGACAATTTCGAAACAGGGAAAGCGTATCTAAGTCTATGCCCTATGGGCCGGCTACGGCTCGAAAGGTCGATAGCTAGGTAGAAACAACTGTGATGAAAACTTCATTATGTCCCTGGACAATATATTTTTGTTTTCAAGTAAATAATATTTTTAAGGTCGTTCGTTCGTTCGCTTTCGTCAGCTTTGACCTCTGACGAAGTCCCACCCACTCAATTTTTGTGGGACTGAATTTTTGCGTGTAAAGTCTGTTTTATCCCATTACAGGATGTCCCTCGCCATGCAGGCAGATTTACTCCGACTTCAGAGGTACTAATTTTTAGGGAATTAGTAAAACCCAGGTGTCCTCGCCAGGGTACGAACCCCGGCTGTTGCCGTGGTAAGCCAACCGCCTATCGATTGCGCTAACCGGACACCCATTTTTAAGGTCGAAACGTTGCTTTGTCTGGTCTTATTTTATCTGAAAAGCTTAAATAATCTGCTTTTAGCTCTTCTCGTAATTATATTTACTATCATGTCTAATCTTACCACTTGAAAAGCGTCTGTTAGCTCCTCGATCTCTTCCTTGATGACGTGAACTAAATATCCTATAACACAGAATATCACTGTGCACGAGTTCTGTAGCACCAGACAGTATTCCCGGGGCAGCTCCCCTAATCTGACTTTCGTTTTACAAAAGAAACAATATTTCTACACGTGGGAATGAGGAAAAAGTGTGAAGGAGTTGGACAAAAATTGTATTCGTCGAGAATCTACAATAGCTATATATATATCATCATCATCATCCTCATCATCATGTACCCTGCCGGCTGGCGTAGGCGATCATGTCCCTCCACAATCTTCTATCTACAATGCATCGTATCAGTTCTGTTGTTGACTGTTTTCCATGCCATGACACCAAGCCATCCAGTATTTTCTCTCTTTGTCGTCCGCGATCTCTCTTTCCTTCCATTTTGCCAGCCGCAACCAAGTATTCCAACTTTCCTCTTCTCATGATGTGCCCGAAAAATGCTGATTGCTTCTTTCTGATGTTTTTAAGAGCTCCCCTTTTGTATATATATATTGATATATTTTTCCCGTTCTCCAGCTTTCACCTCTGACGAAGTCCCTAGAGTCTAGGAACTGAATTTTGCGTGTTAATCCATTTTTTCCTGGCAGCCGTGTCCACCGGGGTCCCTCGCCGCATAGGCAGGTAACTCCGGCTTCGGAGGTTCTCATATTTTTTCCGTCAATGAGTAATTCATTTTTCAAGCCGGGCCTGGCTGCAGAGACCAGAGGTGGTTGCCGCAGAGAGAGAAATCATCAATAAAAATCCCAACTGGTGCAACCGGGATTCTAAAAAACATCATGTGGGAAGGGACGGTACAAAGTAGACGAGGCAGAGGCAGACCATGACTAAAGTGGACAGATAACATCAAAGGTGAACAGGTGAACCTATGACATCATGCAGCCACCATCAAGACTAGAGACGGGGTAAAATGGCGCTCCATGGTAGTCAACCTTCGATGTGGAAGTTGCACCAAAAAATAAATGGAGGCCACATACGTTTGCATCATCAACTTATGTTTTGTTATCTTAATTCAGCCATGTTTGATGAGATCGGTGGGTATTCTCAAAACTTTGTTTCTCCGTTGTGCTATAATAATGTGAAGATAAACAATATCTAGGAGGTGGCCGAACGGATAACTTGTGGGGCTCCAAACGAGAAGAACACAGCTTCCAATCCCGGTAGAGAGACGAAAGTTTTTATGTTTTTTTTTAATGGGAGGGGGGTGAAATAAAAAAAAAACTTGGCCTGAAGACCTTGTGGCGACTAAACTGGACAAGCGGCCTTTATTCTACGGTCATGTAAGCCCCGCCTACAAACCCTAGTTGTAGGATAATGCTGTAAAGATATTTTAAAAAACAATATTTAAGGAATTCTGTCGATGATACGAACATCTGTGTTGAAACCATCTTCAATGCTTTAGCTAGCGCGTGGCAGTGCTGCTACATGCTGAGAAGGTGCTGCTACATGCTGAGAAGGTGCTGCTACATGCTGAGAACGTGCTGCTACATGCTGAGAAGGTGCTGCTACATGCTGAGAAGGTGCTGCTACATGCTGCTGAGAAGGTGCTGCTACATGCTGAGAAGGTGCTGCTACATGCTGAGAAGGTGCTGCTACATGCGGAGAAGGTGCTGCTACATGCTGAGAAGGTGCTGCTACATGCTGAGAAGGTGCTGCTACATGCTGAGAAGGTGCTGCTACATGCTGAGAAGGTGCTGCTACATGCTGCTGAGAAGGTGCTGCTACAGGCTGCTGAGAAGGTGCTGATACATGCTGAGAAGGTGCTGCTACATGCTGAGAAGGTGCTGCTACATGCTGAGAAGGTGCTGCTACATGCTGAGAAGGTGCTGCTACATGCTGAGAAGGTGCTGCTACACGCTGAGAAGGTGCTGCTACATGCTGCTGAGAAGGTGCTGCTGCATGCTGCTGAGAAGGTGCTGCTGCATGCTGCTGAGAAGGTGCTGCTACATGCCGAGAAAGTGCTGCTACATGCTGAGAAAGTGCTGCTACACGCTGAGAAGGTGCTGCTACACGCTGAGAAGGTGCTGGGCAGAGGAAGTGAGTTCGAGTTATCTATGGAGTTCTCCAGTGTGCAATACAAGTAATCTGTCACCAAAATTAAAACTGAAACTAAATTTCGCAAAAACAAAAGCAAAAACGTAGAAAAGAAAAGCATTCATATTTGATTACAGCATATGGAGATGGCCAAGACTGTACTTGATTACAGCATATGGAGATGGCCAAGACTGTACTTGATTACAGCATTTGGAGATAGCCATGACTATACTTGATTACAGCATATGGAGATAGCCAAGACTGTACTTGATTACAGTATATGGAGATAACCAAGACTGTACTTGATTACAGCATATGGAGATAGCCAAGACTGTACTTGATCACAGCATTTGGAGATAGTCAAGACTGTACTTTATTACAGCATTTGGAGATAGCCAAGACTATACTTGAACACAGCATTTGGAGATAGCCAAGATCCTACTTGTCCTCGCTATTGTTACCTTCCTCAATTCACCGAACGAGGTACACATTTATTCCAGCTGGACTGCCTGCGGATCGAAGTTTAACCCCACATACCACCAATCCAGCCCTAACCACTACGCTACAGGCACAGCCCTATCCCCAGTGTATTGTATTTGCGCAAATGTAAAAGCACCACATGCATTAATGATACCTGAAACATGCAAGGAAATAGGTCACAGATAAACGGCGGAGGTGGAAGGAATGCTATCAAAACTGCCAACTATTTCAAGTTTGAAGAAAGCGTGACCGCAGATTAATTCGTGACTAACATTTCCGTTATTTACGTAAACGTGACGCTTGTATAAGGATTGTTGACGAACCACTCTATTTTTATCTCTGTAAATTTGTCTTGACACCTTACTTCAAACTAGATACAAATCATTTGATAAGTTTTTGTTGTGAATTATTTCTTAATTTCTTTCGCCAAAAAAAGTGTTTCATATTTTTGTATTTCCTCTCTAATGCTATTGAATTCGGTCAAAGCCTTCCCGTACGGTTGTACCGACCTACAGAACTGCACAACCTTCATTAGCCCAAAATAGCCTATCTATCTATCTATCTATCTATCTATCTATCTATCTATCTATCTATCTATCTATCTATCTATCTATCTATCTATCTATCTATCTATCTATCTATCTATCTATCTATCTATCTATCTATCTATCTATCTATCTATCTATCGTTTGACCTTTCGAGCCGTAGCCGGCCCATAAGGCATAGACCCAGATACTATTTCTCTTATCTGAATTTTTATTCCAGCAGTATTTAATTCTTGTAAAGATCTTTTATCAAATCTCGCCATTTGTCTCTGTTTTGTGCAAGCAACTCTATCTCATTGAGGAAGCCAATTCCTGCTGCTCTTGCCTCTCTAATCAATGTTCTTCTCAGTGTCTCTCTGGGCCGGCCTATTTTCCTCTTACCCGTTGTTTCCCACATGAGGGCTTGCTTTGTTATTCGGTTATTATCTCTCCTAATTTTCGAATGCGTTCAACTTTGTTTCTATGTCTCTTGTTGTTTTCCAGCTCTCACACGCATACGTAAGGGTTGGTAATAGCCATCCACACTGTTCTCATTTCCATTTACATACTGTATACAATATTTTCATATTTAATCATATGCTTGCAATTATATTTCTCAGCGTAGAGGCTTCATCTTAGTATGGGGCGGTATGTCCCTTCAATTTCTATTGGAACTGCTGTGATGGCATACGGTCTGAGCGTCATATGGAGATATCTGGCTTATTGATTGTGGTTCCTGGTCTGTGTGTAAGTGATATTGAGTACCTAGTCTTATCGAAAGCGGACAATTAAAGATGAGACCCCGTTTTGACGTTGAGCACATCAAAGAATCGTTGGCACTTGGAAGCCGAAAAGAGTAGGCTAAACACCACTGTCCGGTAGAAATGAAACAAAAATGGTACACTTACCATCATCCTCATAGACTTCATCTACACGCTTCATAGGCTTCAGCTACACGCATTCTATAGCTTCGTGCTTAGAGACTGTGATCTCAACCCCCCCCCCACCCCCCACAAATGTTAGTCTCTAGAAAGTACAGAAGACGTTATCCCGTTCTGCTACCGGTAAAATTGAACTAAGACATGTCCTAACCTTCAAATACAGATCTGAATTAGAAGATCTTTGGATCTGCGGAGAAGACGTGCCCGAAAGTGAAGCAATGTCCATAATCTTCTTTTTTTTTATCCTTTCTTTCTCATTTGCCTTTCAGCGTCGAGAGGGGATATAGTATGCGGTCTTTTGTTCTTCTTTTGACTTATCCTGATGTTATTTCTCAGAGTTTGCAATATTCCATCAACCCATACTTTTCTTGGTCGGTGATTGTGTCTCGTGTTATCTCGACTTTTATTAAAAGCTCTTTGTGTTGTGCTTTGATCTTTCTGTCTTATGATGTGGCCAAACCATTTTATATGTTGTTTCTTTCTGTCTTATCATGTGGCCAAACCATTTTATATGTTGTTTCTTTCTGTATTCACTTGCGGGGACCACTCCTAGCTTTTTTTTCCTCAGTTCTTAATTCCTGATTTTATCTCTCATGCAGCTTCCTGTCCTAACATATCTCACATCGTTAGTGGTTATTTTTCTTATTGTTGGGCTATGGTCTCGCTTGTGGATAATTCCTGTATTGTTGTTGTTCTGGCATCGGTAGCACAATGTTGGGATGACGAAGATCATCGAGGTCTGAAATAATTCAAACGTAAGGAAGAGAAAAAAGGATCTCGGATTCCTATGAATACCAGCTGGGACGAATTCTCTCTCTCTCTCTCTCTCTCTCTCTCTCTCTCTCTCTCTCTCTCTCTGTCTGCGATCAAGACTCAGAGTAGGATCCCAGACTCTCTCATGAAGTCAGCTGTCTGTTTAACTCTTTCTATACGGAAGCTTTTTCTCAATACAACGGACTAGATTTCAGGGACAACATTGTTCATGGTTTTAAGAATTAATCTACATATTTATATTTATCTAACATATAACATGTTATATATGAATGTTTAGATAATTGAACAAGGTATTAGGTGTCACCAATACCAAGATGATACAAGACATGTAAAAAGAATATGGTTTGACGACGGTTCACACTAACCAAATTGAGAGTGGCGCACAGTGCGTCGAAACGTACGGAAAGAGTTAAGTGAGTCGATTGCCCATATTCTCTTCCAGGGAGGTGGGCGTGGACCACATTGCTCTTATCCCTTCGTGGCACGTGGCCCAGCATTCCACCTGCCTGGGGAGGGCGGGGGGGGGGGGGACTCCACTGACAGAACACCATAATTAGAGTCTGTTAGATCCATTCTGATTGAGTACCTGTCAGAACGTTGCACTGTGTTCTGCGCCAGTGGCCCAGTGCATCCGATTTCAGCCAGCATTTTATTCACGTTTGCTTTCCTTAGCCTTTGATTGTCCCCAATCTTCCTGCAAAGCAGCAGATTGTCTTTCCTGTGGGGGGATTCTGCCCTTAGATGGTCGGCCCTCCCAGGTTTACGAGCACCATCTGCCCGAGCTTGTTGTAGTGCTGGAACGACCTGACAATAATTCATCTCATATACTTTTGCTAGACGAGTTTTTTTTTTAATTTGGTCGGCTTGCCTGTTCATTGCATGAATTGTTTTTAATTTCTTTGTCAATTGCTGTTTTTATTTCACTGTCCTGTCAAGGCCACTATTGCATTGTTGACGTAGGCAACGGCCTTATCATCAATCACTTCCAGGTCAAGGGACATGGTATGATAAAAAGTAAGTCCGCATAATTGTCTACATTTCATCAAAACAACAACCCTCAAAAAATGTTCACGAAAGAAATATTCGCAACTCTAGTTCTCGTCTCTGCGTTATGGGGCGGTGCCCAGGCAGACTGTACCTTCCGAGGAAGCACGTATCCCGTAAGTATTTGGATATTCATTGAAAGTTTGTATTCTTGTCATTATTTGGATAACCTGATTACTGTTTTGTTCTTTAACGATATTTCATTCCGACTTCCATTTTTTTTAAATTGGTTTGTTCCATTCACAATGTCTTCACTTCATACCCCAGCGGAAAGGGACATAACAAAAAAAGAGAAGAAAAAGTGGTATGCTAACAGTTTTACGTAGATCTTCCTCTTCTATCCTTCATCTGCTGCCGTTGGCGTCGAGGGGAGATACAATCTGCGATTCTTTGCTCTTTTCTTGGCCTCTTCTTATGTTATTCTTCCTAGTGACTCTAATATTCCCTTTATCCATCTCTTTCTCGGTCTTCCTCTTAATCTGGCGTTTTCGTAGCGTTCGTTTATGGCTCTTTGAGTCATTGTTAGTTCTTTTTGTCTTGTTATGTGGCCGAACCAATTTATCTGTTGTTTCTTTATGTATTCGATGGCTGGTTCAATTTCGAGTTTCTTCCTCAGGTCAGTGTTTCTTATTCTGTCCCTTAAGCTGTTTCCTGTCATCTTTACGTAGGTGAGAAACAAAAATCGAACGACGTTTCGGTCAAGTAGGCCTTCAGCTGGAACATTGTTACCAAACATTGGTAAGTCTACCCATACCGAACACGGATGTGTCGGGACGAAAATCGCAGATATCGCAACTTTGTCGTAAATTAGCGTCACAGCGCATCCCAACGACCATTTAAAAAGAAGAACAAATCTTAAGCTACACACAGAAACAATTAAAATGTCGTGGCCATCTAGACAGTTTGTCATGCGATTCCTTGCTTGAAATATACAAAGATATTTTATTTAAAGGCGAAATGAGAAGCGCAAAAGGCAAGCCCAAAGTAAGGTGGACAGACACCACAACAACACCAATTCGCCATGGTTGAAGCCGCCAAACGGGCCAAAAACAGAACTTTGTATCTTCTTCAATGTTCATATGATATAAGAAGGAGTGAAAGAGAGTTTATTTTTATCTTACATGTTTTAGTGGACATTGAAAACCGCCAATAATTGAACTGCGTAATCCAAGTGGCTGTCTTTTTTGAAGCCTCAAAATTTCACGAGTCACGACTGTTTGTTTTCATCTACAAGTGGCAGTTTAGTTATAGTCTTCGCTATTTTGCATCTTTTACGGATGAAGATGTCATGAGCCTAGTATATTCCATTCATTCTTTAAAAATGGTATTGGACTTTCCTGGCGGATAAGTGACAGGAACCGTTAAGGCTGTTTTCTGTTTGAAAAGTGTTCCTTTTTGCAGTTTTCTTATATTCCAGGTCCGGCTTGCTACCGGAGCTACTGAGTTTAGTGCTCTGTGCACACCGTGAGCTGTGTTTTTCATCCGGATCGTGTTTCATATTCCAATTGTTTACGTTGAATGATGATATCGTATGACGAAGAACAGTTTGGCTGCGTTAACGTTCGGTGCTGTTACGACTTATGTCTTTTGACATGTGCTGTTGCTGCTATGATGGGGACTGCATCTACCTTTCTTTGTTTGAAGCCTTCAATGAGATGGTTAAAATCCATAATTGAGCAATTATGGATTTTAATTCGTTTGCAGTGATACCGGGACCTTCGATTAACTACAACCATTACAGCTATTTTATAGAAGTGGTTTCAAATTGTGATACTGTAAACATTTAAAGGAGCCGCGATAGCTCAGTGGTTAGTGAGCTGGACTACAAAGAAGAGGAGGTCGGGTTCGATTCTGATGGACGGCTTCCGAGTTAACCCCCTGAAATGGGCACCATTTTTTTTCTGGGAAAGTAAAGCGGCACGGGCGTAATACCGACCACATTACCCCAAACATCATGTGCCGAAGGTCTATAAAAATTATGGGCACTAACACCGTATTCCCTATACGCCACTTGGCGTGACGGGGTTCTTTACTTTTTTTTTATAAACATTTAGCACAAATGTAAATATTGACGAATGTTTCGATATTTTAGTAGTTGAAGATCACAGCAAAAACATTTTTACAAACTGGCAAGTCAAAAGTGTCATGGGACGCTGTATTCAATGTCAAACCAGAAATGTCTATAAATCTAGGACACAGTCTCTGTAATCACTTTCAATGTGTAAAAGGAGGCAAGGACAACAGCAGCGCTGGAAGCTGACACCAACTAACCGCTGGCGGAAGGATCGGTGAACTATCCAGTTCCTACTACACCTCCTCGCGGTGCCAATAGAAACAGACGATCCAGTCTTGTCTGGTAAAGTAAGTAGGGATCGAAGAGGGAAGGCAACTTGGTAGCCACGAATGCCGCACTAAAGTCGAATGTGTTGGGCCGAAAGGCGCAAATATCGCAGTTTTACTCCAAAACACAAAACGATGCATGCACGACGAGTTAACGCCCTTATAATAAAAGGGCGGATAACGAAGAAAGAAAGAAAGAAAGAAAGAAAGAAAGAAAGAAAGAAAGAAAGAAAGAAAGAAAGAAAGAAAGAAAGAAAGAAAGAAAGAAAGAAAGAAAGAATAATTTGAAGAAGATTGTATATGTTATCTTCCTTAATAAGACACAAATGAACAAATCAACAAAAGAATCACTGACAAACAACTGGCGCAGAACGCGTTCCGGACATCTCCGGCTAAAAAATATGCCCTAGTAAAAGAACAAAAGAAAAAGCTCTCAGCACTTCGCCTCAAGTTGCTGTAGTATGCGTGAAGTTCAAAACTTCATTCTAGAGTCATACTATGTGGCATTGAGGTGCCTCGGTGGTCTAGTTGAGAAAACCACCCGACTTGACTACCGACGTTCGGACAACCCGTGTTCCATTCCCGCTGAAAGCAGTGTGAGTTGTACTCGTGGTCGGGAAACAAAACACTCCCGCGGTCGACCACCCGCCGGCAGATATGGGTACCAGGGTAGTACTCTGGGAAGGTGAGGAATGCCGCCTCGCATCGTGAGTGAAGCGACACTACCAAGAAGTCTCCGAACATTTCTGGATAGGCGGTCGAGCAAATATGAGTGAGAACTCGCGTTCTAAGTCGCCGATTCAAGTCTCGTACTTTACCTTTACTATGGGGCATCCTTTACCTCTACAATTAACTCAACGGCTGCCACTGCAAGAATTACAAAAGACAGTAAAATTTATACAGGAAACGACATTGCAGATATAGACAATACTTCAGGCGAACGAAAGATAGATAACTCAACGGCTATTTCTCATTCCAGACAGGTCCAATAGAAACAGATAATCCGTGTGATCATTGCACATGTATGGAGTCTGGGATGACGTCATGCGCTATCATCGACTGCTTCTACCCGATGTACGCTTCCCACTGTGTTGATGGCACTGTACCAGCACGCAAGCCTGGCGATTGTTGCCCACATTGCCCCGAGGAGGTAGGTCACAGACCAGGGGTTCTTACAGTGGTAGAAATGACTCAGTCCTGGTTCTTCAGCGTTCATTTAATGTTATGTACAGTGTATCCCAAAAAGAAGGTGCCTTTCTCAATAAATTATTGTCGCCCCCTTCCGGATGTGTGATATGAGGATCACTTTTAATACCAGAGATAATGTAATATCTTAACGTTGTTTATCCTACCTGGCATGGATTCAATATGGGCGTCCTTCATGACACGGCAGATACCTAGTCAATAGTCCAGATCCTCCCATACTCGACGCTACATGTATGTTGTAACGGCAACAAAGGCTTTATTGTTCATGAATTATTTAACGTGCGCGAATGTACACATGACCTCCTATATTATTCCGCTTTTCGAGAGTGCTAGACATCGGACTTCACTACCCAGAGAGAGCTAGACATCGGACCTCATTACCCAGAGAGTGCTAAATCTATACTATGCTATATGTGTATGCTTGTGTGCAGACAAGTAATTTACTAGCTAATTTAAATAGAAATTGGATTTGTACTGCTTTTCTGAAACAAGCTTTGCAATGGTTACTTTAAAATCTATCCAGTAAGGTCTTAGACACGCTTTCAGTGAAGTACATTCAATGTGGTATTTAGTTTTGGATTTCATCATCATCATCATCGAGTGCCGTCTACGCAACGAAGGTTGGCTACCATGGATCGCCATTCCACTCTGTTTCTTGCTTTGATGGTGCAGGTTTGTTTTAGATTGACTTGTCCATCTTTTGGTGTTACTCGTCGATGTTAGTCTTGGTCTGCCTCTGCCTCTTTTACCTTGTATTTTCCCTTCCAATATTACTTGTAGTAGGCTATTGTGTCTTTTAACGTGTCCCAAAAATTTCATATGTCTTGTCTTAATTGTATTTAGTTGTTCTCTTTTTATTTTTAGTTGTTTTAAAACTTCATCGTTTGTTTTCTTTTCTTTCCATCCAATTATACATATTCTATAAATCCACATTTCAAAGGCTTCAATTTTCTGTTCTGTTTTCTTGTCTAATGTCCATGTTTCTGCACCATACAGGAATATTGAGAAGATGCAACATTTTGCTATTCTTAGTTTCAGCCCTGCTTGTTTTATTGTTATTTGTTTTGTTGTTAGTATATTTTTCATGGCATTAAAATGACTTTGATATACGAGTATGATGCTTGACTTATATAAAGTTTTGGATTTAACAACTTTTAAATCAGACAAAATACTTTCACATACACATGTACTAACAATTAAACATAGTTTTTTCCATTGAGAATTTTTGAAATTTGGGTAAACGGTCTTTACGTTAAATTCTCAAGACGTCCTGAGTAATGTCACATGTTTAGGCTTGAAAAATAGAATAAGTCTGAAGATCACAAATCTCCATTTCAAGGTTAGAGAACTACTGAGTCACTTCATCTTCCATGGGATTGTTGGAAAGTGAAAGTTTTGGTCCCAGAACATCAACATCTGTTAATCCTGCCTGGAATTCCTCCTTGATATCCCATATTATGTCCTAAAACTCATAAAAAATATATTTCATTTTCTTCTTCCTTCAACTGCTGGCAAGAAGGGACGTGTGTTGTATCATTTAATGTTAATGCATTTTCTCTGACTACAATTCCCCTATGAAATCTTTCATTATATGTTTGACTACAATTCCCCTATGAAATCTTTCATTATATGTTTGACTACAATTCCCCTATGAAATCTTTCATTATATGTTTGACTACAATTCCCCTATGAAATCTTTCATTATATGTTTGACTACAATTCCCCTATGAAATCTTTCATTACATGTTTGACTACAATTCCCCTATGAAATCTTTCATTACATGTTTGACTACAATTCCCCTATGAAATCTTTCATTACATGTTTGACTACAATTCCCCTATGAAATCTTTCATTACATGTTTGACTACAATTCCCCTATGAAATCTTTCATTACATGACTACAATTCCCCTATGAAATCTTTCATTACATGTTTGACTACAATTCCCCTATGAAATCTTTCATTACATGTTTGACTACAATTCCCCTATGAAATCTTTCATTACATGTTTGACTACAATTCCCCTATGAAATCTTTCATTACATGTTTGACTACAATTCCCCTATGAAATCTTTCATTACATGTTTGACTACAATTCCCCTATGAAATCTTTCATTATATGTTTAAAAAGCTGAGAGATTTATTTTCCTTCTTGCAATTTCAGATTTAAAGCACCAAGACAGGAAGGCTAGCGTTTGTATGAATTTATTGTCTTTCAGCTTCTCTACAAATTCATTTCCAATATTTTCATTTTTTTGTTTAAGAAAAGTAATAAGAATATTCCTTATCTCAAGAAATCGTTGCAGACAATCTCCAGCAGCAAGGCAGCCTGGTTCACAAAGCTAATAAATATCACCATATTCATCGTTCAAAGAATCTAAAAATGCTATAAACTTTCTTCCCCTTTGAGTTTTTTCCTCTCTTAATAAATTTACAATATTTACAACTGTGATCAGTGTCACTCGTTAGTTTTCCACAAAGTGCCTCGTGATGGGTAGTGCGATAAAGGAATAAACAATTAGTCTTTTCCTTCTTTAACGAGCCTTACTAATCCGTTGTATGGCCAACCATTGCCTTACCTCCATCTGTTCCTGTGCCAGAACATTTCCCAAGCTTCCAAATTGAGAAACTCCGTCATTCAAAGTGTTCAGAATTTTGACTACAGCTCTGATAACTGCTTGTGGAACTTAACTCTGAGTGAAACTAGAACGCTGAACTCTGAATGAGACTAGAACGTTGAACTCTGAGACTAAAACACTGAACTATGAGTGAGACTAGAACGCTGAACTCTGAGACTAGAACGCTGAACTCTGAGTGAGACTAGAACGCTGAACTCTGAAACTAGAACACTGAACTATGAGTGAGACTAGAACACTGAACTCTGAGTGAAGCTAGAACACTGAACTCTGAGTGAGACTAGAATACTGAACTCTGAGTGAAACTAGAACACTGAGTTCTGAGTGAGACTAGAACACTGAACTCTGAGTGAGACTAGAACACTGAACTATGAGTGAGACTAGAACACTGAACTCTGAGTGAAACTAGAACACTGAGTTCTGAGTGAGACTAGAACACTGAACTCTGAGTGAGACTAGAACACTGAACTATGAGTGAGACTAGAACACTGAACTCTGAGTGAGACTAGAACGCTGAACTCTGAGGCTAGAACATTGAACTATGAGTGAGACTAGAAAACTGAACTCTGAGTGAGACTAGAACACTGAACTATGAGTGAGACTAGAACGCTGAACTCTGATTCAAGGAACAATGTAAAACTCTTAGCAAAAGCTGTGAGAGTAAAATCTGTTAATTTGCCAGTAAAAATAAAACATTAACTCAATATTCTTAGATGCTTACAGACTAAAAATCCATGAACATTTACCTTAGTTTTGAAGCTTTGTTTTGTGCCAGGTACTGACCATAACTTAGTTCTCCTATCACACAACCATCAACAGAAGCAAGATAAAATGAGCATACTTGATGAGAGATCACAACAGATGGGACATAAAATAAATAGAGATAAGACCTAAATTATGAGAATTAATGCAGTTGATAATAACCAAATAAAAATAGGAGAAATACCTCTACTAAACGTACAATCTTACTTATATCTGGGCAGTAATATAGACAAACAGAGAAGAAGAGAAAATTTTACCAAAATGAGGATGTCAAAAGCAAGAGCAGCTTTCGTTGCACTGGGAAACATATGGAAGTCCAAAGAAATTTGGTTAAATACTTAAAATTTTTTTAACTCCGATGTTAAGTCAGTCTTATTATATGGCTGTAAAACATGGAGAACAACTAAAATAACAACCATGAAGATACTGACTTTCATTAATGGATACAGAATAAAAGGATGGAAATGATAGGAACAAAAACACTAACATAGAATTATTGAAATGTTCCAGTCAAATGCAAGTGGATAAAGAGACACAGCGAAGACGATGGCGCTGGATAGGACACACACTACGGAAGCCAACTGAGAGTATTACACAACAGGCCCTTTTTTGAAATCCCCAGGGAAAAAGGCAAAGAGGAAGACCAAGGAATTCTTGGAGAAGACAGATGGAAGCAGAGATGAAGATGATGGAGAAGACATGGAATCATCTTAAAAGAATAGAAAGAAACAGAACGGCTTGGAAAGTGTTTGTTGAAGACCTATGCTCAGCAGGGATGCGGAGGACCTCCCCCTGTGATTATACAGCTCCAGTGTTTAGCATAATTTTAAAAAAACTAACAATATCTGTCAACTAATTAAAAAAAACTAACAATATCTGTCAACTAATTTTTAAAAAACTAACAATATCTGTCAACTAATTTTTAAAAAACTAACAATATCTGTCAACTAATTAAAAAAAACTAACAATATCTGTCAACTAATTAAAAAACTAACAATATATGTCAAGTAATTAAAAAAAACTAACAATATCTGTCAACTAATTAAAAAACTAACAATATCTGTCAACTAATTAAAAAACTAACTATATCTGTCAACTAATTAAAAAACTAACAATATATGTCAACTAATTAAAAAAACTAACAATATCTGTCAACTAATTAAAAAACTAACAATATCTGTCAATTAATTTTTAAAAAACTAACAATATCTGTCAACTAATTAAAAAACTAACAATATCTGTCAACTAATTAAAAAACTAACAATATCTGTCAACTAATTAAAAAACTAACAATATATGTCAACTAATTAAAAAAACTAACAATATCTGTCAACTAATTAAAAAAACTAACAATATATGTCAACTAATTAAAAAAACTAACAATATCTGTCAACTAATTAAAAAACTAACAATATCTGTCAATTAATTTTTAAAAAACTAACAATATCTGTCAACTAATTAAAAAAAACTAACAATATCTGTCAACTAATTAAAAAACTAACAATATATGTCAAGTAATTAAAAAAAACTAACAATATCTGTCAACTAATTAAAAAACTAACAATATCTGTCAACTAATTAAAAAACTAACAATGTCTGTCAACTAATTAAAAAACTAACTATATCTGTCAACTAATTAAAAAACTAACAATATATGTCAACTAATTAAAAAAACTAACAATATCTGTCAACTAATTAAAAAACTAACAATATCTGTCAATTAATTTTTAAAAAACTAACAATGTCTGTCAACTAATTAAAAAACTAACTATATCTGTCAACTAATTAAAAAACTAACAATATATGTCAACTAATTAAAAAAACTAACAATATCTGTCAACTAATTAAAAAACTAACAATATCTGTCAATTAATTTTTAAAAAACTAACAATATCTGTCAACTAATTAAAAAACTAACAATATCTGTCAACTAATTAAAAAACTAACAATATCTGTCAACTAATTAAAAAACTAACAATATATGTCAACTAATTAAAAAAACTAACAATATCTGTCAACTAATTAAAAAAACTAACAATATATGTCAACTAATTAAAAAAACTAACAATATCTGTCAACTAATTAAAAAACTAACAATATCTGTCAACTAATTAAAAAACTAACAATATCTGTCAACTAATTAAAAAACTAACAATATTTGTCAACTAATTAAAAAAACTAACAATATCTGTCAACTAATTAAAAAAACTAACAATATCTGTCAACTAATTAAAAAATCGTCCGTGCGCTACCGGGGCTCGAAAGGGGAGTTAAGAATAGTGGCGCTGTACCCTACCAGGCATGTTCGTAAGAGGCGAGAAAGGGGAGTAAAGAATAGTGGCGCTGTACCCTACCAGGCATGTTCGTAAGAGGCGAGAAAGGGGAGTAAAGAATAGTGGCGCTGTACCCTACCAGGCATGTTCGTAAGAGGCGAGAAAGGGGAGTTAAGAATAGTGGCGCTGTACCCTACCAGGCATGTTCGTAAGAGGCGAGAAAGGGGAGTAAAGAATAGTGGCGCTGTACCCTACCAGGCATGTTCGTAAGAGGCGAGAAAGGGGAGTAAAGAATAGCGGCGCTGTACCCTACCAGGCATGTTCGTAAGAGGCGAGAAAGGGGAGTAAAGAATAGCGGCGCTGTACCCTACCAGGCATGTTCGTAAGAGGCGAGAAAGGGGAGTAAAGAATAGTGGCGCTGTACCCTACCAGGCATGTTCGTAAGAGGCGAGAAAGGGGAGTAAAGAATAGTGGCGCTGTACCCTACCAGGCATGTTCGTAAGAGGCGAGAAAGGGGAGTAAAGAATAGTGGCGCTGTACCCTACCAGGCATGTTCGTAAGAGGCGAGAAAGGGGAGTAAAGAATAGCGGCGCTGTACCCTACCAGGCATGCTCGTAAGAGGCGAGAAAGGGGAGTAAAGAATAGTGGCGCTGTACCCTACCAGGCATGCTCGTAAGAGGCGAGAAAGGGGAGTAAAGAATAGCGGCGCTGTACCCTACCAGGCATGCTCGTAAGAGGCGAGAAAGGAGGGTTTGGCATGGGACTGGCTATCCTATACTGTAACAAAATAAGCCGAAAAAACTTCACAAGCATGGGCAAGTCAAAGAGAGAAAAAGCAAATCCGCCATCCAGGAAAGAGAAGGGCTCTCTGTCTAAGAGACATATGACGCAAGCCGGAAAAAGCCGTATGGAGCTGAAAGATAGAAGAAGAAGACTGCCCATAACTAAAACTCATAATTAGGTAATATCCGATTTCCATCGATATATTGGTGAAGTCTTCTTTACATTTCAGAGATCCCCCCCCCCCTCCCCTAGTGATTATACAGCTCCAGTGTTTAGCATTTTGTTAAAAGGAGCAATCAACTGGTCTTCGTTGTCTTTAAAGTCGTTAAGATTAAACGGTCATTGCTGTCTGTAGGTACAGTTTCACACCCTCGCTAATCTGGTTGTCTTTGCAATGACAGAATCGTAGCTATCTGGAACATTCTACCATCCACAGGAACCCAAATTCACACAATCACAAGAATGACTTTCCTCGGTGGATCTAAAAACTAAACCAGCAACATAACGGCGGGTTTGCTGTAAACTAGCAACTTAGGGACTTCCGTATCCAAGATGGTGGATTTAGTCCAAGTTCTCTCAATCGCTGCAGAAAGTGCACTCGGGGTCTGATTAATTTCGATTCTCTATTGCACTTTTTTGCGTTAAAGTCAAAATGATGATCTACTTATTACATCTGCGCCGATAAAGTGGTGTCGTATGCCGGCAATATTCCATTTTCGACAAATCAAGTGTTGTGAATGCGACCATCCACCTTCTAGACTTGTTCTGCGCTTCACGTCACATTGGTGCTGTTCATGACCGTTATTGGAATTGCTTGACGCAAGTTATTTATATGTTACTCATTAATGTAAACTGCTTCGTCAGCCGCAGTTTTATCTCTTTAAGGAATTTGCGCCGTATTTTGTTCGTCGTAGGCTACATTCACAAGAGTAATCAGGAATCTAAAGGGCGCGTCATTGCTGTGTTTGCGACATTGTTGTGTGTGTTACGTTATCGTAATGGCTCATCGTAAATCCCTAAACAGGCCGTACGCTAATCTTACGGTCTGTTGTTTGATGTGCGACGGGGATAATCTGACGAGTAAATGTGTGTTTATATGTTCGGAATTGGAGTCAAAAACGATGGCCTAACATCATTAAGCGCTATACATTTTAAAAAAAAATGTGACGATCATCATTTTCAGGAGGACGTGAACTTCCGGTATTTGGTGGAAAGACGGCGGGAACCATTGAAGGCTATGCATGAAGTGTTCCTTCTTGCAGTTTCCTCATATTCCAAGTCCGGCTTGTTACAGGAGCTACTGAGTTAAGTGCTCTGTGCACACTGTTTGCTGTGTGTCTCATCCGTTTTGATCATGTTTCGATATTCCAATTGTTTACGATGAATGATGATAACGTATGACAGGTAACAGTTGGCTGTGTTCACTTTCTGCGCGGTTTCGCCTTATGTCTTTTGGCGTGTGCTGAGACTGCTACGATGGGGACAACCGTTACCTTTCTTTGCTTGGGAGATGAGATATTAATTTGGATGATTGCGCTGGCACGGCGGTTGAGCAATTATGGATTTTAATTCGTTTGCAGTGATACCGGGGCCTTCCATATCCAAATAACCAAATAGCAACTTAATGGTGGTTTGCTGTAAACCAGCAACATAACGGCGGGTTTGCTGTAAACTAGCAACTTATTGGTGGGTTTGCTGTAAACTAGCAACAAAACTACGGTTTTGCTGTAAACTAGCAACACAACGGCGGGTTTGCTGTAAACTAGCAACTTGACAGCGGGTTTGCTATAAACTAGCAACGTAACCGCGGGTTTGCTGTAAACTAGCAACAAAACTGCGGGTTTGCTGTAAACTAGCAACAAAACTGCGGGTTTGCTGTAAACTAGCAACTTAATGGCGGGTTTGCTGTAAACTAGCAACAAAACTGCGGGTTTGCCGTAAACTAGCAACTTAACGGCGAGTTTGCTGTAAACTAGCAACTAAATGGCGGGTTTGCTGTAAACTAGCAACACAACGGTGGGTTTGCTGTAAACTAGCAACGTAACAGCGGGTTTGCTGTAAACTAGCAACATAACGGTGGGTTTGCTGTAAACTAGCAATTTAATAACGGTTTGTTGTAAAGTAACAACTTAACGGTGGGTTTGCTGTAAGCTAACATCAAAACAGCGAGTTTGCTGTAAATTAGCAACATAACGGCGGGTTTGCTGTAAATTAGCAACATAACGGCGGGTTTGCTGTAAACTAACAACATAACATGGGGATTTTGCTGTAAACTAGCAACTTAACGCATCCATGTCTATTTAATGGGTGAACGCTAAGAGGAAGAATACTATGTTAAACGGGAGATTAAAAAAAACCCTGATATAACGCATACATATATAACGCATTCTACCGTAATTTATTGCAAAAAGTAAACAGCCCCGTCACGCCAACTACCGTATAGGGAATATGGTGTTAGTGATCATAATTTTTACAGACCTTCAGCACATGATTTTTGGGGTAATGTGGTCGGTATTACGCCCGAGCCGCTTTACTTTCCCAGAAAAAAAATCCGGTACCTATTTAAAGCTAGGTGAACCCGGAAGCCGTCGGTTGGGGTCGAACCCTACCTCTTGACCTTTGTAGTCCAGTTCGAAATTATTGTGACTTTTCTTTAATTTATGTCAAAATAATTGCCAATTCAGGGATACACATAAAAATAGCATATCACTTCAAAAGGGAAGCCAATAGTAAGGTAAACGTCTACAAACTATACTTCTTAACGCTGAAAAGTGGATGGGAATGGAAAGAAGAAGAATGAATAAGTTGCAGAAAAGGACATTATAAACAATGACATACTGCAAACAATGTACAAAAGAACAATGCACGCATTTGTGTTAGCTGATCAATATCTTTGGGTGATCTGCTTATTGTTGACTAGAGAACAATGAAAACGTCACTGCTGATAAATACATTTTATTATAAATAATGAGATTGTCATTGAGAGTGAGGGGGGAACAAACAAAACAATTTTGTTAACTGAGGAGACCTGGTTCCAGGATGACACATCAGATGTGGACCAAGAAGAAGGTGATTTCAAGACATCAGACCATTGTGACAACAGAAGAAAAGAGAGATTTAGCTAGAGACAGAGATTCTTTCACACGAACTGTGATAGGTGTAATGGACAGGCAACCTGATGATGAGGAGATCTGATCAATCATTAATGGTATCTTCTGGTGAATAGTGACAATTATCTGTCACCTAAAAAACTAACAATAACTGACAACTAACTAAAAAACTAACAATAACTGACAACTAACTAAAAAACTAACAATAACTAACAACTAACTAAAAAACTAACAATAACTGACAACTAACTAAAAAACTAACAATATCTGTCAACTAATTAAAAAACTAACAATATCTGTCAACTAATTAAAAAACTAACTATATCTGTCAACTAATTAAAACACTAACTATATGTGTCAACTAATTAAAACACTAACTATATCTGTCAACTAACTAAAAAACCAACAATATCTGTTAACTAATTAAAAAACTAACAATATCTGGCAACTAAAAATACTAACAATATCTGGCAACTAATTTTAAACCTCTTAACCTCTTAGAAGGTCATCTGAATGAGATTTGGGTCTCGTAGAAGAGCCAGCTGAAAGAGACTTGGACCTCGTAGAAGATCCAGCTTAAGAGATTTGGACCTCTTAGAAGGTCATCTGAAAGAGATTTGGACTTTGTAAAATATCCAACTGAAAGAGGTTTGGACCCCTTAGAAGGTCATCTGAAAGAGATTTGGACCTCGCTTCGTAGAAAATCCAGCTGAAAGAAATTTTGATCTCTTAGAAGGTCCAGCTGAAAGAGATTTAGACCCCGTGAAGGTCCAATTGCAAGAGATTCAGAGATCGTAGGTGTGTCAATATGTTTCAAATTTTACATAAGAAAAGCTGATAACACTAACAGGCTATACGGTCTGCACACACACACACACACACACACACACACGCTCACATAAGAGACATTGATAACACTAACAGGTTCAATGGTCTGCACACACAAACACACACACACACAAACACACACACACACACAAATACACACACACGCGCAAACACAAACACACGCTCACACAAGAGACACTGATAACACTAACAGGTTCAATGGTCTGCACACAAACACACACACACACAAACACACACACACACAAACACACACACACACAAACACACACACACACAAACACACACACACACAAACACACACACACACAAACACACACACACACAAACACACACACACACAAATACACACACACGCGCAAACACAAACACACGCTCACACAAGAGACACTGATAACACTAACAGGTCCAATGGTCTGCACACACACGCACACACACACACACACACACACATGCGCGCTCACACAAGAGACACTGATAACACTAACAGGCTCAATGGTCTGCACACAAACACACACACACACAAACACAAACACACACACGCACACAAACACACACAAACACACGCTCACATAAGAGACACTGATAACACTAACAGGCTCAATGGTCTGCACACACGCACACACACACACACACACACACACACAACAAACACACACAAACTCGCCTGGTCTTGTACTCTTCTTTCATCCTAGTGGAGTGACCCAATGTAAGAGAAACATATTGCTTGTCATCATTTAATGTACTCATCCTAGTGGAGTGACCCAATGTAAGAGAAACATATTGCTTGTCATCATTTAATGTACTCATCCTAGTGGAGTGACCCAATGTAAGAGAAACATATTGCTTATCATCATTTAATGTACTCATCCTAGTGGAGTGACCCAATGTAAGAGAAACATATTGCTTGTCATCATTTAATGTACTCATCCTAGTGGAGTGACCCAATGTAAGAGAAACATATTGCTTGCCATCATTTAATGTACTCATCCTAGTGGAGTGACCCAATGTAAGAGAAACATATTGCTTGTCATCATTTAATGTACTCATCCTAGTGGAGCGACCCAATGTAAGAGAAACATATTGCTTGTCATCATTTAATGTACTCATCCTAGTGGAGTGACCCAATGTAAGAGAAACATATTGCTTGTCATCATTTAATGTACTCATCCTAGTGGAGCGACCCAATGTAAGAGAAACATATTGCTTGTCATCATTTAAAAGAACACATTTCAAATTACGTGTTGAGCTATAAATGAAAAGATACCACTTTGGATTATATTCTGAAAGACCAATCTTCATTAGGCTTCTTAAGCTGTTGTCTTCGGTAAAGACTGGCACCAAATCGTCCTCTCTCACACGTCATTTTTGTTCCTGGCATTCTGTTCCTTTAGTCTGGAGGCAAGCAAATCGGAAGACTTCCATTTGTTTCCATTTGCCATAATATATTCAGGCTGTTCTCTACTCAAGCTCCAAAACTTTGATTCTTCTTCTACCTTTTTAGCTCCCAGTGGAGCATAGGTCTTCAACAAACACTTTCTAAATCGTTCTGTTTTTTTTTTTTTGCCATTCTTTTAAGATCATTTCACGTCCTCCCCATCATCTTCATCTCTGCTTCTATCTGTCTTCTGCAAGAATTCCTTGGTCTTCCTCTTAGTCTTTTCCCATTGGGGATTCCAAACATGGCCTGTTGTGTAATACTCTCAGTTGGCTTCTGTACTGTGTGTCCTATCCAGCGCCATCGTCTTCGCTGTATCTCTTTATCCACTAGTATTTGACTGGTATATTTCCATAATTCTATTTTAGTGATTTTGTCCTGCCATTTCCATCCTTTTATTCTGCGTAATCATCTATTAGTGAAAGTCTGTATCTTCGTGATTGTCAATTTTGTTGTTCTCAATGTTTCACAACCACATAATAGGACCGACTTAACATTTGAGTTGAAAATTTTTATTTTTGTATTTAACCTAATTTCTTTGGATTTCCATGTTTCCCAGTGCAATGAAAGCACCTCTTGCTTTTGATATCCTTATTTTGGTATCATTCCTTAAAGGGAGGAACAGAACATGATACCAAAACTCGGATTATTTTCCCCCAAATGTTGACAATACGTGTTCTTTTTACTTTGGCCTGATTTAGAATGCCCTCGTTATTCGTTTTGGCTGCCCAGGCCAAATTCACTTTTTTTTCTGCACAAAAGTATACCACTGAGGCCTTCAACAATTTTCTTGTCTGATTGTCCGAAATTCACTTCAAATGTCCAGAATTCACTTCAAATGTGCAGAATTCACGTCATATATCCAGATTAGCTCTACAACACACCCAAGAGCTATTTTCGTATTTCCGTTGTCAAAGGTAGGTTGTGGAATAACCTTTTTTTCCACTTTTTGGAATGCAGGTTTTCCCTTAGCTACTCTGCACCTTGATGTACATCTACCAACTAAAGCTAATATCGTTCCTGATATCTCAATTCATTGACCTGGATGGATCTACTTTAATTGTCTTACAATAGCGTTCTGACTGTCAGATATCACTGTTACTGTAAACACTGCATGCTCCCTACGGGATGAGGCTGTTGAATTGGAACCAACATTGATGTTCGATTTTCTAAAGTTTCAAAATGATAACTCCGTTATAGAGCCAACTCAAGAGCAAATCCTTATCACGACGTACAATGCACATAAGTTAAATGAGTTTTGTAGTTTCATTTGAAATAGTCCACTCTATTCCTCAGTTTATTTAGTTGTCAAGGGGAGACAATCCACAAAGTGGTATCATTAGATCGCTTGATGGATACGAATTGTTGCCCCTCTTCAAAGTTACCTCCCTTCATTATCCCTTTGGAGACTTTGAATTATTACGATTGTTATTCTTTGTGATATTCTTCCAATCCTTACATTTTTTTAAATTTTAAATACTGTTAGTCACCACACAGAATACTAGAAATCATGTGTCATCATCATCATGTGCCATACCGGTTGGCGTAGGCGATCATGTCCCTCCACAATCTTCTATCTACAGTGCATCGTATCAGTTCTGTTGTCATGGATAACTCAAAATACGTGCTTTTTTTTTTAGCTTTCTTCTTCTTTCCTTCTTCATTTGCGTTTCAGCGTTAAGAGGAGATATAATTTTGGGTCTTTTGCTCTTCTCTTGGTCTCTGCTGCTGTTATGTTTCCTAATGTCTAATATCCCTCAGTCCATCATTTTCTTGGTCTTTCCCTGCGTCTCTTTTTCTTGAAATATTTATTAAATGCTGTTTGTGTTGTGTTTTGATCTTTCTGTCTTAGTCCAAACCATGTTATATGTTCTTTCTTTATTTATTCGATGGCTGAAATTATTTATTGCTTTTTTCCCCCCTCTTTTCTTCATTTTTGTTCTTATCTCTCATGCTGTTTTATCTCTCATGCTGTTTTATCTCTCATGTTTCTTCCAACACATTTCATCTCGGTAATGGTGACTTTTCTTACTGTACTTGAGTCTAGAGTCAAGTTCTGGCATTGTTAACAAAACGTTGGGACGAAGAGTGCCCGTTTTGCCTCCAGTTTGTTTTCCTTGTTTGACAGGAATGAAGATAGTTGTCCGACTATTTAACAAACTTGTGGGCAAATTGTCAGCATTGTGGACAAAAGTGTGCGTTGAGTTTCATTCATGTACTGTTGCTATTATGCATCTTATGTCCACGTATTTACGTTATCTTCAGTTCCTATACTTTACGTTTGTTGTTGGTGTTAACCTCTAGTGGACTTTTGAGCATCTCGTTTATTTGTGATTGTTCCCCTTTCAAGACTTTCGAGTTCAAACTTTGATCTGTCCGGTCTCAACGAATCCGCATAGGAAACAAAACAAATGTTTTAGTTAGCTCCTAGAATTTGCTTCCGTGGTTTATCTTTTTTTTTTATGATGATATTCTCTTCATGTCTAGAACGGGGGGGGGGGGGAGATTAATTACGAATGTGTGTGGTGAGATAGAGAGAGAGAGAGAGAGAGAGAGAGAGAATACTACCAGCAAAATTAAATGAGTTAGTCGTATGGTGGACCTCGGCTTGAGAGAGAGAGAGAGAAAATTAAAAGTGAAGAACAAAAAAGATACTCATAAATCATTCCTGCGGTAGAATATATGAGGAAACAAGAAGTGAAATGGTTTCACTACGCTACAAGACAGAAACAACTATAAACGCTATGAAAATGACATAGCGTGAGTTATAGAAATAAAAAATATATGGATGGAATGTTATTAATACTTGGATACAAGACAACTGAAGACACTAACGAGCGTAAGTTCGCAATCTATATTTAGCTTCGTTGTTGAGAGGCGTATGAGGAAGAAAACAAGAAGAAAGTCTTCCTTTGTTCATGTTGTCTGTGGTCATATCTCGGTATAGGATTTGTTTATGTTGTCTGTGGTCATATCTCGGTATACTATTTGTTTATGTTGTCTGTGGTCATATCTCGGTATACGAGTTGTTTATGTTGTCTGTGGTCATATCTCGGTATAGGATTTGTTTATGTTGTCTGTGGTCATATCTCGGTATACTATTTGTTTATGTTGTCTGTGGTCATATCTCGGTATACGAGTTGTTTATGTTGTCTGTGGTCATATCTCGGTATAGGATTTGTTTATGTTGTCTGTGGTCATATCTCGGTATACTATTTGCTTATGTTGTCTGTGGTCATATCTCGGTATACTAGTTGTTTATGTTGTCTGTGGTCATATCTCGGTATACTATTTGTTTATGTTGTCTGTGGTCATATCTCGGTATACTAGTTGTTTATGTTGTCTGTGGTCATATCTCGGTATACGAGTTGTTTATGTTGTCTGTGGTCATATCTCGGTATACGATTTGTTTATGTTGTCTGTGGTCATATCTCGGTATACGAGTTGTTTATGTTGTCTGTGGTCATATCTCGGTATACTATTTGTTTATGTTGTCTGTGGTCATATCTCGGTATACTATTTGTTTATGTTGTCTGTGGTCATATCTCGGTATACGAGTTGTTTATGTTGTCTGTGGTCATATCTCGGCATAGGATTTGTTTATGTTGTCTGTGGTCATATCTCGGCATACGATTTGTTTATGTTGTCTGTGGTCATATCTCGGCATAGGATTTGTTTATGTTGTCTGTGGTCATATCTCGGCATACGATTTGTTTATGTTGTCTGTGGTCATATCTCGGCATAGGATTTGTTTATGTTGTCTGTGGTCATATATCGGCATACGATTTGTTTATGTTGTCTGTGGTCATATCTCGGCATAGGATTTGTTTATGTTGTCTGTGGTCATATCTCGGTATACGATTTGTTTATGTTGTCTGTGGTCATATCTCGGTATACGAGTTGTTTATGTTGTCTGTGGTCATATCTCGGTATACGAGTTGTTTATGTTGTCTGTGGTCATATCTCGGCATACGATTTGTTTATGTTGTCTGTGGTCATATCTCGGTATACGAGTTGTTTATTTTGTCTGTGGTCATATCTCGGTATACGAGTTGTTTATGTTGTCTGTGGTCATATCTCGGTATACGAGTTGTTTATGTTGTCTGTGGTCATATCTCGGTATACGAGTTGTTTATGTTGTCTGTGGTCATATCTCGGTATACGAGTTGTTTATGTTGTCTGTGGTCATATCTCGGCATAGGATTTGTTTATGTTGTCTGTGGTCATATCTCGGCATACGATTTGTTTATGTTGTCTGTGGTCATATCTCGGTATACGAGTTGTTTATGTTGTCTGTGGTCATATCTCGGCATAGGATTTGTTTATGTTGTCTGTGGTCATATCTCGGCATAGGATTTGTTTATGTTGTCTGTGGTCATATCTCGGCATACGATTTGTTTATGTTGTCTGTGGTCATATCTCGGCATACGATTTGTTCATGTTGTCTGTGGTCATATCTCGGCATACGATTTGTTTATGTTGTCTGTGGTCATATCTCGGCATACGATTTGTTCATGTTGTCTGTGGTCATATCTCGGCATACGATTTGTTTATGTTGTCTGTGGTCATATCTCGGCATACGATTTGTTTATGTTGTCTGTGGTCATATCTCGGTATACGAGTTGTTTATGTTGTCTGTGGTCATATCTCGGCATAGGATTTGTTTATGTTGTCTGTGGTCATATCTCGGCATAGGATTTGTTTATGTTGTCTGTGGTCATATCTCGGTATACTATTTGTTTATGTTGTCTGTGGTCATATCTCGGTATACTAGTTGTTTATGTTGTCTGTGGTCATATCTCGGTATACGATTTGTTTATGTTGTCTGTGGTCATATCTCGGTATACGAGTTGTTTATGTTGTCTGTGGTCATATCTCGGTAAACGAGTTGTTTATGTTGTCTGTGGTCATATCTCGGTATACGATTTGTTTATGTTGTCTGTGGTCATATCTCGGTATACGAGTTGTTTATGTTGTCTGTGGTCATATCTCGGTATACTATTTGTTTATGTTGTCTGTGGTCATATCTCGGTATACTATTTGTTTATGTTGTCTGTGGTCATATCTCGGTATACGAGTTGTTTATGTTGTCTGTGGTCATATCTCGGCATAGGATTTGTTTATGTTGTCTGTGGTCATATCTCGGCATAGGATTTGTTTATGTTGTCTGTGGTCATATCTCGGCATAGGATTTGTTTATGTTGTCTGTGGTCATATCTCGGCATAGGATTTGTTTATGTTGTCTGTGGTCATATCTCGGCATACGATTTGTTCATGTTGTCTGTGGTCATATCTCGGCATACGATTTGTTTATGTTGTCTGTGGTCATATCTCGGTATACGAGTTGTTTATGTTGTCTGTGGTCATATCTCGGTATACGATTTGTTTATGTTGTCTGTGGTCATATCTCGGCATACGATTTGTTTATGTTGTCTGTGGTCATATCTCGGCATAGGATTTGTTTATGTTGTCTGTGGTCATATCTCGGCATACGATTTGTTTATGTTGTCTGTGGTCATATCTCGGCATAGGATTTGTTTATGTTGTCTGTGGTCATATCTCGGCATAGAATTTGTTTATGTTGTCTGTGGTCATATATCGGCATACGATTTGTTTATGTTGTCTGTGGTCATATCTCGGCATAGGATTTGTTTATGTTGTCTGTGGTCATATCTCGGCATACGATTTGTTTATGTTGTCTGTGGTCATATCTCGGCATAGAATTTGTTTATGTTGTCTGTGGTCATATATCGGCATACGATTTGTTTATGTTGTCTGTGGTCATATCTCGGCATACGATTTGTTTATGTTGTCTGTGGTCATATCTCGGCATACGATTTGTTTATGTTGTCTGTGGTCATATCTCGGCATAGGATTTGTTTATGTTGTCTGTGGTCATATCTCGGCATACGATTTGTTTATGTTGTCTGTGGTCATATCTCGGCATATGATTTGTTTATTTTGTCTGTGGTCATATCTCGGCATACGATTTGTTTATGTTGTCTGTGGTCATATCTCGGCATACGATTTGTTCATGTTGTCTGTGGTCATATCTCGGCATACGATTTGTTTATGTTGTCTGTGGTCATATCTCGGCATACGATTTGTTTATGTTGTCTGTTGTCATATCTCGGTATACGATTTGTTTATGTTGTCTGTAGTCATATCTCGGTATACGATTTGTTTATGTTGTCTGTGGTCATATCTCGGTATACGATTTGTTTATGTTGTCTGTGGTCATATCTCGGCATACGATTTGTTTATGTTGTCTGTGGTCATATCTCGGCATACGATTTGTTTATGTTGTCTGTGGTCATATCTCGGTATACGATTTGTTTATGTTGTCTGTGGTCATATCTCGGCATACGATTTGTTCATGTTGTCTGTGGTCATATCTCGGCATACGATTTGTTTATGTTGTCTGTGGTCATATCTCGGCATACGATTTGTTCATGTTGTCTGTGGTCATATCTCGGCATAGGATTTGTTTATGTTGTCTGTGGTCATATCTCGGCATAGGATTTGTTTATGTTGTCTGTGGTCATATCTCGGTATACGAGTTGTTTATGTTGTCTGTGGTCATATCTCGGCATAGGATTTGTTTATGTTGTCTGTGGTCATATCTCGGCATAGGATTTGTTTATGTTGTCTGTGGTCATATCTCGGCATAGGATTTGTTTATGTTGTCTGTGGTCATATCTCGGTATACGATTTGTTTATGTTGTCTGTGGTCATATCTCGGCATACGATTTGTTCATGTTGTCTGTGGTCATATCTCGGCATACGATTTGTTTATGTTGTCTGTGGTCATATCTCGGCATACGATTTGTTTATGTTGTCTGTGGTCATATCTCGGCATACGATTTGTTTATGTTGTCTGTGGTCATATCTCGGCATACGATTTGTTCATGTTGTCTGTGGTCATATCTCGGCATACGATTTGTTTATGTTGTCTGTGGTCATATCTCGGTATACGATTTGTTCATGTTGTCTGTGGTCATATCTCTGTATACGATTTGTTCATGTTGTCTGTGGTCATATCTCGGTATACGATTTGTTCATGTTGTCTGTGGTCATATCTCTGTATACGATTGTTTATGTTGTCTGTGGTCATATCTCGGTATACGATTTGTTCATGTTGTCTGTGGTCATATCTCGGTATAGGATTTGTTTATGTTGTCTGTGGTCATATCTCGGTATACTATTTGTTTATGTTGTCTGTGGTCATATCTCGGTATACGAGTTGTTTATGTTGTCTGTGGTCATATCTCGGTATAGGATTTGTTTATGTTGTCTGTGGTCATATCTCGGTATACTATTTGTTTATGTTGTCTGTGGTCATATCTCGGTATACTAGTTGTTTATGTTGTCTGTGGTCATATCTCGGTATACTATTTGTTTATGTTGTCTGTGGTCATATCTCGGTATACTAGTTGTTTATGTTGTCTGTGGTCATATCTCGGTATACGAGTTGTTTATGTTGTCTGTGGTCATATCTCGGTATACGAGTTGTTTATGTTGTCTGTGGTCATATCTCGGTATACTATTTGTTTATGTTGTCTGTGGTCATATCTCGGTATACTATTTGTTTATGTTGTCTGTGGTCATATCTCGGTATACGAGTTGTTTATGTTGTCTGTGGTCATATCTCGGCATAGGATTTGTTTATGTTGTCTGTGGTCATATCTCGGCATACGATTTGTTTATGTTGTCTGTGGTCATATCTCGGCATAGGATTTGTTTATGTTGTCTGTGGTCATATCTCGGCATACGATTTGTTTATGTTGTCTGTGGTCATATCTCGGCATAGGATTTGTTTATGTTGTCTGTGGTCATATATCGGCATACGATTTGTTTATGTTGTCTGTGGTCATATCTCGGCATAGGATTTGTTTATGTTGTCTGTGGTCATATCTCGGTATACGATTTGTTTATGTTGTCTGTGGTCATATCTCGGTATACGAGTTGTTTATGTTGTCTGTGGTCATATCTCGGTATACGAGTTGTTTATGTTGTCTGTGGTCATATCTCGGCATACGATTTGTTTATGTTGTCTGTGGTCATATCTCGGTATACGAGTTGTTTATGTTGTCTGTGGTCATATCTCGGTATACGAGTTGTTTATGTTGTCTGTGGTCATATCTCGGTATACGAGTTGTTTATGTTGTCTGTGGTCATATCTCGGTATACGAGTTGTTTATGTTGTCTGTGGTCATATCTCGGTATACGAGTTGTTTATGTTGTCTGTGGTCATATCTCGGCATAGGATTTGTTTATGTTGTCTGTGGTCATATCTCGGCATACGATTTGTTTATGTTGTCTGTGGTCATATCTCGGTATACGAGTTGTTTATGTTGTCTGTGGTCATATCTCGGCATAGGATTTGTTTATGTTGTCTGTGGTCATATCTCGGCATAGGATTTGTTTATGTTGTCTGTGGTCATATCTCGGCATACGATTTGTTTATGTTGTCTGTGGTCATATCTCGGCATACGATTTGTTCATGTTGTCTGTGGTCATATCTCGGCATACGATTTGTTTATGTTGTCTGTGGTCATATCTCGGCATACGATTTGTTCATGTTGTCTGTGGTCATATCTCGGCATACGATTTGTTTATGTTGTCTGTGGTCATATCTCGGCATACGATTTGTTTATGTTGTCTGTGGTCATATCTCGGTATACGAGTTGTTTATGTTGTCTGTGGTCATATCTCGGCATAGGATTTGTTTATGTTGTCTGTGGTCATATCTCGGCATAGGATTTGTTTATGTTGTCTGTGGTCATATCTCGGTATACTATTTGTTTATGTTGTCTGTGGTCATATCTCGGTATACTAGTTGTTTATGTTGTCTGTGGTCATATCTCGGTATACGATTTGTTTATGTTGTCTGTGGTCATATCTCTGTATACGAGTTGTTTATGTTGTCTGTGGTCATATCTCGGTAAACGAGTTGTTTATGTTGTCTGTGGTCATATCTCGGTATACGATTTGTTTATGTTGTCTGTGGTCATATCTCGGTATACGAGTTGTTTATGTTGTCTGTGGTCATATCTCGGTATACTATTTGTTTATGTTGTCTGTGGTCATATCTCGGTATACTATTTGTTTATGTTGTCTGTGGTCATATCTCGGTATACGAGTTGTTTATGTTGTCTGTGGTCATATCTCGGCATAGGATTTGTTTATGTTGTCTGTGGTCATATCTCGGCATAGGATTTGTTTATGTTGTCTGTGGTCATATCTCGGCATAGGATTTGTTTATGTTGTCTGTGGTCATATCTCGGCATAGGATTTGTTTATGTTGTCTGTGGTCATATCTCGGCATACGATTTGTTCATGTTGTCTGTGGTCATATCTCGGCATACGATTTGTTTATGTTGTCTGTGGTCATATCTCGGTATACTATTTGTTTATGTTTTCTGTGGTCATATCTCGGTATACTATTTGTTTATGTTGTCTGTGGTCATATCTCGGTATACTATTTGTTTATGTTGTCTGTGGTCATATCTCGGTATACTATTTGTTTATGTTGTCTGTGGTCATATCTCGGCATACGATTTGTTTATGTTGTCTGTGGTCATATCTCGGCATAGAATTTGTTTATGTTGTCTGTGGTCATATATCGGCATACGATTTGTTTATGTTGTCTGTGGTCATATCTCGGCATACGATTTGTTTATGTTGTCTGTGGTCATATCTCGGTATACGATTTGTTTATGTTGTCTGTGGTCATATCTCGGTATACGATTTGTTTATGTTGTCTGTGGTCATATCTCGGCATACGATTTGTTTATGTTGTCTGTGGTCATATCTCGGCATAGGATTTGTTTATGTTGTCTGTGGTCATATCTCGGCATACGATTTGTTTATGTTGTCTGTGGTCATATCTCGGCATAGGATTTGTTTATGTTGTCTGTGGTCATATCTCGGCATACGATTTGTTTATGTTGTCTGTGGTCATATCTCGGCATAGGATTTGTTTATGTTGTCTGTGGTCATATCTCGGCATACGATTTGTTTATGTTGTCTGTGGTCATATCTCGGCATAGGATTTGTTTATGTTGTCTGTGGTCATATCTCGGCATACGATTTGTTTATGTTGTCTGTGGTCATATCTCGGCATAGAATTTGTTTATGTTGTCTGTGGTCATATATCGGCATACGATTTGTTTATGTTGTCTGTGGTCATATCTCGGCATACGATTTGTTTATGTTGTCTGTGGTCATATCTCGGCATACGATTTGTTTATGTTGTCTGTGGTCATATCTCGGCATAGGATTTGTTTATGTTGTCTGTGGTCATATCTCGGCATACGATTTGTTTATGTTGTCTGTGGTCATATCTCGGCATATGATTTGTTTATTTTGTCTGTGGTCATATCTCGGCATACGATTTGTTTATGTTGTCTGTGGTCATATCTCGGCATACGATTTGTTCATGTTGTCTGTGGTCATATCTCGGCATACGATTTGTTTATGTTGTCTGTGGTCATATCTCGGCATACGATTTGTTTATGTTGTCTGTGGTCATATCTCGGTATACGATTTGTTTATGTTGTCTGTGGTCATATCTCGGTATACGATTTGTTTATGTTGTCTGTGGTCATATCTCGGTATACGATTTGTTTATGTTGTCTGTGGTCATATCTCGGCATAGGATTTGTTTATGTTGTCTGTGGTCATATCTCGGCATACGATTTGTTTATGTTGTCTGTGGTCATATCTCGGTATACGATTTGTTTATGTTGTCTGTGGTCATATCTCGGCATACGATTTGTTCATGTTGTCTGTGGTCATATCTCGGCATACGATTTGTTTATGTTGTCTGTGGTCATATCTCGGCATACGATTTGTCATGTTGTCTGTGGTCATATCTCGGCATAGGATTTGTTTATGTTGTCTGTGGTCATATCTCGGCATAGGATTTGTTTATGTTGTCTGTGGTCATATCTCGGTATACGAGTTGTTTATGTTGTCTGTGGTCATATCTCGGCATAGGATTTGTTTATGTTGTCTGTGGTCATATCTCGGCATAGGATTTGTTTATGTTGTCTGTGGTCATATCTCGGCATAGGATTTGTTTATGTTGTCTGTGGTCATATCTCGGTATACGATTTGTTTATGTTGTCTGTGGTCATATCTCGGCATACGATTTGTTCATGTTGTCTGTGGTCATATCTCGGCATACGATTTGTTTATGTTGTCTGTGGTCATATCTCGGCATACGATTTGTTTATGTTGTCTGTGGTCATATCTCGGCATACGATTTGTTTATGTTGTCTGTGGTCATATCTCGGCATACGATTTGTTCATGTTGTCTGTGGTCATATCTCGGCATACGATTTGTTTATGTTGTCTGTGGTCATATCTCGGTATACGATTTGTTCATGTTGTCTGTGGTCATATCTCTGTATACGATTTGTTCATGTTGTCTGTGGTCATATCTCGGTATACGATTTGTTCATGTTGTCTGTGGTCATATCTCTGTATACGATTTGTTTATGTTGTCTGTGGTCATATCTCGGTATACGATTTGTTCATGTTGTCTGTGGTCATATCTCGGTATACGATTTGTTCATGTTGTCTGTGGTCATATCTCTGTATACGATTTGTTTATGTTGTCTGTGGTCATATCTCGGTATACGATTTGTTCATGTTGTCTGTGGTCATATCTCTGTATACGATTTGTTCATGTTGTCTGTGGTCATATCTCTGTATACGATTTGTTTATGTTGTCTGTGGTCATATCTCGGTATACGATTTGTTCATGTTGTCTGTGGTCATATCTCGGTATACGATTTGTTCATGTTGTCTGTGGTCATATCTCTGTATACGATTTGTTCATGTTGTCTGTGGTCATATCTCGGTATACGATTTGTTCATGTTGTCTGTGGTCATATCTCTGTATACGATTTGTTCATGTTGTCTGTGGTCATATCTCGGTATACGATTTGTTCATGTTGTCTGTGGTCATATCTCTGTATACGATTTGTTCATGTTGTCTGTGGTCATATCTCTGTATACGATTTGTTCATGTTGTCTGTGGTCATATCTCTGTATACGATTTGTTCATGTTGTCTGTGGTCATATCTCTGTATACGATTTGTTCATGTTGTCTGTGGTCATATCTCTGTATACGATTTGTTTATGTTGTCTGTGGTCATATCTCGGTATACGATTTGTTCATGTTGTCTGTGGTCATATCTCGGTATACGATTTGTTCATGTTGTCTGTGGTCATATCTCTGTATACGATTTGTTCATGTTGTCTGTGGTCATATCTCTGTATACGATTTGTTCATGTTGTCTGTGGTCATATCTCTGTATACGATTTGTTCATGTTGTCTGTGGTCATATCTCGGTATACGATTTGTTCATGTTGTCTGTGGTCATATCTCTGTATACGATTTGTTCATGTTGTCTGTGGTCATATCTCTGTATACGATTTGTTCATGTTGTCTGTGGTCATATCTCTGTATACGATTTGTTCATGTTGTCTGTGGTCATATCTCTGTATACGATTTGTTCATGTTGTCTGTGGTCATATCTCTGTATACGATTTGTTTATGTTGTCTGTGGTCATATCTCGGTATACGATTTGTTCACGAATCCGTTCATTTAACATTTGGGATACCAGGACTGAAAGCGGCAGGAGTATTGCAGCTGACAGCTGGCGTCAGGGGTCTAACAGCTGACAGCTTGCGTCAGGAGTCTAACAGCTGACAGCTGGCGTCAGGAGTCTAACAGCTGACAGCTTGCGTCAGGAGTCTAACAGCTGACAGCTGGCGTCAGGAGTCTAACAGCTGACAGCTGGCGTCAGGAGTCTAACAGCTGACAGCTGGCGTCAGGAGTCTAACAGCTGACAGCTTGCGTCAGGAGTCTAACAGCTGACAGCTGGCGTCAGGAGTCTAACAGCTGACAGCTTGCGTCAGGAGTCTAACAGCTGACAGCTGGCGTCAGGAGTCTAACAGCTGACAGCTTGCGTCAGGAGACTCACAGCTGACTGCTTGCGTCAGGAGTCTAACAGCTGACAGCTTGCGTCAGGAGACTCACAGCTGACTGCTTGCGTCAGGAGTCTAACAGCTGACAGCTTGCGTCAGGAATCTCACAGCTGACAGCTTGCGTCAGGAGACTCACAGCTGACAGCTTGCGTCAGAGTCAGTAAACCAGATCTATCTAGACACTGCTCCACTTTTCGAGGTGACTCTAGACACAGACTAACAAATCACACGTGTCAGTAGTAGTAGTAGTCTCCGTCAGTCATAGTTGACTGTAGTAGCCTCCGTCAGTCATAGCTGACTGTTGTAGCGAATCATAGGAGGTAGAGGTATGTTTTACAGCCACGAGGTGACAAGTCGCAGTACCAAGGAGTACGGGTTCGATCCTGCTTCGGGCCATATATTGTTCTTGTTTTTTTCTATTGTTGTTTATTTGTCATTTTTTCCGAGTTCTGTAAAACATACCTCTCCCCCCCCCCCCCCCCCCCCCCATTATTCGCTGATTATTGCCTCGGAAGTTTCCCTCTATAATAATATTCATTTGTTATTATTTGTCTCCTGACTATAGTAGCCTCCGTCAGTCATAGTAGACTTTAGCAGCCTTCGTCAGTCATCGTTGACTATAGTAGCCTCCGTCAGTCATAGTTGACTGTAGTAGCCTCCGTCAGTCGTAGTTGACTATAGCAGCCTCCGTCAGTCATAGTTGACTGTAGTAGTCTCCGTCAGTCATAGTAGACTATAGTAGCCTTCGTCAGTCATAGTTGACTATAGTAGCCACCGTCAGTCACAGTTGACTATAGTAGCCACCGTCAGTCACAGTTGACTTTGGCTTTTGCAGCGCTCCTAGAAATGTTAATTTTTCTTTCTTTCGCCGTGTATTCTCTTTGTCTATGAATCTGTCTGCTTCTTGCTTGAGTTGAAGCTTTAGAGTGTTTCCAAAGAATGCGGTCTGCAGCTATCTCTTCCCATGTTGCAGGGTTTATGTTACCAGACTTCATGTCTCGTTTATACACGTCTACACACACTACTCATGTGAGTTTTGGGCGCCCACTAGCTCTTTTACCACCTGCTAGCTGTCCTTAAAGTATATTTTTTTGTAATGCGGCAATCTTTCATAGGGTATAAGTGGCCAAGTCAGCGTAGCCTATGTTGTTTGAGCAACGTGTATATGCTCGGTAGGCATGTGCTTGTGATGACCTCCACGTTTGCCACTTTGCATGTCAAGTCGTATGATTATTGTTCAAGTATGGTCAAGTGAATAGGGATTAAGAGGGAAGGAAGCCGGAAGTAAAAAAATAATGTGACGCTGAATGCCGAAGTGATGGGCCGAAAGTTGCAAATAAAACATTTCGCTATCAACAACAAGACAGTGCTTCCACTTGACGTCACACTAAGGGTTGATAAAGAGGACAAGAAAGCGGACAATAAAGAGCAAAACTCTTTGGCCATCGGGCGAATAATGCACGTTAATAATTCAGCATTAATAGGTTCAGCGATGCTAACTATTTATAATTGATGTTGGCGGAAAATAGTTAAATGATGACAGTCCAGGTACGACCCAAGAACTCATTGCTTGTTATTCATCAAGCACTTGCACTAATTCTATTTATAGAATTGGTTTCATTGCAGGCAGTGCATCCCCATATTCGCTGGTACCTTAAGGGCGGATGACGAAGAGGTGTACTCCTTTAGTCATCAGGTGAACACAAGCAAGTAAATCCAATCCCAGCCAGACATAATCTCATTCAGATCACACACTCTCCTTATGGACTCTTTCTCCTCGGCCATCCAGGATTATCCGCCTATGAGAGGCGCTCGCCCTTTGTTACACTCAATTCCGAATGCAAAGGATTATGTTCCTTACTGCATTAAATTTTGATTTAGGAAAAATAGCGGGACAAAAGAAGCCATATTCTGCATGAGAACATTAATCGAAAAATACACAGAAGTAAACAAACCAATATATGCCTGCTTCATAGACTACACCAAAGCTTTTGATAGAGTACACCACAAACAACTTATAGAATGCTTAAAAGAGATACATCTAGATGACATGGACATACGACTAATATGCAATCTATACTGGGAGCAAACAGCAATAATAAAATATAACAAAGAGAACTCTACACCCATTGATATAAAAAGAGGAGTAAGACAAGGATGCATCCTATCACCAAGCTTGTTCAATCTATACACTGAGCAAATCTTTAAAAACATCATAGAGATGCCAGACCTACAAATTAATGGAAAGATAATCAATAACCTAAGATATGCTGACGATACTGTACTACTAGCAGAAAATCCTAAAGACCTACAACAATTACTTAATGAAATAAACACGACAAGCAAAAAATATGGACTAGATATGAATATCAAAAAGACTAAAACTATGATCATAAACAAAGAAAATACTCAAAACCCACAAGTGGATATCAAAATTGAAGGAATAGACCTTGAGACAGTTCAGAACTACAACTACCTTGGACATACTATAACCAGTGATGGAAAATGTACAACTGAAATAAACAAAAGAATAGGAATGGCAAAAAGTAATTTTAATGTCATGAAGGACATACTAACATCAAAACAAATAACACCAGAGCTAAAACTAAGAATAGAAAAATGTTACATCTTCTCAATATTCCTATATGGTGCTGAAACATGGACATTAGACAAGAAAACAGAACAGAGAATTGAAGCCTTTGAAATGTGGATATATAGAAGAATAGGTAGAATTGGATGGAAGGAAAAGAAAACAAATGACAAAGTCTTAAAACAACTAAAAATGAAAAGAGAACTTCTGAACACAATTAGAACAAGACAAATGCGATTCTTAGGCCATGTTAAAAGACACAACAGCCTACTGAAAGTGATCCTGGAGGGGAAAATACAAGGTAAAAGAGGCAGAGGCAGACCAAGATTAACATGGACGAGTAACATCAAAAGATGGACAAATCAACCGATGACAACCTGCACCATCAAAGCAAGAGATAGAGCAAAATGGCGCTCCATGGTAGCCAACCTTCGTTGCGGAGACGGCACTCAATGATGATGATGACTGCATTAAAATAGGCCAGGGCCTGCTTGTCCCGCCATTAAGGTAAGCCAAGTAGATACCGCATTCAACGCACAGGTGATTGATTACACGCGAAGTTAACGCCATATCAGTTTATGATTGTAAAGAGTGTCCTTAATCATTATGTTATTCAGCGAGCACAGCATGACATAAACCTTATGTGGGTTAATGAGTGCCTTATTGCTATTGCACAAAGTAATGATCTGATTCGCGTTTGCTTGCAGTTTCCTGGACATTTTTTGCTCTATCACGACCGCGGATATAAGAAATAAAATGTCACTTGCAAAGGAAAGTTTGCGACCCAGCTCCGACTCTATTAAACTACGCTACAAAAACAGAGTTATTTAATAAACAAAGTAAAGTTATTTAATAAACAAAGTAAAGTTATTTAATAAACAAAGTAAAGTTATTTAATAAACAAAGTAAAGTTATTTAATAAACAAAGTAAAGTTATTTAATAAACAAAGTAAAGTTATTTAATAAACAAAGTAAAGTTATTTAATAAACAAAGTAAAGTTATTTAATAAACAAAGTAAAGTTATTTAATAAACAAAGTAGGGTTTTTTAATAAACAAAGTAGGGTTATTTAATAAACAAAGTAGGGTTATTTAATAAACAAAGTAAAGTTATTTAATAAACAAAGTAAAGTTATTTAATAAACAAAGTAAAGTTATTTAATAAACAAAGCAAAGTTATTTAATAAACAAAGTAAAGTTATTTAATAAACAAAGTAAAGTTATTTAATAAACAAAGTAAAGTTATTTAATAAACAAAGTAAAGTTATTTAATAAACAAAGTAAAGTTATTTAATAAACAAAGTAAAGTTATTTAATAAACAAAGTAAAGTTATTTAATAAACAAAGTAGGGTTTTTTAATAAACAAAGTAGGGTTATTTAATAAACAAAGTAGGGTTATTTAATAAACAAAGTAAAGTTATTTAATAAACAAAGTAAAGTTATTTAATAAACAAAGTAAAGTTATTTAATAAACAAAGCAAAGTTATTTAATAAACAAAGTAAAGTTATTTAATAAACAAAGCAGGGTTATTTAATAAACAAAGTAAAGTTATTTAATAAACAAAGTAGGGTTATTTAATAAACAAAGTAAAGTTATTTAATAAACAAAGTAAAGTTATTTAATAAACAAAGCAAAGTTATTTAATAAACAAAGTAAAGTTATTTAATAAACAAAGCATGGTTATTTAATAAACAAAGTAAAGTTATTTAATAAACAAAGTAGGGTTATTTAATAAACAAAGTAAAGTTATTTAATAAACAAAGTAAAGTTATTTAATAAACAAAGCAAAGTTATTTAATAAACAAAGTAAAGTTATTTAATAAACAAAGCAGGGTTATTTAATAAACAAAGTAAAGTTATTTAATAAACAAAGCAGGGTTATTTAATAAACAAAGTAAAGTTGTTTAATAAACAAAGTAAAGTTATTTAATAAATAAAGTAAAGTTATTTAATAAACAAAGCAGAGTTATTTAATAAACAAAGTAAAGTTATTTAATAAACAAAGCAGGGTTATTTAATAAACAAAGTAAAGTTATTTAATAAACAAAGTAAAGTTATTTAATAAACAAAGCAGAGTTATTTAATAAACAAAGTAAAGTTATTTAATAAACAAAGTAGGGTTATTTAATAAACAAAGTAAAGTTATTTAATAAACAAAGTAAAGTTATTTAATAAACAAAGCAAAGTTATTTAATAAACAAAGTAAAGTTATTTAATAAACAAAGCATGGTTATTTAATAAACAAAGTAAAGTTATTTAATAAACAAAGTAGGGTTATTTAATAAACAAAGTAAAGTTATTTAATAAACAAAGTAAAGTTATTTAATAAACAAAGCAAAGTTATTTAATAAACAAAGTAAAGTTATTTAATAAACAAAGCAGGGTTATTTAATAAACAAAGTAAAGTTATTTAATAAACAAAGCAGGGTTATTTAATAAACAAAGTAAAGTTGTTTAATAAACAAAGTAAAGTTATTTAATAAATAAAGTAAAGTTATTTAATAAACAAAGCAGAGTTATTTAATAAACAAAGTAAAGTTATTTAATAAACAAAGCAGGGTTATTTAATAAACAAAGTAAAGTTATTTAATAAACAAAGTAAAGTTATTTAATAAACAAAGCAGAGTTATTTAATAAACAAAGTAAAGTTATTAATAAACAAAGCAGAGTTTGTTCGTTGCACCCAATCGAGCACCCACTCAATTTTGTGGGACTGAATTTTGCGTGTAAAGTCTGTTTTATCCCATTACAGGATGCCCCTCGCCATGTAGGCAGATTTACTCCGACTTGAGAGGTACTAATTTTTAGGGAATTAGTAAAACCCAGGTACGAACCCCGGCTGTTGCCGTGGTAAGCCAACCGCCTATCGATTGCGCTAACCGGACACCCACAGAGCAGAGTTATTTAATAAACAAATCATGGTTATTTAATAAACAAAGCAGAGTTATTTAATAAACAAAATTATTTAATAAGCAAGCAGATACTAATAATAACGGCGATCTTTGAGGTGGTCCTGGCGAGACATAGCGCTCCTCAGATGTTCAGACACCGAAACATAGTTATATAATCGTGCCATAGTCCATCCTATACTCTGCATCCTAGAAATCGAGAGCTACTAGGACCGATCTTAATTCTTTTGAAAATATTAATTATCATCATCATGATTGAGTGTCGTCTCCGCATCGAAGTTTGGCTACCATGGAGCGCCATTCTGCTCTGTCTCTTGCATTGATCGTGCAGGTTATCATTGGCTGACTTGTCCATTTTTTGGTGTTACTCGTCGACGTTAGTCTTGATCTGCTTCTTTTACCTTGTATTTTCCCTTTCAATATTATTTTTAGTAAGCTGTTGTGGAAAGTATTCGGTTTTCGTAAAAAACTCTGAATTTTCTCCCTTGATCTAGGCCTCTTTTCTCCCTTGACCTAGGCCTCTTTTCTCCCTTGACCTAGGCCTCTTTTCTCCTTGACCTAGGCCTCTTTTCTCCCTTGACCTAGGTCCAACATCAACGAGCTACTCTTCGCAGTTCTTCTTCTTCTTCTTCTTCTTTTCTCTTGTCACTGATACCTAAAAGGTGTCGTGGTTTATATCATTTGTCGTTCTTGTGCTGCTCGAATTGTCTGAATTAGTGATTTTCCTTTGTTGTTACATGTCTCTGTCACTGCATCTATCCATCTTCTTCTGGGTCTTCCTCTTGGTCTTTTCCCATGCATTCTCGAGAAGAACGCCCTGATGGTGATTGGTGAGGATTCATTCTGACCAGGTGGCCGAACCATTTAAGTTGTTGTTGTTCTATATATTCTTGGCAGGGTTTTGTTCCTACCATTTTTCTTATGGTTTCATTTGGTATCAGTGCCTAATATATGAGGATGAAAACCTGCTACAACTGCATTTAATATCTCTAGATAAAAGCTGCACAAACTACAGTATGAAAATTAACACAACAAAAACAGAGGCTATAAGAATAAGCAAATTAAGACACCCATTAAACATCAAGATCAAAGATAAAGAAATAAAACAAGTAGAGGAATTCAAGTATTTAGGCACAATGTTCACAGAAGATGGAAAAACTATATAGACAGAGAAATTGACATGAGAATACAAAAAGCAAATGCTGTCACATACCAGCTTTCACCATTGCTAAGACATCCAAACATTTCTATGCCAGCTAAACAACAAATGATAAATAGCATCTTCATAGCAACTTTGTGTTATGAAAGTCAAACATGGACCTTTTCTAAATCACATTTAAGAAAGATCAATACATGTGAGAAGCGTTGCTTGAGAAAAGTAACAAACAACACAAGAAGAGATAGAATACCAAATGAAACCATAAGAAAAATGGTAGGAACTAAACCTGCCAAGAATATATAGAACAACATCTTAAATGTTTGGCCACCTGGTCAGAATGAATCCTTACTAACCACCATCAAGGGCGTTCTTCTCGAGAATGTATGGAAAAAAAAAACCAAGAGGAAGACCCAGAAGAAGATGGATAGATGCAGTGACAGAGACATGTAACAACAAAGGAAATTCACTAATTCAGACAATTCGAGCAGCATAAGAACGACAAATGATATAAACCACGACACCTTTAGGTATCAGTGAAAGAGAAAAAGAAGAAGATATAGGCCTCCATATCTGTTGTGTCATATCTGCATTAACAAGAGAAATAAATATTTGTCTGACAATCAACTGCGGAGTCATCAACGTGAATACATCTTCATCATCTACAAACGTGGACGTATGGGCTATGGGGCTGCCACGCATGCAGTAACTCAGCTCAGCTAATCACAAATAATCTTCACGATAGAGGCGCTGTGGGGTCAACTTCAGTTCACACCCTCAAGGTCAAGGTTGAGATAACCGGCGTTCATTTCTGCTCGGATCACCCGTCGTCTGGTCCATGTGGTAGCTCGACGTCTCCGTTTTCTCGTTTATTTTTCGATAATTTAGACTTCCAACATGAGCAATTACCACAGACCTGATAGCAAGACTGTCCAGACGTTGAAAGACATCGCAAACAAATTACGAATTCACAGCATTGAAGCGACGAATGCCAGCAACTCTGGGTACGTTCGATCGTTACAAGTGTCATGAGATTGAGTGTGTGCTGAAAGTGACAAAGCAAACTTCACCATGTCGTTGTATCTGGATTTTTATTATAGTGTGTATTGTATTGTAACTAGTCTATTATTACAGTATTATTGCCATTTCAAGGCGTTGACACAGTCGCAGCAGTCAAAGAATCATATGTGTATGTATTAAATAATAATGTTAAATTATTTATAAAATAATAGCAAATAATAAATAATAGTCTGAAGTTAATAAATTATAATAATAATATATTATTATATTCTCTAATTGTGATGTTCTGTCTGTGGGGGCGATCAACACACTTAACCTGACAGCTGACTTCATGTGAGAGTCTGGAATCCTACTCTGATTGAGTCCTGATCGCAGAGAGAGAGAGAGAGATATTGTATATGTCACATGTGGAGGCACGTTTTAATTTGAACTACTACATACAATTCAAACAAGACAAATGAGATTTTTGGTGCATGTTAAAAGACAAACAGCCTACTGAAAGTAATCTTGGAGGGGAAAATACAAGGTAAAAGAAGCAGAGGCAGACCAAGACTAACATGGATGAGTCCAGTAACATAAAAAGATGGACAAGTCAACCTATGATGACAACCGGCACTATCAAAGAGACAGGGGAATGGGAATCTTTACCTCATATGATATTGGTTTTTTTTTTTTTTTTTATGTAGTACACTCATAAATTGTTACTGTTATTTTTTAAAATAAGACACCATTAATTAACTTTACTTATAGAAGCTCACTGTACTGTCACGCTGTGAATTCATTAAAAATTTGGAATCTACAAGATGTAGGTAGTTAAGTATTATTGTATGAAAATGATTAATTATGGTGATAATTAACTTACATGGTGATTCATGATTGCGGAAGTTAGGCCCAATATTAGGGTTACAAGTAGTAAAACTTACATTTTACAGTCAGTCAGTTAAGTGGAGGACATCTTATTACCTTTCATGATATACTGATATAAAGTGATAGTTCCATAGCAACTGCTTGGTCCAACGCATATATTGCTAGTCACTTAGCAACTTCACTTCATTGTACTAAGCCCCAGCATGATGAGGTAGCCTTTCCTCATCCTTGCCTGTTCTTCTCCAGAGAATCTCTTCTGGTGCCCAGTTAAAACATTCCATACCATGAGCTACAAAGCACAGCTCTAATACCTGATGCGAGAAGCCCAGCTGCGTTTGGGACTTTTAATTTCTTAATGTTTTCTCATTTCCACTATAACCTCAGATCCTTCTGACGGGAAGCGAGTGTTCTAACCACTCAGCCACCATGGCTTTTAAAAGTAAAAATATACTATTCATCATCTGGTCTGCACACAAAACTGATTGTTAATGATAAATTATATATAACTCTAATTTGTTTCTGTTTTTGACATTCACATTGACTCTCTGAATTATTTTAGATTAATCTTGTAACATATAATAGTACGTTTTTGTGTGTGTAACATATGTATAGTTTACATTTTGTATTTTAAACAAACAGGCACCCAACATCATGTTGCTCTGCAGCAGATATCATGTCTGTTCTTTTCTTCAATGTGATGAATTACACTATAGAGGCACCACGTCATCCAAACAACGACCGATTCGTGCTGTCAAAGGGCCATGCAGCACCAATCTTGTATGCTGCGTGGGCAGAGGCTGGCTTGTTCCCTGCGTCAGACCTGCTTGAGCTCAGGAAGCTCACTTCTGACCTGGAAGGACATCCAACTCCTGTAATTGTTACATTTAGTTGTTCTTAAACGTAATCCCCCTTTCTGTCATTGCTTTCATTATTTCTCCATCTCATATAATTATCAAATATTAATATACCGTACTAACACAGGAGTCACAAAACTCTTAGTTTGGTACTAAAAGTATTGTATAATTTACCATATCTGTGTTATTGTTATGGATCTAGTAGCAGAAGCTCCAGAAAAAATCATTGTAGGGATCATTTATGCAAGTCAATGTACAACAGAACAGATCTTCAGTCTTAGAATTCGCTACAAGATATACCCCTATCATCATCAAAACTTATGTGTTCACAGGTTTCAGAAAAGCATTTGATAGAGTTTGAAAGGCTGTGAGCAATGATGAGGATTTATAATTTCAGTGCCAACATTGTTTGCAGTTGAAACATCTCTATGACATGTCTACAAACATAAAACTGATCAATGTAAACTGAGGGGAATGGTCCAGAACAATAGTTGGAGTTCAACAAGGTTGCTTACTCGCTCTCCTACCTCATTCATCTTAGCTCAGAGAGATAGGTACAGAAAGGAAAGAGAAGATAACATCAAAGAATGACTGAAGATAGAGAGACATGGAGGAGGGTGACACAATCTGTCAGTGGTGTCCCAATGACCCCTGGGGTTATGGAATGAAGAAGAAGCAGAGCTGCATCTTAGGAAACAAAATATATATTCAGTATGTGTGTGTGTGTGTGTGTTGATGACATAGCTCTCCTATCATATAACCATCAACAGATGCAGGAGAAAAAAATTAGCATACGTGGTGGGAGATCACAACAGCTGGGACAGAAAATAAATAGAGATAAGACCAAAATTATGAGAATTGATGTAATTGACAATAACCAAATAACAATAGGAGAAATACCTCTACTTGACATACAATCTTACATATATCTGGGCAATAATATAGACAAAGAGGGTGGAGCAGAGAATGATACCAAAATAAGGATACAAAAAGCAAGAGGTGCATTCATTGCACTAGGAAACCTGGAAATCCAAAGAAATTAGGTTAAATACATTTCAACTCCAATGTTAAGTCAGTTCTATTATATGGCTGTGAAACATAAAGAACAATAAAAATGACAATCACGAAGATACAGACCTTCATTATTGGATGCTTGTGCAGAATAAAAGATAGAAATGGCAGGACAAAATCACTAACATAGAATTATGGAAATGTACCAGTGAAATAGAGAGATACAATGATGCTGGATAGACACACACTGCAAAAGCAAACTGAGTATTACATGACAGGTCCTTTTTTGGAATCACCAAGGAAAAGGACAAAGTGAAAGACCAAAATATTCTTGGGGAAGACATTGAATGATCTTAAAAGAATTGCAAGAAACAGGACAGTTTGAAAGTGTTTATTGAAGACCTATGTTCCACAGAGAGCTGAGAGGAAGAAGAAGAATATGTGTGTGTGAGACCATTACATTCCATTGTTTATTTTTCTGTGTAATCAATTATTTTATGTTGTTTTTCTTTCTTGAAAATAGAGATTGAACTTTGTGGATGTTGCAACTGGTTCCCTTGGTCAAGGTCTGAGCTGTGCAGCTGGGATGGCATACACAGGGAAACACTTTGACAAAGCAGAGTAATTATTTTGTGTGTTCATATTAATTATATTGTCATTGAGGCTTCCATTGACTTCATGCAATATCCTTGAACTGTCGGTTGACAACTATTCCTTATGTCTTACAAACTCTAAAGTTATTCCCTTCTTTCCTTTAGTCCAAACTTCCATTTTTGTATTCTTACTAAATTACACTCTGGTACACCTGCAGCAGCCAGTAATCTGGCTTCAGAGCTTGTGAATTTGCAAGAGTCAAATAATGTCACAGAAATCCTGTAGATTTGGTCCAAGGAAGAATTTTAAAAACTGCTTGGTCCAATGTAGAATGAAAATGGCTTTGTCCAATAAAGAATAAAAACTGCTTGGTCCAATATAGAATGAAAACTGCTTGGTCCAGTATACAATCAAAACTGTGTGGTTCAATACAGAATAAAAACTGATTGGTTCAAGATAATTGAAAAAACAAATGCTTGGTCCAAGATAGGAAACTGCAGTTTAGGATAATTAAGATCAAACAATGCACTCCTTGCAGTCCCTTGATGGCAGGTAGAGATCAATATGAACTACAACTACCTGGGACATACTATAACCAGTGATGGAAAATGTACAACTGAAATAAATAAAAGAATAGGTATGGCAAAAAGTAATTTCAATGCCATGAAAAATATACTAACATCAAAACAAATAACACCAGGGCTGAAACTAAGAATAACAAAATGTTACATCTTCTCAATATTCCTGTATGGTGCAGAAAATTGAGGCCTTTGAAATGTGAATTTACAGAAGAATAGATAGAATTGGATGGAAAGAAAAGAAAACAAACGAGGAAGTTTTAGGACGACTAAGGGCGAAAAAAGAACTACTACATACAATTAGAGCAAGACAAATGATATTTTTTGGTTATGTTAAAAGACACAACAGTCTAATAAAAGTAATATTAGAGGGGAAAATACAAGGTAGCAGAGGCAGACCAAGACTAACATGGACATGTAACATCAAAAGCTGGACAAGTCAGCCTATGACAATCTGCACCATCAAAGCAAGAGACAGAGTGGAATGGCGCTCCATGGTAGCCAACCTTCGATGCGGAGAAGGCACCAAGGATGATGATGAAAGATCAATGGAGAAGGTTGATAAAGTGTGTCAGTAGTGCACCAACAACCTCCTTTGTTACAGGATGAGAAAGGAAATGGAAGGATGAGTATAATTGGTAGGAATGCAAATGACTGTCAGTTCTTACAATTATGAATTCTGGAGACAGGAAAAATCATAAGGCAGTCACCATTGATGCAATGATAAAGGGTGTCCCATAGCAGTAAACATTACTGTTATAGGGGAGTGGAGTTGTAGAGCCTCTACTTATCATGGGCACATCTGCAGACAGAATGTGGCCCAGTAAACTCTCTCTCTGGATTATTGACCCTATCTGACCAACTACCAGGTGCCCACGTTTTTTTCCAGCTGGGATGGTTGACATGGATGAGCGAGCTGTGAACACTAGTGTCAGGCTTGAGAGGCGAGTCTTTTATGGTTACAATAATCAGTCCCTACAATAACAACGGGATATACCATATTATTGTTTTTAAAATTAGTCCTTTTTTTTAAATATCTAATTTTCCAATGTGCTGAACTCAATGCATCATTTTGTTGACACCCTTGTAGTTACCGTGTGTACTGTCTCATCGGTGATGGTGAAAGTGCTGAAGGTTCCATCTGGGAAGCTCTGGCTTTTGGCAGCCGCTACAATTTGGACAATCTTGTAGCAATTTTTGACATCAACCGTCTTGGTCAGAGTGAGGCTACCATGCTTGAACATGACCTGGATGTTTACAAAGCTAGAGTGGAGGCTTTTGGGTAAGACTTCCTGTGTTAACGATTTTTGTTGTTGTACAAATATTCAGAGTAATACGTTATTTTAGGCTGGAAGAAGAAATTTATCCTTGCAATATCATCATTATGGAGTTAGCTGTTGAGCTTCCTCTCTTCCCTTGAGCACATTTTCTCAATGTGGGGAGCTGAGATAGCTCAGTGGTTAGTGAACTGGACTACTAAAGACAAGAGGTTGGGTTCCATCCTGATTGAAAGCTTCTGGGTTCATCCAGCCTTAAATGGGTACCAGAATTTTTTCTGGGAAAGTAAAACGGCAGGGGCATAATACTGACCACATTATCCCCAAAAATCATGTGTCGAAGGTCTGAAAAATTATGGTCACTAACACCATATTCCTTATGTGCCACTTGGCGTGACAGGGCTCTTTACTTCACTTACATCTCAATGCTCTCTTTTCAAACACTTTTTTTTCTCTGGTAAAAGTCTTGCTACCATTTTTTTCACTCAGATAGGTTGTCTAATAGACATGTTTTGAACTATTTCTTGATAGGTTGTCTAATGCTTTGAACCGTCACTTGATAGGTTGTCTAATGGACATGTTTTGAACCGTCGCTTGATAGGTTGACTAATGCTTTGAACCATCATTTGATAGGTTGACTAATGCTTTGAACCATCATTTGATAGGTTGACTAATGCTTTGAACCGTCACTTGATAGGTTGTCTAATAAACATGTTTTGAACCATTTCTTGATAGGTTGTCTAATGCTTTGAACCGTCGATAGATAGGTTGTCTAATGCTTTGAACCGTCGATAGATAGGTTGTCTAATGCTTTGAACCGTCGATAGATAGGTTGTCTAATGCTTTGAACCGTCGATAGATAGGTTGTCTAATGCTTTGAACCGTCGCTTGATAGGTTGTCTAATGCTTTGAACCGTCGCTTGATAGGTTGTCTAATGCTTTTGAACCGTCACTTGATAGGTTGTCTAATAGACATGTTTTGAACCATAGCTTGATAGGTTGTCTAATAGACATGTTTTGAACCATAGGTTGATAGGTTGTCTAATAGACATGTTTTGAACCATAGCTTGATAGGTTGTCTAATAGACATGTTTTGAACCATAGCTTGATAGGTTGTCTAATAGACATGCTTTGAACCATAGGTTGATAGGTTGTCTAATAGACATGTTTTGAACCATAGGTTGATAGGTTGTCTAATAGACATGTTTTGAACCATAGGTTGATAGGTTGTCTAATAGACATGTTTTGAACCATAGCTTGATAGGTTGTCTAATGCTTTTGAACCGTCACTTGATAGGTTGTCTAATAGACATGTTTTGAACCATAGCTTGATAGGTTGTCTAATAGACATGTTTTGAACCATAGCTTGATAGGTTGTCTAATAGACATGCTTTGAACCATAGCTTATTAAAAAGCAAAGGTTTTATCAGTTGTAAGGAGTTAGACAAAAACTGGGCACTTTGACTCTTCAAATTTAATATTTTGTCACAGTTAATGCTGCAGGATGATGGTTTTAGTGTTGCCTCTGGATTGTTTCTTGGCCCATGCTGAAAAGTGTCTGTCATGTTCCTTCATTAACCCTTGGTCTTGTCCACATTGTAACAGTTGCACTGCTGATCTTTCCCAGTGCAAAACCATCTAGCATTCTATTTTTCCAGCTGTTACTATGTAATCCAATCCACCTTTTCTCAAAACATGCCCTACAAATCCAAACAACCTTTTTGTCTTTGAAAGGATGAGCATAAGTGGCAGAAATGGCTGCTGTATAAAAGATGATGACACCCCCAAATCCTTGTTATTGGAGAGATTTCAAGAGCTAAATACCCCATCCTTCTCAGATTGTTTTATTTGATTCTTCTGAGACACTACATGCCCTGTGTTCAAGTTGAGCACATAAATGATCCCTTAGCAAAAGACAGTAAAATAGAGCAAACTCATCAACTGTTTGCAGTTGCCTTGATTAAGTTTAAAAACAGTAACATTCTGAACAGCAAACACCATTCCTTTCACTGATAGTGATTCTCTCTGTTACCTCTGAAAACTCTATAAAACTTACTCTCTAACTTTGCTGTGTTTTATATCTACTTTAGTTTTCTTTGAGTTTCCTAGGAATAAAAGTTCTGTAAAACTTACTCTCTAACTTTGCTGTGTTTTATATCTACTTTAGGTTTCTTTGAGTTTCCTAGGAATAAAAGTTCTATAAAACTTACTCTCTAACTTTGCTGTGTTTTATATCTACTTTAGTTTTCTTTGAGTTTCCTAGGAATAAAAGTTCTATAAAACTTACTCTCTAACTTTACTGTGTTTTATATCTACTTTAGTTTTCTTTGAGTTTCCTAGGAAGAAAAGTTCTTTAAAACTTTTTCTCTAACTTTGCTGTGTGTTATATCTACTTTAGTTTTCTTTGAGTTTCCTAGGAATAAAAGTTATATAAAACTTTCTCTCTAACTTTGCTGTGTGTTATATCTACTTTAGTTTTCTTTGAGTTTCCTAGGAAAAAAAGTTCTTTAAAACTTTCTCTCTAACTTTGTTGTGCGTTATATCTTCTTTAGTTTTCTTTGAGTTTCCCCACAAGGAAGCAATTGTTTGCATTCAGTGTTAATTTCTCCATGGAAAGCAATCTAAACTAACAGGTCTTTCCTACTCAGGATGTAACTGTTTTTGTTGCAATTTATTTGTTGTGATAATGGAAAAAGTAAGATTTATTTATCCAATTGAAACCTGTTTTCCACAGTTGGAATACATATGTTGTTGATGGTCATGATGTTGAAGCCTTGACCAAGGCCTTCTGGGATGCAAGTCATGTCAAGGGCAGACCAACAGCCATTTTGGCAAAAACATTTAAAGGGCATGGAATACCAGGTAATAATCTCCAGAACTGACTAAAGGTTTATCTCTTTTGAGTAAACGTTTTTTTAGCTGTATTTTTTGTTGCAGCTGTTACTTTGAAGTAGTTTGCTTCATTTTGGACATCATCATCATCCTTCCAGTGAAAGTCACATGGTTTAACAGCATACTTCACAATGAGTGTCTGTTTGGATGGGCTCATCTGATTAAGGGTGTCTATTCTGCTACCCTTGCATATCTGTTGAGGCTGGCCTCTTGTTTTTCTTGTTGTTTTCCATTTGAGAACTTGCATAATCTTTCTCTTGTTTTTTCTTATTGAGTTTAGAACTCTTAGCAGTTGGAAATAGAAAAAGACTTGGCAAAATTAATAGGAAAAAATTACCCAAGATGTTAAAACTTTCGATGGTGAAAATATTTGTAACCATTTCATATTTTGTCATATAAGTTCAGCAGCCAAAGGACCATATCATACTGTCTGCCACACAACATCAGACAGTCCATTACTATCTTCCTCTATTATCTAGTTTTTCCTTTCACTGTCTTTTCCTAATCGTTACTGTTGTCTAAATTACACATCTTCTCTGCATGTCCAGATTATGTTGATTATTTATTTCTGGTGTCTATTATGGCCGCGCCCCCCCCCCTCCCCTTAAGTGTGTTGGCCTCAAAAAATGTCTTTGCTGGTGTCTTTTAATTATTCTTGAAAAGCAACTAAAATGACTAGGAGAAATAAAATGAGGCCATAAGAGAAAGAATTGAGAAGACAAGAGAATCATCCTTGAACTACAAGCAGGGGTAACATGTTAAATGATGGGCACAGAGTTTGAGGCCGACTTTAAGAGGGAGTGACATTTTCAGGGAATCTGTTAAGTCTGCTAGAAGTTTGTACCTCCCTTGACACTCAGTAGGGCAGGAGGAAATGGGTACTATTCATATTTCTGATATTAGTGGCTTCTGAGTTGATGTTTACATTATAAGTGTATCAGTTTTGTGCATGAAATTTTAAAGTATAAATTCTGATCTGTTTTAGGGATTGCTGATGCAGACAACTGGCATGGAAAACCTCTGGGGAATCAAGCAGAGGAAGCTATCAAAGCTATTAAAGACAACATCATTAATTCAGGTCCACACAATATCATTCCACAACAGCCAACCATTACCCTGCATCCAGTCAGTACATCTGTGGTGCTGTCACAGCCCCCTTCATACAAACTGGGTGAATCTGTGAGTCTGTTTGACATTTCTATTAAATCTAGTAGTTGTATTTGTGCTTATGTTGGCTTAACACTTTTTTTTTTGTAAATGTTTGATTCCATAAGTTGGCTCATTGATCACCGCTGACTTTATTAGTTATGATTTTAATTTCTTGTATGGCATCAGTATCATCTATGGCCATGGAATAACCATAATAGTAGCTTTTTCTCTACTCTGTTTGTTTAAATTTTCATATATAGGTCAACAATATGGTATTTTATTTCTGTTTATGCATATACTTTTGTATATTGATTTGTATTGGTGATATATTTGTAGGTGGCCACCCGTTTAGCATATGGTACTGCTCTAGTCAAGATTGGAAAGACAAATGACCGGGTAGTTGCTATGGATGGTGACACTAAGAACTCTACATATGCCCAGAAATTCAAGGTATTCATTTAAAATATTAATTTTGTTTACATTTTCACAATCATTGTTTGTAAAAACTGATTACTGAAATGTGTTTTTGCCCGCACCAGAACCATTGTTTTCAATGATTGAAAAATGATCAAGAAGGAAAATAAAAACTTGATTGGCTTGTGATTAATTCATCAATTATTAAATGTGTTTATTCATATTTATTTAACCTTTACGGTTTTGTGTGTTTTCTTCATGTACATTTGCCTGGTGATCTCTCCTCTCTTTTGCCAGAAAATGATCTCTCCTCTCTTTTGCCAGTAAAATAGCCAGGAAAGAGAAGAATAGGGCCACTGTCATATGCCGTGCATATTGTAAGAGGCAACTAAGGAGGTTGGTGGTTAAGGTCTTCTCCAATGCTGTGAGTTTGTGTATCTGAGTTAAAGCCATCTTTTGAGCTTTCACTAGTGTGGCTGGAGTGCTTCATACTGAGGAAGGTGCTGAGGACTTTGCAGTTGTCCTTTGTGCAGTGAAGATGATTTGTCAACTAGGCTCCCTTTTGTCACATGCCTTCAAAAGGACACTGTGGATGTAACTTGTGGCTTACAGCAAGCTGTGATGTCTGCATCTATTGGCTCAGACTTCAGTACCATGCTTATTTTGTACTTTCCTTCCTTCTTTGACCTGTGCTCATTTGGCCAGACTAGTTATTCTGTTTCCAGGACCACTGGTATGTGATTTTGTTTACTTCAGGCTCACTGATCCTGAGTGTGACAGTAAACAGTGATTCTTGTCAGCTCATTCACTGAGCTAAACATCATTTTTGTATATCTTATTACTTAATCCTGATCATATATATTGCATTGCCTTACAATCATGCCCGTCATATGATGAACAGAGAAGGCTCTTGTGATCATCACAGGTACCATACTATACCAGTTTCTACAGACTGTTGTCAACATTTTCACTTTGTCTCTCTCTCTCTCTCTATTCTATCTATTTCCTCTTCAAGCTGTTTTTGTCTGTAATCCCTTCTTCCTTCCAACTCCCTGTGAAGCATAGGTGTTCAACAGACACTTTCCATTCGTTCTGTTTCTTGTAATTCTTTTAAGATCTTTCCAAAAATGTTTTGGTCGCCCTCTTCTTCCCCCCTCTCTTTCCTGTTGTGTAATACTCTAAGTTGGATTCCACAGTGTGTGTCTTCATTGTATTTCTTTGTCTACTGGTATTTGACTAGTACGTTCCCATAATTCTATGTTAGTGATTTTGTCCTGCCATTTCCATCCTTTTATTCTGTCCAAGCATATATTAATGAAGGTCTGTATCTTCATGATTGTCATTTTTGTTGTTAATGTCATCCCTGCTGTCTTTATTTTCCTGGTATTTTCATGTCCCCCCACTAAAGAAGCCACAAGTTTCTTACTTCGCCACGTGAGGCCAAGGATATCTTTTACACCCAAGATTGAAAGTTCTAAGCAGGAAAATTAATATGTACTGGGATATATACTGAGTCTTCCCGTTCAAGTCTTGACCAGTGGCTGTGATGTTCCTGAACTGTACTAGTTACCTGCCCCTGAATCTTTGATCATTGCCATACTCTACAGTGTTACTTACAGATGTCTTTGGCTGAGAAGTTTGCTCTGAATTCTGCTATCAATTTTTTGGTGTTATCTTCTTCTCTCTGACATTGTTCTGTACATCAATTTACTCCAGGATCTGTAATACATTAAGCATTCAGCAAGCTTTGAACTTCCCACCTGTACTGGCTAGTCAGCTGTTACATATTAGTTCATTTAGCACTGTTGCTCTTTGTGATCAAATGAAATTTACAGTTTCCTTCAAAAATTCAAAATATTACTTTTCATTTACAACTCTGGTTTCAGGATGCCTTCCCAGACAGATTCATTGAGTGCTACATCGCCGAGCAAAATTTGGTTGGAGTTGGCATTGGCTGTGGCACACGAGATCGCACAATCCCATTTATTAGCACATTTGCTGCATTTTTCACTCGAGCATTTGACCAGATCCGCATGGGGGCAATTTCACAGACAAATGCTAACTTCGTTGGATCACATGCTGGTGTTTCCATTGGTGGGTTTTTATTTGTGTAACTTTTGAAATGTGTATTTTCATTGCATTTACATGTAAGCAGACTTAACCATACCCATGCTCTTTCAATTCAATATGTACAATATAGAGCTGGAGGCAAGAACAGCAACAGACCTGCAAGTTGTCAGGAACTCATAGCTTGTGGCTTGCTCCAAGATCAGTGAACCAGAATCATCCAGACTTTACTCCACATCTTCATGATGCCTCTAGAAACAGACTAACCAGTCCAGTCAAACTAAATGAGTAGGGATCAAAGAGGGAAGACAACCTGGTACTCAAAAGTGCTATTCTACTGTAAACCTCGACACAATGCATCTGTGCCCACTTAACCATTATTTAACCCTTAGTTGCGATGCCTATTTCTTACCAACAGGTTTATGTCATAGTAAAAATTACTACCACTTAAATTTACTTTAGGAGCTCTAAAAATGGTTCTTTCTTTGAACTTTTGACACACAGATGTGTGTTTACACGAGGCGAGATGCAGGAACTCGGATTTCCTGTCTCAGTTTGATTTATGACCTGACTTTGACTGGATGAATAATTGAATGGGATAGACAAGAGTGAATAATTGAATTTGTATCTTCAGTTGTTTCCATAATCAAAGTGTATCTACTAGTGGGACATTGAAACTATCATCTAGTGATGTCAACAAAAGTTGCTATTGTAGATCTCCCATTTCATCTTGCCTCTTGTATGATGGTACATGCTGTCATAGGTTTTCTTGTCTCTCGCTTGAGGTTGTCAGCTCACTTTAATCTATGTCTGCCTCTAACTTGTTTCTTCCCCTCCAAGATGATTTTCTGTAGGGTATGACCAAAAAATGTATATATCTCTAACAATATTTCTATTTATCTCCAATATCTATAGGTGAGGATGGACCCTCTCAAATGGCTCTTGAAGACATAGCCATGTTCAGAAGTGTCCCAGGCTCAACCGTGTTCTACCCAACAGATGCAGTGTCCACTGAGAGGGCAGTTGAATTGGCAGCTAACACAAAGGGCATCTGCTTCATCAGAACAAGCAGACCAAATGTGCCAGTCATTTATGAAAACGATGAACCTTTTGCTGTTGGAAAGGCAAAGGCAAGTGATCATGTGCAGATCATTTCATTGAATGATAGCCTCTGTGCTTATTCATGAATTGCCTCTATAGTTGTGAGTGTAATGACTCCATGACTAACTTAACTTTTTCCACTAACCAATACACTGTTCCACTTATGAAGGTCATCTACTCGGACCAAGTACTGTTGAATATTTTCAAGTAAAGTAATGATTCTGTATAAATATTCACCTATTTGATTATCTAGAAGAAGCTTCACCATTACTTCCTTCGATTATCACATGGTCTTTTATTTGTTTTGTAGATACAGTGGTTGAATTTCCTATGTAGATGTGTGTTTTTTCTAACAAATAGTGGCCACACCATTTCTTGTGCCTAATAATTATTTGTGGACATAAATGCATCAAAATAAGTGCATTTTGAAGAACTTTGGATTCATCATCAAGTACCATGCCTGCTGGCGTAGGTGATCTCTCCATAACTTTTGATCTCAATAGTTATTTATCATTTCTGTTGTTGACCTTCTGCCAAGCCATTCTCTTTCCTTCCCTCTATTTCTTTCTCCTTCAATTTTTGCATGACCAAAGAATCATTTTTGTTTCTTTAGATTAGTTTGTGTATAATGTTGAGAATAGTGGATAGTAATATGCTTCTAGTCAGGTAAAAATAGAGGTACATGAAATATGATATTTTGAATTGAAAATTATCTACCTTTGAATATTTTTATACTATTTATAATAAATAATATATTTTTTCATTCAGATATCATCAATATATTGCTATTTCATTGTCTTCAACCATTTTCCTTTCTGGTGATGTATAACATGTATCACATTTCATTATATTATTGTGTGAAAGTTTGAATCATAGTTTTTCAAAAGTTTTTTTCTGTTTGGGATGAAATAAAAGCTTGGACTGTAACATTTCATGACAGTTGCACTGGTGACAACCTCCAGTTCTTTAATTATCCCCTGAAGACACCAGAAATGAAATAATGCCATAGTGACTTTTTTTCTAGTCTTAAATCACAATTGCAGGCTCATTTAACTATTTTTCTATTTTTTTTTATTTTAAAAAAATCCATCATTGGGAGCGTTTTTACTGATTGAGCTCTGCTGCGAAAAGGGTTAAAAATCACCCCAGTGAGAGTTTTGTTTAAAGATAAGGATTATCTTTCTAAGTTTATTTGTCTCTTCCAACAGGTTGTGCGTCGGTCTGCCCAAGATCAAGTGACAGTGATAGGGGCATGTGTGACTCTGTATGAAGCTCTGAAAGCTGCCGACATTCTTGCTGCCAGCGGTGTGAACATTCGAGTCCTTGATCCATTCACCATCAAGCCAATTGATGCTGCCACCATTATTGAAAATGCCGAGGAAACGGGAGGCAAGATCATCACAGTAGAGGACCACTATGCAGAAGGTTTGTGTCTGTCCTCATTTTTATTGTGCCTTTCTTTCTGCATTAAAAAAATCTCTGGGACCAATTTTAAGCATGGGTGAATGAGTTGGAATTGTTTGTTTGTGAATGCCAAATCCTGAGGGACTGAATTTTGCATGAATATCCCCTTTAATTAATTTTCACACAGGCAACTATGTTCAGGTGTCCCAGCTATACAGCCAGATATTCTCCTACTTCAAAGGTAGTCTCATCTTCAAGTTTTCATGTTTTGGGTATATTCTTTCCCCTATCAATTTAGCTTGGGCGGCGGCTTTTTTGTTATCGATTCTTCAATCCCCAACTGCCAAGGGTTCTTTAACATGCTCATAGTGCACTCTGGACCTACCAGAGACCCGGGAGAGCTAAGCCATTAAGAAACCACAGGTTTGAATTTTCAAAATACCCACCACCTGTAGTGGCAATTGTACCTGTGACCTTTCCAAAGCGCCTTACCCTAGACCAGCCAGCCACCACGGAATTGAATGAGATAAAATCTGTCCTTTTATCCTCACTAGACTAGCTCACAGACCTCTTTTCTACTGTAATGCAGTAATTTAGGTTGAATACACGAGTGAAACACCTGGAAATAGCAGTTGATTGTTATCTTCTTCTTTTATTCCTTTTTTTACCACTTCAAGTGCTAGAGGTAGGGTTCTGGCAGCATCAATCTTTGACACCTGATAGTGTTGTCCAGTTTCTCTGATATTGTCATTCTGACATAGTCTGTGTATGCCTCAGGCTATGCATCTTTTTGTGTGTGCCTTGTACGGTGTGGTATCACTTGCTCCAGGCATTTGTTGTCTTTGTATGTCATTCTAGATTCGTTCTATGCCAACTCTTTCTCTTATAATCCTGTTCCTGATTCTGTCTCTAGTCACTTTACCTTTCTGTGATAGCTTTCTTTCCTGACATGTTATAAGTGCTCATGTTTGGCACTTGTAGTATAGAATGGGTATAAATATGTTTTTTTACTGAATAGGCAATAGTGTTGTAGGAGAGAGACTGACTTTTCCCAATCCTTGGTTTGCTTACTGCACCAAGTGTTGATTTCTTTAACCAATTTGCCATTTTCAGAGAATGATGTTCCTAGATACTTGATCTATGATACCTGATTTAAACATGTGTCCCCTGATTTGTTACATTTGCATTGTCTTCGGTAATCATAATTCTTAGTAAGAGATATTAAGTCTAGTCATTTGTATTAGGCAGGCAAATCTGCTTGTGGACTAGCGCTATTGAGTCTGTTCATTGTCTTCTGATTAGGCAAGATGTCAAAGATATAATGGTCCTATATATTATATACATGAACATGTATGTAATGAGTTCCTTTTTATATTAAATATTTGTTTAATCCTATATTTATTTCTTGTTACCCAGGCGGTCTAGGAGAGGCTGTGGCCAGTGCTGTGGCTCATGTTCCCAACATCATAGTCAAGCGTCTGTTTGTTCCTGAAATCCCTCGCAGTGGACAAAGTGCTGAACTCATGGAAAAATATGGCATCAGTGCTTCGTGTATTGTCACAGCAGTGCAGAACCTTCTCTCTGCTTGAACATCCTGGAGATTTGTTTGACATTTTTATACAAACCTTTAAACAGAAATTCATGTTATTTGTTACCTTGTTTAATAATTGTTTGTCTGTTATGGAAATGTGGGTACATCAAATTGATTTTCAGTGATGGCTATTAATTAACTGAAATCCATAGACCATCAGTTGGGTTTTATTTTTAACTTGTAAGCTTATTGAAGTTGATGACATTTTTTATGTTACTGAATGTTTAACAGTATTTTCTAGAAATTCTAATCTTATGCTATTAAAGTATTTGAATGTGCTTATCCTTTGCCTCATGATGTATTTTTCATTGATTGATCAGAGAGCGTGGAATCACTTGAAGCTAAATAATTTGTAGAACATCCAAGCTGTGTATAAATAAAAAGAAATAATTATTTTGTTACTACCGAAAGTAATACATTATTTTCTAATTTTTTTTAGTTACAAAAAATGGTTACAACTATCAGAAAGAATGGAATTAGCTTTTGCTGGGAAGATTTAGAAATCATTACTTTCATTGGAAATGTTTGATAGTCTTTATTGTTGCTATTAACTTATTTATTGTATTTGTTCTAACCTTTAATGTGGCAGTTGAATTCATGTTATCTTTCTTTAGATGTAAATTGTCACTGAAATCAAAGTAAAATTTTTGTTGTCGTCATTGTAATTGGTTTGTTTCTTGAGCTTTAACATAGCTGCAACAACAAATTCCAGCACTTGGGATGAGAAGCTTTTGCATATCCTAGACATCTCATACATAGGCCACATTTTCAACAGATAAATTGTTGAAAACTCTTGTTACCATCTTGAAAGAATGAAAACTGAGATGGTATGGTCATACACCGCACCATCAGGTATGTCGAAAACCATGATTCCGTGAAAATAGTTAGATGTACAGGCAGACAAAGAACTGGAGTGACGACATCAAGAAATAGGTGTGTCCCCACCTGATCATAATAGCATTAAGAGACAACATAAACCAGAAGAGAATAATTATGTATGTTTATTGCACATAAGGATGAGTGTCTCTTGAGTACTGTATAACTAGTTGATGTTGTTATACATAACTAACAAGTATTTATTTGTACCCACTGCCAATAAATGGCGTGACAGGGGTACTTTACTTTTTCTTTTTTACTGCCAATAAATGTTGTATTTTTAAATAGTTTTGTGTGTTATTAGGATATGTACCGTCAGAGTCTTTCTGAGAGTTGCTTGAAGTCAAATCTAGCTTTAGTATTTGTTTTTCAGCAAAAATATAACTGCTCAGAAATTGGTGAGTTGATGCAACATCTAGTTACCAGTAGATGTCTGTTGTCATTTATTGAAGATAACTTGATGTTAACACATTGGAGTTTTTAGATGATCAAGTAATGTTAGAGGGGTGATGTTGGTAGCTTTTGTTAGATGTTGTTCTGGTCATGTTTTAGATATTTGAATGCTTTTTTTATAATTGGCATATTTTGTTACTATCTTTGAGGCTGTCTTGTTTTGCTATCAAATACATTGTTAAAGGTGAGAGTTCATTGGTTCAATTCTTTTTTATAGTTGTTTTGTTGGCAAAAATATATATTTTATAGCACATTGTGTGAACACTTAGGCGTGCTATATACAATTGTACTTTATTATTGTGTGATTCAACCTGTCATTAATGACATTGTCATCAGCAAAAGTACCTGCACTGGAAGTGGTCACAGACTCATAGATGACTTCTAGCATCACAACTGATTGAGATCCTACTCCATGTCCTGAAAGGGACCTGAAAACAGTCTGGCCAGGTTGATAAGGATCAGAGGGAAGGCAAACACTTTTTATTGATTCTTGCGATTGTGATTCATAGAGGCTAAGATTTTTGTAAACATAACTCATTTAGGCTGGAATTCTTGTATTTATAACTCATTCAGGCTGGGATTCTTGTGATTATAACTCATTCAGGCTGGGATTCTTGTGATCAATACTCATTCAGGCTGAAATTCTTGTGATTATAACTCATTCAGGCTGAAATTCTTGTGATTATAACTCATTCAGGCTGGGATTCTTGTGATCAATACTCATTCAGGCTGGGATTCTTGTGATTATAACTCATTCAGGCTGGAATTCTTGTGATCAATACTCATTCAGGCTGGAATTCTTATGATTATAACTCATTCAGGCTGGGATTCTTGTGATCAATACTCATTCAGGCTGGGATTCTTGTGATCAATACTCATTCAGGCTGGGATTCTTGTGATCAATACTCATTCAGGCTGGGATTCTTGTGATCAATACTCATTCAGGCTGGGATTCTTGTGATCAATACTTATTCAGGCTGGGATTCTTGTGATTATAACTCATTCAGGCTGGGATTCTTGTGATCAATACTCATTCAGGCTGGGATTCTTGTGATTATAACTCATTCAGGCTGGAATTCTTGTGATTATAACTCATTCAGGCTGGAATTCTGGATTCTTGTGATCATAGCTTATTCAAGCTGGAATTTTCTTATGAAATCTGCTGTCTGTTTTAGGGTTGTTTTTTCCTGTTCCACCATACAGTTCTTGTTCTAAAGTAGTGGAAGAGGAACACATTTGATCAAGTCTGCGTGCTGGAGACAGCTTTGTAGAATGTTTGAATGTCATATCTATTAGTGACAGAGACTGGTGGTATTTATCTTGAGTTTGGAGTACCAAGTTGTGTTTCACTTTGTTGTGACCAGTGCTGTGAAAGAATGTGATAACTTGAAAACGTGTGCAAAAGACTTTCTTCACAAAGTTTGTAAATATGTCAACAATGTTATTAAAATATGGGAATTAAACCATATACCCTTTACTTTCGCAAGGAACAGAGAAGTACGAAACATTCAACCTTAGTTACTTTGTTGCAAAAAATAAAAGTAAATAGACAAGAACTGGAAGCAGTTGACAACTTTAAATCTATTGACCTTTCGAGCCGTAGCCGGCCCATAGGGCATAGACCAAGATACTCCTTCTCCTATCTGAATTTTTGTTCTAGCAGTTTTCTTTTAAAGATATTTTAGCAAATCTCGCCATTTGTCTCTGTTCTGTGCAAGCTGCTCTATCTCATTGAGGGAGCCGAATCCTGCTGCTCTTGCTTCTCTCATCAATGTTCTTCTCAGTGTCTCCCTGGGTCTTCCTCTTTTTCTCTTACCTGTTGTTTCCCACACGAGGGCTTGCTTTGCTATTCGATTATTTATCTCTTCTCATCACATGTCCAACATATGACCATCGTCTTTTCTTTATTACTGAAGATATTAGTGGTTGATTGGCGATTTCTCTAATTTCCTCGTTTGTTTTGAATTCGTTCCACGCTATGCTAAGTATTTTTCTTAGACATTTATTTTCAAAAGTGTTCAACTTTGTTTCTATATCTCTTGTTGTTTTCCAGCTTTCACACGCATACATAAGGGTTGATAGTACATTTGATTTGAATAGTCTAAGTTTTGTGTTTGTGCTGATGAGTTTTGATTTCCACAACTTTTCAAGGCTTCTGAAAGACATTGCTGCTTGAGCTATTCTGATTCTAATTTCTTTGTTTGTATCCCCTTCTCGATCAATGTGACTTCCAAGATAGATAAAGTGATCGATCTCTTCTGCTGGTTTGTTTTCCATGTATATTTTGTCATCTGTTGGAATTAAACTTTTCATGACTTTAGTCTTTTCATGATTGATCTCAAGCCCAATTTTGCTGGCTATTGATGATAGTTCACTTGTGTTTTCCTGCATTGTTTTTTAACAACTTTAAATACCTAAGATCAAATGTCAGAGATAAAGACTCATCAGATTTTCTATACCCTTGCAAAACAGCAGAGCTACAGCTGTGGTGATAGAATGTTGTAAGATTTTGAGAATGCGTTACTTAGATTGGATCATAAATGAGAAAGTTTGCAAAAGGAAACAAGCAGGAGTGCATTTAACTATTGTGAAGAAATTCGAAATGGTTTGGCAACATATGCACTGACCATTCAGCAAGGAACTGGAGGAGAAGTAAGTAGAGAAAGAGATAGGAAGATAACACCAAGGAATGGGCAGACGTCGACTTTGCATTGTCTCAGAGAAAGACTGTAGACCAAGAGGAATGAAAGAAAGTTGACAAAGTCTGTCAGTGGCTCTCCAATGGTCTCCAGTGTTGCAGGAAGAAGACTAAGCCATTCTAGCTGTCTGGCCTTCTATTTGAGAACAGGTCATGCTCCTGTGAACAAACTGAACCTCTATGAGAAACAGGCTGCAGGCATCACGTGGAAACAGTTCAATACTCTATTACTACACTGCACCCCAAACATATCAGATCAATTATGTCAGTTCCCGCTGTTACAGGAGTTGTGTGAGCCAACAGGTTAGGGGAAGTAATCCGTGTGATGTGAAAAATAATGAGTGATGTCTCTTGAACATAACATCTATTTTGGAGGGCATCTTCAGTACTATACAATCAATTATACTATTCTGCTCTGTCCCTTGCATTGATAGTGCAGGTTGTCATAGGCTGAATTGTCCATATTTTTATGTTAACTTGTCCATGTTAGTCTTCACCTGCTTCTGCCTCTTGCTTTGATAGTGCAGGTTGTCATAGACTTGTCCATCTTCTGATGTTAGTCTTGGTCTGCCTCTTTTACCCTGTATTTTCCCTTTCAGTATTACTTTTAGTAGGCTGATGTGTCTTTTAACTTGCCCCAAAAATTTCAGTTGTCTTGTTCTAATTGTGTTTAATAGTTCTCTTTTCATTTTTAGTTGTTTTAAAACTTTGTTTTTTTCTTTCCATCCAATTCTACATATTCTTCTATAAATCCACATTTCAAAGGCTTGAAAAAAAAAGTAAAGAGTCCCGTCACGCCAAGTGGCATATAGGGAATATGGTGTTAGTGACCATAATTTTTACAGACCTTCAGCACATGATTTTTGGGGTAATGTGGTTGCTTTACTTTCCCTGAAAAAATTTGGTACCCATTTAAGGCTGGTTGAACCCGGAAACCTTTGATCAGGATCAAACCTGACCTCTTGTCCTTTGTAGTCCAGTTCATTAACCATTGAGCTATCGCGGCTCCCTGTTATTTGTTTTGATGTTAATTTTTACCATTCCTATTCTTTTGTTTATTTCAGTTTTACATTTTCCATCACTGGTTATAGTATGTCCCAGGTAGTTGTAGTTCTGAACTGTTTACAGGTCTATTCCTTCCACTTGTAGTTTTGAGTATTTTCTTTGTTTATGATCATAGTTTTAGTCTTTTATATATTCATATCTAATCCATATTTTTTGCTTGTCATGTTTATTTCATTAAGTAATTGTTGTAGATCTTTAGGATTTTCTGCTAGTAATACAGTATCATCAGCATATCTTAGGTTATTGATTATCTTTCCATTAATTTGTAGGCCTGGCATCTCTATTTAAAGATTGCTCAGTGTATAGATTGAACAAGCTCAGTGATAGGATGAATCCCTGTCTTACTCATCTTTTTATATCAATGGGTGTAGAGTTCTCTTTGTTATATTTTTTTTATTGCTGTTTGCTCCCAGTACAAATTACATATTAGTCTGTGTCATTTACATGTATATCTTTTAGCCTTCCATATCAATCCCTGCTCACTTGGTCAGACTAGATGGGTTAGTCTGTTACTTGAAGCACCACAAAGAGATGGAGTAAGGTTTGGTTCTACCTAGTGTAAACCATCAGCTATTATTCATTGGCATTTTCAGCTCTGTTGCTGTCAGGTGCCTTGGCCTTCCAATATAAATGTATAATATCATATGCATTCACATTTGATATTTCTAGAAAGCCACAAATGAGTAAATTAACTAAAGGAGCAATAACAAACAACTGTGAATATAACAGTACAACTCTCCTCCATTAAACTATAACACATTTATCCATTACATGGAATTTTTTTTATTTTATTGCCAGCTTTCACCTCTCACGAAGTCCCTAGAGACTAGGAACTGAATTTTGCATGTTAATCCATTTTTCCCTGGCAGCCGTGTGCACAGGGATCCCTCGCCGCACAGGCAGATAAGTCTTCGGAGGTACTCATATTTTTTCCATCCATGAGTAATTGACATTTCAAGCCAGGCCTCTCTGCTGAGACCAGGGGTGGTTGCCACAAATATAACATTTTTTTAAAACTATAATAGAACAACTGTTCTATATTTAATGAAGCAAAAAGTATAAAACATAATGTCATAACTAAATTTATGAGATACGACAAGACTAGGAATGGAACCAACTGTTGAATACATAAAGTGACAACAGACCAGGTGGTTCGGACATGTGATAAGACACAAAGAACTAAATCCAATACAACAAACGATACGAGAACACCAGACCAAGAGGCCGACCAAAGAAAAGGTGGGTAAACAGAATATTATAAACACTTGGATGTATAACAGCAGAAGAGGCTAATAGAATAGCAAGAAACTGCGAAAAAGCAATATATATGCCTAAAGGCAAATGTGGACGGAAAGAAAGAAAACATAAAATGAAATATTTAATTACAAATACATGATATTGTACATTATGCATTGTATCTTTATTTTTATAAATTCTACGTCATGGAAATATAAACATATCAGCATTCACAAACTGTGGTCATCATCACACACAAAAAACTCTTACAATCATTCAGTCACTTTCTTCTTTTTTACCCCCGTCACGCCAAGTGGCGCATAGGGAATATGGTGTTAGTGACCATAAATTTTACAGACCCTCGGCACATGATTTTTGGGGTAATGTGGTCAGTATTACGCCCGTGCGCTTTACTTTCCCAGAAAAAATCCGGTACCCATTTAAGGCTGGGTGAACCCGGAAGCCGTCAGTTGGGATCAAACCCTACCTCTTGTCTTTTATAGTCCAGTTCACTAACCACTGAGCTATCGCGGCTCCCTATTCAGTCACTTTACAATTGATAATTACAATAATTTATAAAAAGTAACACTTCACATTTTGGTTAAGTCTGTTGATTTGATTTTGAGAAACATGTAGTCATGTGGTTAGTTCATGGCTTGGTCCCTCGTCTCAGGATTGAGTGCCTAGTCTTAAAGGAGACGTGATCAAATGTAACTTATGAATTAAATGAAGCACAGCAGAAAAAAATGCTGTCTTTGAGGAGGAGCATATGATGTTTGGTCATAACACTGTGGAGGTGTCGGTCCAAAAAGTGAAGTCTTGTGCACAAGTTAAATGCTTGAATGAATCTGCAGTTAAAATGATAAAATAATGCCCAGTATTTGGGTACACTCCCAAATTTTATCTAATAGATTATGTAACATCTTGGTAGAGGTGTTAATATCTGCTTTGATGGCTTTTGAAGGAATGGCATCTGGTCCTGTGACTTTATCATATTTTTAATAGCTTGATGGCTTTCATTATTTCTTCTATGCTTGGTTTTCCACAGTTAACGTGTAACTCTTCTTCTGCTGGTAGTATATCTGGAGGGTTATTTGAGCCGGGTCTGTTCAAGAGTTCTTCAAAATGCTCCTTCCATATCTTCATTTGTTCCCTTATATCACTAAGCAGATTTCCTTTCTTATCTTTAATAAAGGCATCGATCTGTTTGTATTTTCCACTTAATTTTTGTGTGCTGTTGTACAGTTCTGTCATATTCCCTTTATTTTCTGCTTCCTCTGTTCTTTAGCTAGTTCATCTATATATTTCCTCTTATCCCTTTTAGCGCACCTAACCGAGGCTGCCATCACCGTTGCCTGCTGTGGGAGACTATTTTTATGGAATCAGTGATGTTATTGAGCCGATAATTTTGGTAGAGATGTTGTGGACCAGTGGTGTTGGTGATGATAATGACATTGAAGCGGTGATGTAGATGATGATGTTGCTATAGAACCAGTGAAGTCGGCGACGATAATGATATTGCTATGAAATCGATGATGTCAGTGGTTACGATGTTATGCATTTCGTGATGTCAGTAATGATGTTAAGAAACAGATGATGCCAGTGGACATGTTGTTATGAAACCAGTAATGATGTTATGAAAAAGTAATGTTGATCATGATGGTATAGAACCAGCGAGGTCAAAAGTTACATGAAATCAGTGAATTCGACGTTTGTGTTATGGAACCAGCAAGCATGGAATTAAGGAACAGTCAGACATGGCTTAGATTCAGCGATGTTTCTGATGTCTTTCATTCTGTTTCTTCTGCTAACATTAATGCCTTTTCCGTTTATCCTCCTTGGCTCTCTAATCTTTTCTTGGGTCTTAAACAAGAGCAATGTTTGACCTTGTTAAACCATCGATAGCAAGGATACATTATTTATAATTCGTCGGTTTTTGTTGTTGCTATTTTGATATTAAGGCGTTGAGTAATGACGAATTCTGATATTAGGGTCTTGGGTTATGACGAATTCTGATATTAGGGTCTTGGGTTATGACGAATTCTGATATTAGGGTCTTGGGTTATGACGAATTCTGATATTAAGGTCTTGGGTTATGACGAATTCTGATATTAGGGTCTTGGGTTATGACGAATTCTGATATTAGGGTCTTGAGTAATGACGAATTCTGATATTAAGGTCTTGGGTTATGACGAATTCTGATATTAGGGTCTTGGGTTATGACGAATTCTGATATTAAGGTCTTGGGTTATGACGAATTCTGATATTAGGGTCTTGGGTTATGACGAATTCTGATATTAGGGTCTTGGTTATGACGAATTCTGATATTAGGGTCTTGAGTAATGACGAATTCTGATATTAGGGTCTTGGGTAATGACGAATTCTGATATTAGGGTCTTGGGTTATGACGAATTCTGATATTAGGGTCTTGAGTAATGACGAATTCTGATATTAAGGTCTTGGGTTATGGCGAATTCTGATATTAAGGTCTTGAGTAATGACGAATTCTGATATTAGGGTCTTGGGTTATGACGAATTCTGATATTAAGGTCTTGAGTAATGACGAATTCTGATATTAGGGTCTTGAGTAATGACGAATTCTGATATTAAGGTCTTGGGTTATGACGAATTCTGATATTAAGGTCTTGAGTAATGACGAATTCTGATATTAGGGTCTTGGGTTATGACGAATTCTGATATTAGGGTCTTGGGTTATGACGAATTCTGATATTAAGGTCTTGGGTTATGACGAAGTCTGAAATTATAGTTTTGAGTAAAAGCGACGTCTGATATTGTGTTCTGTCTTTTGTCGACAGTATCCTAGATCTTGCGATGAAAATACCTCAGAAGAATTCTTTAGCTTCCTAGTTTGAGTACATTTAGTCCAGTAAAAACATGAAATGTCCCCTTTGAAAATCATCTTAGACTTTTTTTTTTAAACTTTCTGATGCCACAAATAAAAACAGATCTAGTACACATGAGGTTTATATAGCAAATACGGCGTCGTATCTACAAGGAAAGAACGGAATTGCAGCATTTCAGTTTGATTGACAGCTGTGAACTATTTATATGCCAGGATTTTGTCATCTCTGAATCCAAGTTTATTTTCACATCTGCAACAGTTTGTCAAAGTGGCCCATTAATAATAACACGATTAAGATAGTGACTGTAACTGTTACCGTTATGCAGACCAAGCCACAGCATGAGCTTGAGATTATCGATCCCCTGGGCGGAGGCGACAGTTTTGTCGACTTGAGGACGCGGGTAGAGACATGTGAATAACTAATTTCAATGTCGCTCCTTTCCCTTTCGTTGTTTTCTTGAATTTGTGAAAGTTGGGACGTAAGCTCCTGGTGATCGACCGGTGACGTCAACCTGAAAGGGACAATAAAGCTCAGTTTGATCAAAAGTTACGTGCTGTTATTTATATCAACAAATTCTGATTGGTGCGGTGGAAGAAGATGGCCGTGTGGTCAAATCAAGCCCAGGTCTGGGGAGGGGGGGGGGGGAAGTGAGCTGCGGTGTGCTTTCAGATGATTATTACTCGTTTGTGGATATAGCGGTGTGTCGGTCGCATTAACCTGACCACATGGTCGTGACGCCGGCACACAGAGATACATGCTGCGGGCGACTGATAGTTGATTGAAGTGGAACAGATCCATGCCCCGGCTTTGCCCTGGAACGGGATGAAAGCTGTGTTCGACATTCTCCACCAGCCAGGTCGGATTGAGTGTCTCACCGAAGTGGAGGCATGACTTCATTTGTTGGGACAGCGATTCTAGGGGCATGCTCACGATCATGAAATCTACACGGATTCGGCGCGGACACATGGAAGCCGTACTGCCCGAGACAACTCTTACAACGACCCAGAAGTGTTCATCATGAGCTGCTCACCTTTTTTTTCAAAGCGCAACACATTCACTAGAACAGTATGAACGATCGGGATGACCACTTTGTTGGTTGTTGAAACGGGCATTGATCAGATATTGGTATGTTCCCACCTAAACTGTCACCACTCCGTCCTCAAGTCTACTCATATCGAGTCGTAGCCAAGTGAAACACATTTTCACTATATTCGGATTCATTCAGAAATATGTAAGCCGGTGTTTCTCCAAGCTGTCATTATTTCCCAAAACTCAGCTAAAAGGAATGTTCTGTTAACGATGACACTTTTCCATAAATGACGTCATATTTTTGGATCATGTGGTCGGTATGACGCCAGGCCAATCTTACTTCGTAGTAAAAAAAATCTCTGGAACCAATTTTTTTTTTAGGTTTTTAAAATCCTGCATCCATGTAGGTCACGAAACAAAAATACGCTACACTTGAGAATTAAACCCGGTACCTTCTAAGCAGGGATGAGTATACTAGCTACTCAACCACCGAGGTTTCAGTGAATAAGATTCCCGAAGACGGTTGTGTCGGACCAACAGGCGCAAATGTCGAGGCTTTGTCGTAAAATAGCGACACAATGTCCTCACGCCCATTTAACGGGTACATTCTAAGACAAAGGAGAAGTGAGCAAAGTATTCAAACTGATCAGCAGTGCGTGCACAAGTCACTCAGCCATATAGGCGTCAGGTATCCATTCCTTTCTTTCAATTAGGTCGACTGTAGAGTCCCAAGCTTCATCTTCATCTCTGCTTCCACCCGTCGTCTCCAACAATATTTTGGTCTTCCCCTTTGTCTTTTCCCCTGGGAATTCCAAAAGAAGGACCCGTTGTGTAATACTCTCAGTTGGCTTCCGCAATGTGTCATATCCGGCGCCATTGTCTTCGTTGTATCTCTTTATCCACTGGTTCTTTATCATAATTCTACATTAATGATTTTGTCCTGCCATTTCCATCCTTTTATTCTGCGCAAGCATCCATTAATGATGGTCTGTATCTTCGAGATTATCATTTTTGTTGTTCTCCATGTTTCACAGCCATATAATAGGACTGACTTAACATTGGAGTTGAACATTTTTATTTTTGTATTTAACTTAATTTCTTAAGATTTCCATGTTTCCTAGTGCAACGGAGACACTTCTTTATTTTGGTATCATTCTCTGTTTCTCCTACTTTATTACTGCCCAGATATATGTAAGATTGTACGTCTAGTAGAGGTATTTCTCCTATTGTTATTCCTTGACGCATTTGTTGTTGGTTAATGTGGTCAGTACTACGTCACAGCCGTATTTCTTTCCAATAAAAAAAAAATTGTTGCTACCCATTTCACTTTAGGTGAAGCTGGAAGTAAAAAGAACAAAGAGGCGAGAAGCAACATTAGCAGGCATCAACTCCCTCACCAGGGGTTGACAAATAGATACAATTACGGTCCTGGGAAATGTCTGCAATTTGATAACAAAGATCGTCGAACATGGAGTCTTGCATGTCTGCCAAATGTGCCGTCTTCGGGTCGAATGGACAGTTGACAGACAGGCATAACAATCTAGAGGCTGTCTACCCGCATTCAACCCCGGTCTCTTGTCTTCAACAAGTCAGCTCACTATCCACAGCTCTACTGCGGCTAGACAAATGGCGGACTGCAATGATTTTCTTGATTTCCCAGGTTATGCTGGAGAAGGTGAAGTTTGTCGGTCTTAGATGTACTGCGATTACACGAATTGTTTATTAATAGACACATGCATGCAGAAACTACAGCGAGCATGCAGAAACTACAGCGAGCATGCAGAAACTACAGCGAGCATACAGAAACTACAGCGAACATGCAGAAACTACAGCGAGCATGCAGAAACTACAGCGAGTATGCAGAAACTACAGCGAGCATACAGAAACTACAGCGAGCATACAGAAACTACAGCGAGCATACAGAAACTACAGCGAGCATGCAGAAACTACAGCGAGCATACAGAAACTACAGCGAACATGCAGAAACTACAGCGAGTATACAGAAACTACAGCGAGCATGCAGAATCTACAGCGAGCATGCAGAAACTACAGCGAGCATGCAGAAACTACAGCGAGCATGCAGAAACTACAGCGAGTATACAGAATCTACAGCGAGCATGCAGAATCTACAGCGAGCATGCAGAAACTACAGCGAGCATGCAGAAACTACAGCGAGTATACAGAATCTACAGCGAGCATGCAGAAACTACAGCGAGCATGCAGAAACTACAGCGAGTATACAGAATCTACAGCGAGCATGCAGAATCTACAGCGAGCATACAGAAACTACAGCGAGCATACAGAAACTACAGCGAGCATACAGAAACTACAGCGAGCATACAGAAACTACAGCGAGCATACAGAAACTACAGCGAGCATACAGAAACTACAGCGAGCATGCAGAAACTACAGCGAGCATACAGAAACTACAGCGAGCATACAGAAACTACAGCGAGCATGCAGAAACTACAGCGAGCATGCAGAAACTACAGCGAGCATGCAGAAACTACAGCGGGCATGCAAGAAACTACAGCGGGCATGCAGAAACTACAGCGGGCATGCAGAAACTACAGCGAGCATACAGAAACTACAGCGGGCATGCAGAAACTACAGCGAGCATGCAGAAACTACAGCACGCATGCAGAAACTACAGCAAGCATACAGAAACTACAGCGGGCATGCAGAAACTACAGCGAGCATGCAGAAACTACAGCACGCATGCAGAAACTACAGCAAGCATACAGAAACTACAGCGGGCATGCAGAAACTACAGCGGGCATGCAGAAACTACAGCGGGCATGCAGAAACTACAGCGGGCATGCAGAAGCTACAGCGGGCATGCAGAAGCTACAGCGAGCATGCAGAAGCTTCAGCGAGCATGCAGAAACTACAGCGGGCATACAGAAACTACAGCGAGCATGCAGAAGCTACAGCGAGCATGCAGAAGCTACAGCGGGCATGCAGAAACTACAGCGGGCATGCAGAAACTACAGCGGGCATGCAGAAACTACAGCGAGCATGCAGAAACTACAGCGAGCATACAGAAACTACAGCGAGCATGCAGAAACTACAGTGAGCATACAGAAACTACAGCGAACATGCAGAAACTAGAGCGAGCATACAGAAACTACAGCGAGCATGCAGAAACTACAGCGAGCATGCAGAAACTACAGCACACATGCAGAAACTACAGCGAGCATACAGAAGCTACAGCGAGCATGCAGAATCTACAGCGAGCATACAAAAACTACAGCACGCATGCAGAAACTACAGCGAGCATACAGAAACTACAGCACGCATGCAGAAACTACAGCGAGCATACAGAAACTACAGCACGCATGCAGAAACTACAGCGAGCATACAGAAACTACAGCGAGCATGCAGAAACTACAGCGGGCATGCAGAAACTACAGCGAACATGCAGAAACTACAGTGAGCATACAGAAACTACAGCGAGCATACAGAAACTACAGCGAACATGCAGAAACTACAGTGAGCATACAGAAACTACAGCGAGCATACAGAAACTACAGCGAGCATACAGAAACTACAGCGAACATGCAGAAACTACAGCGAGCATACAGAAACTACAGCGAGCATACAGAAACTACAGCGAACATGCAGAAACTACAGCGAGCATGCAGAAACTACAGCGAGCATACAGAAACTATTTCGTTCATACTCTGCTCTGACTCAAACTGTTTCCGGGACAGTTTTGGGGGCTAACCAATTAAATATCCTGCTATTACAAAAACGAAACGGTGAACAAAAGTTTCCACCGAAACGTTATCAACTAAGACGAAAACAAAGAAAACAGGATACCTCTCTCTCTCTCTCTCTCTCTCTCTCTCTATCTCTCTCTCTCTCTCTCTCTCTCTCTCTCTCTCTGCGACCAGGACTCAATCAGAGAGTAGGATTCCAGACTCTCACATGAAGTCAGCTGTCAGGTTAAGTGCGTTGATCGCCCCCACAGACAGAACATCACAATTAGAGTCTGCCAGATCCACTCCGATTGAACACCCGTTAAAACTTTGCACTGTGTTCTGCGCCAGTGGCCCAGTGCATCCGATTTCAGCCATCATTTTATTCAGATTTGCTTTCCTTAGCCTTTGATTGTCCCCAATCTTCCTGCAAGGGAACAGATGATCTTTTCTGTAGGGGGTACAACAAACAGTTTACAAATCCTTTTTAAAATGTCCAGAGTTCATGGTTGATTCTTTGTTTGTTATCGTGTTGTTCGTGGATCTTAAACATGATTGTTGCTGTCTTGTATCACTGAGTCTAGCCTGACTCAAACTATTTCCGGGGAGAATTTTAATCTGGCTAAACATTATAAAAAAAAAAATAGAATAATCTGTCACAAAACACAAAACATTAACGAAGAGACTACGACTGCGGCGGTATCTTCTTAATGGTTAGCAAAGCCCTACAATCTGAAGAACAAAAGGTTTGATCAAAAGGGATAGATCAATATTGTCATTACAAATATATTCTCATTTGGGCCCTTTATATAGGGTGTTTCTAAAGTCCCTGTGCAGTGATTTGAAAATAGTTTTGAAAATACGTCACCGATTGATGAAATTTACGTCATGATATTTTGTTTCACTGCACAGGGACTTTAGAAACACCCTATATAACCGTCTCAGTACATATTTTAGTTTCTCTGGTATTAACATTTTATGAACAACTACTTAAAAAAAAAATTATGTGGCATTTCTTTCTGCATCTCTATATTTTTTTGATAAAAATAATCGCGAATACTACGTCTGCTGCTGCTACAACACAAACTACTACTACTGCTGCTGCTACAACACAAACTACTACTACTGCTGCTGCTACAACACAAGCTACTACTACTGCTGCTGCTACTGCTACTGTTTCTGCTGCTGCTGCTGCTGCTACTACTACTACTACTTCTGCTGCTACTACTACTACTGCTGCTACTGCAACTGTTTCTGCTTCTGCTACTACTACTACTACAAATGCTACTACTACTAATACTATTACTACTACTACTACTGATGCTGTTACTACTACTACTATTACTACTACTACTGATGCTGTTACTACTACTACTACTACTACTACTGCTGCTGCTGCTACTACTACTAATACTATTACTACTACTGAAGCTGTTACTACTACTATTACTACTACTAATACTATTACTACTACTACTGATGCTGTTACTACTACTACTACTACTGCTGCTGCTACTACTACTACTACAAATGCTACTACTACTAATGCTATTACTACTACTGATGCTGTTACTACTACTATTACTACTACTACTGCTACTATTACTAATGCTACTACTACTAATGCTATTACTACTACTATTACTACTACTACTACTACTGCTACTATTACTAATGCTGCTACTACTACTAATACGCTTCGTTGACTACGGTCTAGTGAAGATACGCCGTCATCTTGGATGCACTATGAAATTGTGCACTTGGAAGGACACAGGACTTCGATAACCATAAGTCCACGTCACTCCTTCGGTTGAAAGTGATAGGAGTTAAGATGGACACATCCAGAAACGAGAAACTTAGTGGACGTGTAAGAAGACTAATCAACCAACACAGAACTGGAGTCGTCAGTCGCTGGACACTTCGAGACTTACTGAGGAGGGGATCTGAGCACCTATGGACATGTTCGGAGTGCAATGACGATGACCCGCTAATAACTCAATATTACTACTAATGCTACTACAACTACTACAACTGCTGCCGCTGCTACTACTATTACTATTACTACTACTACTAATAATAATAATAATGCGACTACTACTAATACCACTACTACTAATAATAATAATAATAATAATAATAATGCGACTACTACTAATACCACTACTACTACTACTACAACCACCGCTGCCGTTGCTACAGTTACTACTGATAGTTCAAAGGAAAAAGACGGACTTTGACTCCGTGCCATGTATTGATATCTGCCAGTGGTTGTTGCAGTTACAGATAGGCGGTTCCATTTTGGACATTCATTGAGCCCACAGGAAGATTCAAGGCTTCCTTACATCATAAAGGACAAGACAGAATGGTAATGCTCAACAGTTTCACAAAGACCTGTACACATCTATATCTGATACTCTGGAGTGTGTGTTTTAATTATACTCGGCTTTATGTGACTGTTTATGTGTTTGCCCGGCGAGGGGGAGATAAATAATGCTCAGATCCAACCTTGGCACGAAACTTTGCAATGTGAAAGGAAAGAGGAACTAATATATTTTTTACGCATATTAAAATAGCGCCTAAAAATGAATTTATTTACGAGCAATGCAAAAGAAACATACGTCGCAGATCTAGCCAGTCGAGGTTTCATGGACCGTTGTTATGTAGACGGTCCTCGTTCATTAAAGAGCATTTCTAGCACAGATTAAAGGTCAAAGTGCCAACATTGTACATAGTGGCATTTACTTTATCGCCACTTCCGGTGCTTTGTGGTGCGTTTTGGAATAATTACATTCATCGCTTGTAATCAACTTTGTGGATTTCGTGGAAGGCATCTCTCTCTCTCTCTCTCTCTCTCTCTCTCTCTCTCTCTCTCTCTCTCTCTTCTGCGATCACGGTTCAATCAGAGTAGGATTCCAGACTCTCACATCATGAAGACAGCTGTCTGTTTAAGGGAGTTGATCGACCCCACAGACAGAACATCATAATGAGTCTGTAAGAGAACCATCTGCTCAGTTATGATGAAACCAAATCCATCCTCAAAGGGTCAGTTCCATGAAAAATGGAAACGAGAACACCCAAAGCATAACGAGAGTGACGAATACCACCAACTATCAAGGAGGGATCAAGTCATCATACTTCGCCTACGCACTGGCCACAATAGAATGAGAAATCACATGTTCACCAAATTCAAAATAGGTACAACCAGACTATGTCACTGTACACTGGACAATATGACTACAAAACATGTTCTACAGGATTGCCCCCAGTACACAGACCTGAGAAGAGCAATGTGGTCCACGCCCACCTCCTGAAAGAGAAAATATATGGGACAATCGATTCGCTTAAACAGACAGCTGGCTTCATGAGAGAGTCTGGAATCCTACTCTGATTGAGTCTTGATCGCAGAGAGAGAGAGAGAGAGAGAGAGAGAGAGAGAGAGAGAGTGAGAGAGAGAAATGAAAAGAGAACTACTAAACACAATTAGAACAAGACAAATGAAATTTTTGAGGCATGTTAAAAGACACAACCGCCTAATAAATGTAAAATTGGAAGGGAAAATGCAAGGTAAAGGAGGCAGAGGCAGACCAAGACTAATATGGACGAGTAACATTAAAAGATTGACAAGTCAACCTATGACAACCTGCACCATCAAAGCAAGAGACAGAGTGGAATAGTGCCAGCCTTCGATGAGGAGACGGCACTCAATTATGATGATGATTTGACAGTTTACATTGACCAACACCAACTGTATCTTTATATGCCTACTCTGCCTGGGCACAGGATATGGAGATAGTGCTTTACCCAGTCGCACTATCCCCCTCTCGACTTCGTTTCAAGGATTTCCGAAGGAGGGACAAAGTCCATACGTTCGGAATTGAAAGAAGGTGCAGGGGATGCCAGAAAGACGATTAACGCCGTCCACTGCCTTAGGGTCCCACCTCCGGATTTTTACTCTGGGTGTACTCCCATAACCTTCGATTCTAACTAGAAACTAGTCCACAAGGTAGTGGAGGGTTTTGTGGTCGAAGTTTCCCTTCTTCTAGACGGGTTGCCATCCAAGGTTTACGAGTCCCGTCTACCCGGAAACTGTATCTAGAGTCCATTCATAAATGTATGTCCAAACTCAATGCCATTTTTTTTTTCAGAAACTGTTTGGCGTAATGTCGTCATTTTTGGCATGCAATCTTAGATTCTCCTTGGACCTTATTAAGAATTTGCAAATGTTCAATATAAAGGCAAAGTGGATTTCGAAATTATGGGTATTTCCTATATAAATTGTGTACAAAAACAAATAGTGTACAAGAAACATTCTATTTTTCGGTACTACACATCACACATTACAATGTCACGGTGATTGTGACACGGCTCTACTTTATATTGTGGTAGGGTCAACGCGCTCTTATCCCCGTGCACTTTGAGATTACGCGATTGTTGTTTCAATTAAAATCTCAAAGTGTGCCAATTATTGAAACGGTGAGAGGATTTACTGTAAAACCTTTAATTGTCTATCCTTAAAGCCTTTTGGGTTTGTGTTGTTTTTTTTTTTAAAACATAAACAAAATCCTACTCTAGATCAATTTAATAATAGAAAAAAAATGTGCTAAGGTCCTGAAAAATATAAGACAGCAAGCAAAATCTCACAGCAATCTACAAAATAGTTTCCGAGAAAATTTATTTAGAGTTTGGGCAACAATTTCTGAACGGATTCTAGTTGGCGTTGTATCGAGGTACACTAGTGAAAATCCTTGACTTGTACTGGTTACCACCAAAGTGTGAGAATAATTTGAGCTTTAACCAGACTCAGTTTGTTGTCTTCAAATACAGGCACATCTATCTGGTTCCCAGTAGTCTTTAGTCTTTAGTTCCGACTGGGGTTATCGCAATACCCTTGGGTATTCCCATATCCGTTTTGTCACCCGAGGAAAAAAAAAAACACCCCCGCGGTCGACCCAACCGCTTGCAGAAATGGGTATAAGGGTTGTACTCTGGGAAGGTGAGGAATGCCGCCTCGCATCGTGAGTTTTAATGCTTTGAAGCCACACTATCCTGGAAGTCTCCGAAAACTTCTGGATAGGCTGCCGAGCACATATGGGTGGACAACTCGAGTATTAAGACGCTGCTTCAAGTCTCTTACTTTACCTTTACTTTTAAAAACAAAAACAAAACTGGCAGATATTACATTACCACTGGTATAAAATGTCACATCACATCATAGAGGGGTGGGGGCGGGCGACAATGATTTATTTTTAAAAAGTACATTCTTTTTCGGACACACTGTATGTTCTTTATGTTTTTACATCCAAGATTGTTGTTGCAGATTGACGACCCCGGCGAAGTTTTTGACCCCCTTTCCGGATAGGTTTCTTTTTCTGAGAGCTTGTGTTTGTTATTTGAAGCAGAAATTGATATTAATGCATGTTCTTCTTAAATCATGTATTGATGTTTATGCATGTTCTGACATACCGTCAGCCTCTTCAAGTCAGCTTGATCAAATTAATAAACCGAAGTAACTACTTTGCATTTTCAACTGCTCGCTGGGGTTTCCGGATATTGTTTCTTAACATTATAGTAAAAAAAAAAGTAAAGTACCCCCGTCACGTCAAGTGGCGTATAGGGAATATGGTGTTGGTGACCATAAATTTTACAGACCTTCGGCACATGATATTTAGGGTAATGTGGTCGGTATTACGCCCGTGCCGCTTTACTCCCCCCCCCCCCAAATAAATCTGGTACCCATTAAAGGCTGGGTGAACCCGGAAGCCGTCGGTTGGGATCGAACCCTACTCTTTGTCCTTTGTAGTCCAGTTCACTAACCACTGAGCTATCGCGGCTCTCTTAAAATTATAGCTTATTGCAATTATGATCTACTGGTAGGGTAGTCACCACAAGCATATAGATGTTGTTTATAAGTTAGTATCTGTACACTCCTTGTTTGCTGTTCATCTTCTTAGTCAGTAACTATTATAAAGGGAAAAAAAAACAGAAAAAATATCATAGCAAAAAAATAATAATAATATTTAAAAAACACAAAGAAATCAATAGTAGTAAAGATTATCTATCTATTGTTCTTTCAAGCCACATAAGACACAAGGGCAGAAAACAAAGAGACATGGCTCAATGCGGTAGTCTTTGCCTATGACGTCCTCGAAGGCTTCCACAGACGAGAGGAGACATGTGCTGCTGCTATAGACCTGGGGGATGCATACAACAGGGTACCATTTGAATATCTCATGCATATGATCATCAAATTGGCGGTGCACCCCTTCCTCATTAGATGGATGCTATTAATTGCCAGACTTTGCACAGGATCCGTATTGTATCTCACCACACGTCCTTGTTCTGGGCGAGTCTCTCCTTCTCCGCAAGGGAGGTGAAGTCTGCTGTTGTTGCCTCTCTCCTCAGTGTTGTTTTTTTAGTCTATTTTTTTCTGGGTTCATCCTGGTTTCCATTCGAGGGCTTGCTTTACGATTCTCTTGTTGTCTCTTCTCACCACATGGCTAACCACCACCATCTCCTCTTGTTGTCTCTTCTCACCACATGGCTAACCACCACCATCTTCTCTTGTTGTCTCTTCTCACCACATGGCTAACCACCACCATCTCCTCTTGTTGTCTCTTCTCACCACATGGCTAACCACCACCATCTTCTCTTGTTGTCTCTTCTCACCACATGGCTAACCACCACCATCTCCTCTTGTTGTCTCTTCTCACCACATGGCTAACCACCACCATCTCCTCTTGTTGTCTCTTCTCACCACATGGCTAACCACCACCATCTCCTCTTGTTGTCTCTTCTCACCACATGGCTAACCACCACCATCTCCTCTTGTTGTCTCTTCTCACCACATGGCTAACCACCACCATCTTCTCTTGTTGTCTCTTCTCACCACATGACTAACCACCACCATCTCCTCTTGTTGTCTCTTCTCACCACATGACTAACCACCACCATCTCCTCTTGTTGTCTCTTCTCACCACATGACTAACCACCACCATCTCCTCTTGTTGTCTCTTCTCACCACATGGCTAACCACCACCATCTCCTCTTGTTGTCTCTTCTCACCACATGACTAACCACCACCATCTCCTCTTGTTGTCTCTTCTCACCACATGACTAACCACCACCATCTCCTCTTGTTGTCTCTTCTCACCACATGACTAACCACCACCATCTCCTCTTGTTGTCTCTTCTCACCACATGACTAACCACCACCATCTTCTCTTGTTGTCTCTTCTCACCACATGGCTAACCACCACCATCTCCTCTTGTTGTCTCTTCTCACCACATGGCTAACCACCACCATCTTCTCTTGTTGTCTCTTCTCACCACATGGCTAACCACCACCATCTTCTCTTGTTGTCTCTTCTCACCACATGGCTAACCACCACCATCTCCTCTTGTTGTCTCTTCTCACCACATGACTAACCACCACCATCTCCTCTTGTTGTCTCTTCTCACCACATGGCTAACCACCACCATCTCCTCTTGTTGTCTCTTCTCACCACATGGCTAACCACCACCATCTTCTCTTGTTGTCTCTTCTCACCACATGGCTAACCACCACCATCTTCTCTTGTTGTCTCTTCTCACCACATGGCTAACCACCACCATCTTCTCTTGTTGTCTCTTCTCACCACATGGCTAACCACCACCATCTTCTCTTGTTGTCTCTTCTCACCACATGGCTAACCACCACCATCTTCTCTTGTTGTCTCTTCTCACCACATGGCTAACCACCACCATCTCCTCTTGTTGTCTCTTCTCACCACATGACTAACCACCACCATCTCCTCTTGTTGTCTCTTCTCACCACATGGCTAACCACCACCATCTTCTCTTGTTGTCTCTTCTCACCACATGGCTAACCACCACCATCTTCTCTTGTTGTCTCTTCTCACCACATGGCTAACCACCACCATCTTCTCTTGTTGTCTCTTCTCACCACATGGCTAACCACCACCATCTTCTCTTGTTGTCTCTTCTCACCACATGGCTAACCACCACCATCTTCTCTTGTTGTCTCTTCTCACCACATGACTAACCACCATCATCTCCTCTTGTTGTCTCTTCTCACCACATGACTAACCACCATCATCTCCTCTTGTTGTCTCTTCTCACCACATGACTAACCACCACCATCTTCTCTTGTTGTCTCTTCTCACCACATGACTAACCACCACCATCTCCTCTTGTTGTCTCTTCTCACCACATGGCTAACCACCACCATCTTCTCTTGTTGTCTCTTCTCACCACATGACTAACCACCACCATCTCCTCTTGTTGTCTCTTCTCACCACATGACTAACCACCACCATCTTCTCTTGATTAAGTAAAAGCTATGTTTGCAACTTTTGTCATTTCTCTTATTTCTGCACTAGTTTTGAATTCATTCCATGGTATACAAAGTATTATCATGACACACTTACTGTCAAATGGGAGCCGCGATAGCTCAGTGGTTAATGAACTGGACTACAAAGGACAAGAGGTTGGGTTTGATCCTGATCGACGGCTTCCTGGTTCACCCAGCCTTAAATGGGTACCGGATTGTTATCCGGGAAAGTAAAACGGCACGGGCGTAATACTGACTACATTACCTCAAAAATAATGTGCCGAAAGTCTGTAATAATTATGGTCACTAACACCACATTCCATATACACCACCTGGCGTGAGGGGGCTTTTTACTTTACTTTAACTTATTGTCAAATATATCTAATTTATTGTCCATTTCTGTAGTTGTTTTCCAGCTCTCGCGTGCATAAGTAAGGGAGAGTAATGCAGTAGTAAATATTATACTTCTATTTCATTAAAATGAAGGAATTACTTTATTTTTCAAAGATTGTCCAAGTTGAAACCCCACCCGCGTGATGTTCTCTTTGTCTTCTAGGTGTTTGTTTAATTGTCTTCTAGGTGTTTGTTTAATTGTCTTCTAGGTGTTTGTTTAATTGTCTTCTAGGTGTTTGTTTAATTGTCTTCTAGGTGTTTGTTTAATTGTCTTCTAGGTGTTTGTTTAATTGTCTTCTAGGTGTTTGTTTAATTGTCTTCTAGGTATTTGTTTAATTGTCTTCTAGGTGTTTGTTTAATTGTCTTCTTGGTGTTTGTTTAATTGTCTTCTAGGTGTTTGTTTAATTGTCTTCGCAACTTTTAACTTTCGATTAACAAGCGATTGTTTTTCGTTTTAAATTTATTAAAACATTCGCGTAATGCTTGCTGAACAAATAATTAGAATACAAATAGCGATGTATCTCAAAGACGAAACAAAAAATGGATATGATGAGAGAACAAAGTAATATTAGTAATAATGTAATTTTAGTTGGAATAGCACAGCAAAGTCAATATTTTATAGTTATCTTTTTGTCTTCTCTTTTTCTCACTTAGCAGGACGACATGGCACGCCGGCCCCGTTCTTACTTTCTAATCTCGGGCCCCAAGACTGAAATTATGAGTTGGTCATGCCGTTGTGAGGACTATGCCACCAGTGTATTTAGCAACATTGCTTTCCTTGAGATATGTCAGGATAAGCTCACCCTGTCTCATAAACTAACTATAACTCAATTTGGATCCTAGACGCCCAACTCAACAAAGTAGCTTTTAGTCAAGGTGCGGTTCCAGTAGGGCTGAGTGCGGTCTTTATCGGTGGAGGGAGGTGTCAAAGCAAAGAAATGCGTATAAATGCATAAAAATAAGCTGCAGTAAAGCTGCTGATTGGAAAGGAAAAATTAAAACAAACAAAAAAATAGGTATGGTAGTTGCTTGTAAAGGAGAAATGAACAAAGAGCCAGTGATGGGGAGTGTTAGACACTCCAAGGTATGGTGACAGCTTTACAAATAGGGAACACAATACAATACTGACGTTTCGGCTAGTAGCCTTCTTCAGAAAACAAGGACTACAACCACAAACAATGAAGCACAATTATCTATATCTACATGTTAGATGATCAGGAGAATGGAGAGGTGGACAGAAAAGAAGAGAAGAAAGTAGGATTATGAAATAAGAAAGGAGGCTACATGAGGGGAGGTAGGATGAGAATCAAGATGTGTAGAAAAGAGAGATAGGGAAATAGAGGAAGAGATAGAAAATCAGAAGTAAAACGAAGATAATATATAAAACGTATAAGAAAAGTCAACTTAGCTGGCGAAACTTGACTGTCCGTCGTAGAGCAATCGAGGAAATGAACAGTGGACACGATGCCTACAACAGATACGGGAGGAGGGGGAGGAGAGGGGAGGGGGGGGAGAACAAAGCCAGACAAGTAATGAAAACAATGGTGGAAATAGATATAAAGGAGTCTAAACAGAGGTCAGGGAAAGAAAAGTGTCAGTAGCCAGACACAAGGCAGATGCCGGAGAAGATAATAGGCCCCATAAAAGTTAATGGGGCCTAACACAGAGGGGAACAATCCCAACAAAGGAGTCGTAGAAGCAAGAGACAAAGGTGAGAACGGGGGAAAAGAGCAACACAGGTAGTCACAGGTGGGCTAAAAAGGGACAGGGTGGAGAGAAAGGAAATAAACATCAAGGAAATACAAGAACAGGAGAGGAAGGAGATAACAACCGGGGAAAAGAATTATGAGAGGAAGGAGGAGGTAGGAAATAATAGCTGGAGAAAGAAATGGAGAGGAAGGAGGAGGGAGGAAATAATAGCTGGAGAAAGAAATGGAGAGGAAGGAGGAGTGAGGAAACAATAAACGGGGAAAGAAAGAAGGAGGGAGTAAATAGTAACCGGGGAAAGAAATGGAGAGGGAGGAAATAATAACCTGGGAAAAGAGATGGAGAGGAAGGAGGAGGGAGGAAATAATAACCAAGAAAAAGACATGGAGAGGAAGGAGGAGGGAGGAAATAATAGCCGGGAAAAAGGCAAGGAGAGGAAGGAGGAGGGAGGAAATAATAACCAAGAAAAAGACATGGAGAGGAAGGAGGAGGGAGGAAATAATAGCCGGGGAAAAAGACATGGAGAGGAAGGAGGAGGTAGGAAATAATAACCAGGAAAAAGACATGGAGAGGAAGGAGGAGCGAGGAGATAATAACCAGGAAAAAGACATGGAGAGGAAGGAGGAGCGAGGAAATAATAACCAGGAAAAAGACATGGAGAGGAAGGAGGAGGGAGGAAATAATAACCAGGAAAAAGACAAGGAGAGGAAGGGGGAGGGAGGAAATAAAAGCTAGGGAAAGAAATGGAGAGGAGGGAGGAAATAATAACCAGGAAAAAGACACGGAGAGGAAGGGGGAGGGAGGAAATAATAGCTAGGGAAAGAAATGGAGAGGAAGGAGGAGGGAGGAAATAATAACCAGGAAAAAGACACGGAGAGGAAGACTAAGAAAGGTAATAGTAAAGTGACAAGAGGAGAGGTGGTATATTCAGAGTGAATAGATAGAGGGGGAGAAGTGGAGTAATAGAGGGAACGTGGGCAGGAAGTAATGACCTGAGAGGTAGAGAAGTAGGGAACCAGAAAGATTAGGTGAATAAAAAGAGGCGGAGTAGGAGGACGAGAGAAAGGAAGAGAGAAAAGGGGCAGGGGGTAGACTGTAAGAAGGGGGGGGGAAAGAATAGGAAGGGGGCAGACTAACATAGAGGTGGGATGCGAAGAAGAGTAAGAATTGAACATTAGAAATGAACAAAACTTTTCAACTCATTTGGCTGCTTGTGTCAGAACCGTGAAAGATAAGTAATAAAATCCATCTTATTTCCATGATGTGGCTCCTCGGACCACAGCCTACTACTAAGTCTTGCCAGGTGTAATATAAACGGACTAACTAATCTGATAATACAGAGCTAAGATTATAGGGTCAGAGCTAGTCACAGAAGGACAATACACAACGAGCTTTAATAAAAAAAACGAATCATGTGACAATCATAAAGATATCACATGACTTTAGCGATCACGTGACCACTTCCATCACATGACACAGCAGGTTCAACCACAGACACTGGCTCCAGTCTTGACTATAAATCCGACTTCCCCTCCACAAACAACTGCTTTTTTCTCAGTTAAACCAACTTTAATAAGTATCTTTTTACAGCTGGTTTAAAGCCCGATTTGTTCTGAAATCTAAACAATGTCGCGGAAATCGCTGTACGTAGCTTCTCTGTGTATCTTGTTCACGATAATGTCGTCGGTCGTGGCCGACACTCCAGCTAACTGTACCTACGAGGACATTTTGGGTGTTTGGACCTTCCAGATAGGCGCCGGCAACAATAAAAGAGACGTCAATTGCAGCCTGCCATTCTCACGTAAGGTTTTTTTATATCTTTATGTTGCAGCGTGTTAATAATTTTGAAGACACTGTTAAAAATTATCTTATTATCAACTCAGTCTCAAAACTAAAAATAGAAACGAACAAGTTTACAAAGGAGGACTAATAATAACTAATGATTTTTATTTAAGTTGATCAATATAAAGACTTGAATTAAAATAACTCTAGAGGCAAAACGGGCACTCTACAACACAATCTTCGTCCCAACGTTATGCTGCGAGTGCTGGACCATAGAATGATGCAAGAACAATAAGAAAAATAACCTCAACAGAGATGAAATGTGTTAGACGAATGACAGGAAACAGTCTGAGAGATAAGATCAGAAATGAAGAACTGAGAATAAAGCTAGGAATAGCCCCCGCCATAGAATATATAAGGAAACAATAGATAAAATGGTTTGGCCACATGACAAGGCAGAAAGAACAAAACACAACACAACGAGTCTTCAACAAACCTTGTGAGAACACCAGACCCAAGGGTTGACCACGAAAAAGATGGATCGATGGAATACTAGAAGCATTAGGAAACATAACAGCAGCAGAGGCGAACAGAAGAGCAAAAGACCACAAATTATATCTCCACCCGACGCTGAAAGGTAAATGAGAAAGGAAAGAAGAAGAGAGCGAATTAGGACACAATCACTACTAGTCACAACATAATGGTATGCTAATGGCTAATTTCAATTGTGTTTTTTTCTTAATTTTTTTATTTGGCTTATTTCTATATTTTTTTTAATATGGCTTATTTTTTTATGTGGCTTATTTCTTTATTTTTTTATTTTTTTATGTGGCTTATGCAACTCTGGGGACACATCTCTTGTTAATTAATCGCCACCATTGTAATTTTGTTGACCATGTTGATGAGAAGAGACAACAAGAGAATCTCAAAGAAAGCCCTCAAATGGGAATCAGAGGGGAAAAGAACAAGAGGCTGATCCTGAGAAACATTTTTAAAAAAAAGAACATTGAGGTGAGAAGCAACAACAGCAGATATGACGTCATGGGACGCACCAAAATGGCAGCTTATTTACATTCGAGCCATGGACTAAGCAATGTTTACATTGAACACCACGATATATGTTATTGCAGCGAGTTGACAGATTTTTGAAAATGTATTCAAGGGTTTGAACATAAATGTTTGTTCACAGTTCGTTAACCTTCGCTGTAGATAAAGTCGTTAATTCGAAGACTTCGTTTCAGACGTTTGTGACCTTGGTAGCTAAGGACCTAACTTGTGCAAACGGATGGCATTGGCAAGGATCATTTTGAATCTATGAAGTGGGCTCATTTTGTGTTTAACTCAAAAGCATATGTGCTTTTTAACCAAAGACCTTTTTTTGGGGACTCAATGAAGATATCCCCGATGGAAGAATAAATTGTACTATTAGTCCCATAAATGATTCGCTTCCAGAGGTATATGATGCAAACAAAGCAGTTTTGTCATTGCAAGTGAATAATGTCCACACCTATAATTGGTCAGGATTGTGTAGCAGCAGCAGCAGCTTTATAGCGAACACAGGAAACATCACAGGATTGTGCTGTTCTGAAACAGCTATGCCATGCTACCCTAGAATTGCCTTTAATGGGATTACTGTGACCACAAACCACTCTCCATGTGTGTGCCACATATTTACACCCCAGAAAGAAATACTGAATATAACAACATCATATGCCATCTATGATATTAATGACCACAGACCAGGAACCTCCAGTATGATTGATACAACTGCTGCACCAAGCACTTCATCAGCAGAGCCTATTATTATATCTATGGAATGTTAATCTGACATTGTTCTTGAATGATGTCCAAGTTAATGAGACATCAGAATCGTGTGGCGGCAGCTACAAGAAGGGAGCAGAGAACATAATCAATTTCTGCTGCTATAAAGGAGACTTGCCTTGCTATCCCAGAATTGCCTTAAATGGGATCACTGTAGTTGAAAACTTCTCCTCTTGTGTAAACTACACATTCACATCTAAGAGTGAGTCAGTGAAGGTCACAAAATCATATTCTCTCTGTGGTTTTACTAACTACAGGTCATGTGGCTTCTGTTGGATTGGAAATGATAACTTACCACCACTGTGTGTCTATATGTTTGGAATTGGAGTCATCAATGATGGCCTAACATCATCAAGTGCTACGACGATCATCATTTTCGGGAGGACGTGAACTCCCATGGTATATGGTGGATAGGCGGCAGGAACTATTGAAGGCTATGTCTGAAAAGTGTTCCTTCTTGCAGTTTCCTCATATTTCAAGTCTGGCTTGTTGCAGGAGCTACTGAGTTAAGTGCTCTGTGCACACCGTGAGCTGTGTGTCTCATCCGTTTTGATCCTGCTTCGATATCCCGCTTGTTTACGATGAATGATGATATCGTATGACGGGGAACAGTTGGCTGTGTTCACTTTCTGCGCGGTTTCGCCTTATGTCTTTTGGCATGTGCTGAGACTGCTACGATGGGGACTACAGTTACCTTTCTTTGTTTGGGAGATGAGTTAGTAATTCGGATGATTCCACTGGCACCGGCGGTTGAGCAATTATGGATTTTAATTCATTTGCTGTGATACCGAGGCCTTCAATAACCAATAACAGCAGGCATTAGCTCTCTTGCCATTGTTCGAACAGGGATGTGTGGCGAGATACAATGCTGTTTCTGTTGAGTTTTCTGACAGTTGATAGCAGATATCATCAGGAATAGAGTCTAGAATTTCTGCCCCATGTACAATCTTCAACTCAAAAAGGACAATAGATAGATTCAATCAGTATTCAGTCTGTAAATAGCTAAATCACAATTCATTTTGCTAGGAACTGAAAAGAAGGAGTGGTAGACAAAGATAGAAATAGGAAGATAACCCCAAAGCCTTGACTTGAGTCCCAAAGATTTACTGTAGACAGAGCTACATGGTCAAGGTTGGAAAAGTCTGTTCATGGTGCCCCAACAACCAACAGGAAGAAAAAGAATTAGTTAATTGTGTTTGTAGTCATACCACAGAGTTTTCTCTTGTGGCCTATCTGTAAATACAGATGTATGATAGGACTGAAAAGACGATTAGAGGCCACAGAGATGGGATTTCTCAGAAGAATGTTGAAAGTTCCCTGGACAGCTAAAAAGACCAATGAGGAAGTTCTCAAAGAGGCCAACACAAAAAGGGAGCTCTTAAAAAACATCAGAAAGAAGCAATCACAATTTTTTGGGCACATCATGAGAAGAGGAAAGCTGGAATACTTGGTTACAACTGGCAAAATAAAAGGAAAGAGAGATCGCGGGCGACAAAGAGAGAAAATACTGGATAGCTTGGTGTCATGGCATGGAAAACAGTCAACAACAGAACTGATACGATGCACTGTAGATAGAAGATTGTGGAGGGACATGATCACCCACGCCAACCAGTATGGCACATGATGATGATGTATGATGAGACTAGCATTAGTCTGTACAAGTGACTGTTGTAGCCTATCTATATAATCACATGTATGATGAGACTAGCATTAGTCTGTACAAGTGACTGTTGTGGCCTATCTATATAATCACATATATGATGAGACTAGCATTGGTCTGTACAAGTGACTGTTGTAGCCTATCTATATAATCACATGTATGATGAGACTAGCATTAGTCTGTACAAGTGACTGTTGTGGCCTATCTATATAATCACATGTATGATGAGACCAGCATTAGTCTGTACAAGTGACTGTTGTAGCCTACCTATATAATCACATGTATGATGAGACTAGCATTAGTCTGTACAAGTGACTGTTCAGTATGCTGTTTTCTATTCTAAAGTGGAGCAGGGATTGCCTTTTTTATTTACCGAAGATAAGATTTTAAAAAAAATATATAGAACCTCTCATGCATGTTATTTATGAGCCATGAATAAATTATAATATATAACATTTGTTACATTCACATTTTTGTTTCAGCTGTAAATAAAATAAAGATTCAGCTCCTCTACCCTGATGTTGCAGTCGATGAGTTCAACAACAGAGGATTTTTTACAATCATATACAACCAGGTAGATGCGGAAGTACTTGTAGCTACATGTTGTGTGCTATTACCTCATGATCCAAAGATTGTGGGTTTGTTTTTAGATAAGCAATCTCCAGTTGACCTTACAGTGAAAATGGGTGCCAAGTTCACAGATTGGGAAGATATTCACAGTGATAAAGAGCACTAATAAATCACCTCTAAATAATTTAGTTTAGTTGATGGAGCATGTTCCTAATTGCACATCGGACATGTCCACAAAGAGCTCAGATCTCCTCCCGAGTATGTTCCTCATTGTGTGCAGACTGAATGACTCCAAGAAATCTATAAATTTTGTGGTTTGACTCTGAATTTAATGCACTTAACGCCCATACTGCTTTGGAAGTTGCTGAGTCATTAAGGAATCCCCATAAAGTTTATTAACCTGATAAGAATAATGTATGAAAGAATTAAATGTAGTGTTGTGCTTTATCACAGAGGCATTTTAAATAAGAACAGGAGTAAGGTATGGATGCCTTCTATCTCCATTACTCTTTCTGCTGGCCATAGATTGGATTATGAGAGTAATGTAAAACAACAGAAATGAAATCCAGTGGTCAGTGATCAAGCAACTTAATGACCTAGACTTTGCTGATGACACTTTATCGACAAATGCAAGATAAAATGAACATACTTGATGAGAAATCACAACAGCTTGGACTGAAAATAAATAAAGATAAAACCAAAATCATGAGAATTAATGCAGTTGGAGATAACAAAATAACTATAGGAGAAATACCTCTACTAGATGTAAAATCTTATGCATATCTAGGCAATAATGTAGATAAAGAAGGAGGAATGGAGAATGATCCCAAAATAAGGATAGAGGAAGCAAGAGGAGCCTTCATTGCACTATGAAACATGGAAATCCAAAGAAATTAGGTTAAATACAAATATTCAACTCCAATGTTAAATCAGGTCTTTTATATGGCTGTGAAACATGGAGAACAACAAAAATTGCAATCATGAAGATACAGACCTTCAATAATGGATGCTTGTACAGACTAAGAGGATGGAAATGGTAGGACAAAATCACTAACATAGAATTGTGGAAAAGTACCAGTCAAATGCCAGTGGCCAAAGAGATACAGCAAAATCGAAGTGCTGTATAGGACACACACTGCGGAAACCAACTGAGAGTATTATATGACAGGTTCTTTTTGGAATCTCCAGGGGAAGAGACAAAGAAAAATGCCATTCTTGGAGAAGACAGGTAAAAGCAAAGATGAGGATGATATGGAATGATCTTAAAAGAACGGCAAGAAACAGAGCAGCTTGGAAATTTCCTGAATGAGTTTTTTTTCCTGGCTGGATATCATAACTTCACACCTAGTTCACACCTAGTCTGATCGTTAAGAAGAAAGATGAATGCACATTTCTAACAGGCTGTGCATTATAACCAAATTACCACTTTATACATTTTATTTGATTTCTTGCAGGGCTTTGAGGTTGTCGTTGGAGGAAGGAAGTACTTTGGGTTCTCACATTATAAAGGGGCTGTCAGTTTCTGTGACACAATCAATGGAGGCTGGTCACATGATGTCCTGGGACATGACTGGGCCTGCTATAATGGCAAAAAGTCAACATCTGCTGTTAAGATAAACAATGAGGCTAATAAAATAAACAGCTTGAGGTTTGGGCACAGGTTAGTTTGTTTAATTTGTTGCATTTTTATATAATATTTATCTATACAAAGTGCAATTTAAGATAATTTTTTTTAAAAATCGTACCCGACATGTTTGTGGTCATCATCATTCTCAAAATAGTCCCTTGTTGAGTGTTGACATTGACCCTAATAGTGTTGCCACTTTTGGAACCATTCCTGGAAGTCTTTTTCTTCCAGCGTATTGACAATTGCGTGCACGTGTTTCAGTTTTCTCCACTATCTGAAATCTTCATCCTTTTAACTTCATTTTTTATTTTGAAAATAAGAAAAAGCTATGTGTTGTAATTTCGGGTGAAGAGGAGAATGGTGCACCACTAAGGTTGCCAGGTTATACAGTCAGATTTATGTTTTTTCAATACATTTTACAGTTTACGTTTTTCATTTTCCCAAAACAAGATTTCTTTTTTTTTTCCACAAAAGATTATTGGATAATATTTTTAAATTTGCATGAAATTGTAGAAATTACATGTAATTAATGTAAAATTGTTAATGCTCTATTCCTTTTTACCAAAATAGAATGTGTATTTTTTTTATATTACACAATGCCTTACTTGATAGGTTTCATAGAATCTGATAGCCTCTGTTAGTTATGTTGTAGTAGGTAGCAGTAATAGTAGATTACATATCACGTAAAGTGCTATAACATAAAATACCATTAATGGTTTGCGATAAGCTGTGAAGTTTCCTTCTTTTGTGACAAAAACAATCTTCCTTTTTTTCCTGACAAAAACCTGGCAACCGTAGCCACCTTATGTTGTTACAGACTAAAAACTGTCGAGTCTGGAGGGCAACATTGGCTGGTGCATTGTCATGATGGAGAAGCCATGTTTTGTTCTGCCATTTGCCTGGTCCCTTTCTTCTAACATTCTCTCGTAAATGTCTCAAGACCTTGACATTTAAAATAGAATTAACCATTTAACTCAGAGACACAAATTCTTTGTAAAAAATTTACTTTTGATCAAGGAATCAAATCAACATGGACTTGATATTGTGTTTGATTGGTTTCATTTCTTCAGTTCAGGGGACCGCAGACTTCTCCTTTTGCTGGATTGTCATCTTGTTTCTATAGGCATACGCTCACATTTTGTCATCTTGTTTCTATAGGCATACGCTCACATTTTGTCATCTTGTTTCTATAGGCATACGCTCAAATTTTGTCATCTTGTTTCTATAGGCATATGCTCACATTTTGTCGTCTTGTTTCTATAGGCATATGCTCACATTTTGTCATCTTGTTTCTATAGGCATACGCTCACATTTTGTCATCTTGTTTCTATAGGCATATGCTCACATTTTGTCATCTTGTTTCTATACGCATACACTCACATTTTGTCATCTTGTTTCTATAGGCATACACTCACATTTTGTCATCTTGTTTCTATAGGCATACACTCACATTTTGTCATCTTGTTTCTATAGGCATACGCTCACATTTTGTCATCTTGTTTCTATACGCATATGCTCACATTTTGTCATCTTGTTTCTATAGGCATACACTCACATTTTGTCGTCTTGTTTCTATAGGCATACGCTCACATTTTGTCATCTTGTTTCTATAGGCATACGCTCACATTTTGTCATCTTGTTTCTATAGGCATACGCTCAAATTTTGTCATCTTGTTTCTATAGGCATGTGCTCATATTTTGTCATCTTGTTTCTATAGGCATACACTCACATTTTGTCATCTTGTTTCTATAGGCATACGCTCACATTTTATCATCTTGTTTCTATAGGCATACACTCACATTTTGTCATCTTGTTTCTATAGGCATACGCTCACATTTTGTCATCTTGTTTCTATAGGCATACACTCACATTTTGTCATCTTGTTTCTATAGGCATACACTCACATTTTGTCATCTTGTTTCTATAGGCATACGCTCACATTTTGTCATCTTGTTTCTATAGGCATGTGCTCACATTTTGTCATCTTGTTTCTATAGGCATACACTCACATTTTGTCATCTTGTTTCTATAGGCATACGCTCACATTTTGTCATCTTGTTTCTATAGGCATACGCTCACATTTTGTCATCTTGTTTCTATAGGCATACGCTCACATTTTGTCATCTTGTTTCTATAGGCATACGCTCACATTTTGTCATCTTGTTTCTGTAGGCATATGCTCACATTTTGTCATCTTGTTTCTATAGGCATACACTCACATTTTGTCATCTTGTTTCTATAGGCATACGCTCACATTTTGTCATCTTGTTTCTATAGGCATACGCTCACATTTTGTCATCTTGTTTCTATAGGCATACGCTCACATTTTGTCATCTTGTTTCTATAGGCATACGCTCACATTTTGTCATCTTGTTTCTATAGGCATACGCTCACATTTTGTCATCTTGTTTCTATAGGCATACGCTCACATTTTGTCATCTTGTTTCTATAGGCATACGCTCACATTTTGTCATCTTGTTTCTATAGGCATATGCTCACATTTTGTCATCCATCATGGCATTTGAAAGAAAGCTGAGGTCATTGGTTGCATGTGCTTTCAAGTCTCAACAGATGTCAAGTTGTTGCTGCTTTGGCCCATACTTGGAAGTCAGGACACAAATGTTGATGTGATGCCATCTTCCATTTTGATGGCTGATTCCTACTATAGCACACTTACTTCAGCAGTGCATTGATGGCAATCTTCATAGATATGATGCACTCTCTCAACTATTTCTGCCTTCGAACTGGACACTGGTTGATTTGGGTGCTTGTCACCATCCACCAATGTTTAATAACCTTTAAACCAGGAAAATCACTTAAATGCCTTGAAATCAACCATAGTCTGTTCCCAGGGAACATCTTTAACATGTCATAGCAATCTGTACCTGTTTGTTTTTCATCAGTTTTCATGCAGACATGCACACAGAAATCCAGTGTCTCAAATCACAGAGAGTGCCTTGCACTTTGCATCATTTCTGTTACACCAGAATACTCATTGTCATCACATTGCTCACGTATATCAATGAGGGTCATGAAACTAATGACCTGTGTCACAGCTACTCTCTTTTCCAGCGCTGGAGATTCAGTCCCAGTTTTTTGTTTTACTACACCTCACATATGAATGTATATTTAACATTTTCATAGCGTTTTTACCAGTCAGGACAATAATTTAATATTAATGTATTTGAATTTTTGCTTCTAATAATTTTGTTTGGTTGTATGTGTGACGTTTAATTTATTTTATTTTACATTTTATTATATTGTCATTTTGCACTGTCCATTTAATTTTTTTTTTACTTCTGTTTATATTGTCACTCTGCACTGTGCATTAAATTTGTTGCTGTTGTTTTGCCTACTCATACATTCTTTGTACCATGTACACAACAGGGAAGAGTTTTCCAGTATCAGGTGTACTTGAAGGCAGACCTTGAAGTGTTCACCTTGAAACCTGTTAAATAAAGCGAGACAAATTGTTGAATCTGTTATTGCATTTTCGATTTACACAGCCTACCAAACAAGTATCTGCCACTACCAAGTACATAAATAACGGACATAAACAGATTAGTTACCTATGACAAATGTAGAAGACTGGAAGTTGGATGCAGATCTCCACTTGATGAACTTGGCCGATAACAAAGTTTCTTCTCCAGAATGTGGCATGCGTCCTCTAGTCCAAGACTTGCCCTTGTAACAGGGGATTTACAACACAAGATTATGGGAAAGTTCATAAATCAACATGCTGGAAGTGATCATATAACAATCAAGTTGGAGATCAACATGCTGGAAGTGATCATATAACAATCAAGTTGGAGATCAACATGGAAAAGATCCCAATGGAACAACTTTTGTCTGAAAGTAATCATAAGAAAGCTGACTTGAACAAAATTACAATGCTATCTGACCAGTTCTGTGATGCCATCAATGTATGTCTACAGCAACAAAATTACAATGCTATCTGACCAGTTCTGTGATGCCATCAATGTATGTCTACAGCAACAAAATTACAATGCTATCTGACCAGTTCTGGGATGCCATCAATGTATGTCTACAGCAACAAAATTACAATGCTATCTGACCAGTTCTGGGATGCCATCAATGTATGTCTACAGCAACACAATTGCAGTGCTATCTGACCAGTTCTGTGATGCCATCAATGTATGTCTACAGCAACAAAATTGCAATGCTATCTGACCAGTTCTGTGATGCCATCAATGTATGTCTACAGCAACACAATTACAATGCTATCTGACCAGTTCTGTGATGCCATCAATGTTTGTCTACAGCAACAAAATTACAATGCTATCTGACCAGTTCTGTGATGCCATCAATGTGTCTACAGCAACAAAATTACAATGCTATCTGACCAGTTCTGTGATGCCATCAATGTATGTCTACAGCAACAAAATTAAGCCAGTTATTGAAAGCCTCAACAAAGCAAATTTGTAGGTTGCTATTGAGTCAATTCCCAGTATTGCAAGGAAAAAAGTACAAACCATACTGCACAGAAGAACTGTAAGAATTTTAGAAAAAAATGTGTGAAACCAGAGATCTAGCGGAGATGGAACAAACCACAGTAGCAAATTTATCACTTAAAGAAACAGCAGAAAAGTAATTTTAATGCCATGAAAAATATACTAACAACAAAACAAATATCAGCAGGGCTGAAACTAAGAATGGCAAAATGTTACCTCTTCTCAATATTCCTGTATGGCGCAGAAACATGGACATTAGACAAGAAAACAGAACAGAAAATTGAAGCCTTTTAAATGTGGATTTATAGAAGAATAGGTAGAATTGGATGAAAACAAAAGAAAACAAACGATGAAGTTTTAAAACAACTGAAAATAAAAAGAGAACTGCTAAACACAATTAAGACAAGACAAATGACATTTTTGGGGTATGTTAAAAGACACAACAGCCTACTAAAAGTAATATTGGAAGGGAAAATACAAGGCAAAAGAGGCAGAGGCAGACCAAGACTAACATGGACGAGTAACATCAAAAGATGGACAAGTCAATCTATGTCAGCCTGCACCATCAAAGCAAGAAACAGAGTAGAATGGCGATCCATGGTAGCCAACCTTCATTGCGGAGAGGGCACATGATGATGATGATGATGAAAGAAACTGCTGCAAATACAATATGCAATGAATGAGATCACAAGGGAATACTGGAAGGCTATAAGACAAGAAAATTAAACCTAGACAGAATGGGAAGAAAATTATGGATGCTGGTCAGAGCCTTAAACAATGAAGGTGACAGCAGCAAACAGATCACAATAAAACATCAGGGCAACATTCTTTCAGAGAAGAGAACTGCTAATGTATAATTAGATCACTTTGTGCAAGTTGTATTGATATACCAGCAGACAGAAAAAATGTCATAATTATGTACGCACACAATCTATGACAACACTAACTCTGCAGCAAAAGAACATATGATGACAAAATAAACTATGAAAGAAACGTAAGAGGCAATGAGATCGCTAAATAAAGAAATTCAATGGGAAAAGATAAATTATTAATAAAAGTACAATATAAGTGAATGCATTCGCTGAAACTGAGGTTGAAATATTACAGTATTGACTATTGCATTTATCAACAATATATCGTTTGTGTTTTGGGAGGTTTATTTTCCTGTGTAAAACAATTAAATTAAACTTGCTTGCATTTCAGATTAAATTCTCAAGAAATGGTTGCAGCAATCAACAAAGCCCAGGGGTCATGGAAAGCAACAGTGTATCCCCAGTTTGAAGGTCTCAGTCATAAAGATTTCATTAACATGGCTGGTGGAGAAAGATCAGTTATACACAGGTAACCTGTTCAACTTCATTTCTTTTCATTCTGCATTCATCTAATGACTCTTACACATCTTCTGTTATTAAGAATTTAATAAGATCTACAATTACTTAATGAAATAAAAATGACAAGCAAAAAATATGGACTAGATATGAATATAAAAGACTAAAACTATGATCATAAACAAAGAAAATACTCAAAACCTACAAGTGGATATCTAAATTGAAGGAATAGACCTGGAGACAGTTCAGAGCTACAACTACCTTGGACATACTATAACCAGTGATGGAAAATGTACAACTGAAATAAACAAAAGAATAGGAATGGTAAAAATTAATTGTAATGCCATGAAAAATATACTAACATCAAAAGAAATAACACAACACCAGGGCTAAAACTAAGAATAGCAAAATGTTATATCTTCTCAACATTCCTGTATGGTGCAGAAACATGGATATTAGACAAGAAAACAGAACAGAAAATTGAAGCCTTTGAAATATGGATTTATAGAAGAATATGTAGAATTGGATGGAAAGAAAAGAAAACAAATGATGAAGTCTCAAAACAACTACAAATTAAAACAGAACTGCTAAATACAATTCAAACAAGACAAATGAGATTTTTGGGGCATGTTAGAAGACACAACAGCCTAATAAAAGTAATATTGGAAGGGAAAATACAAGGTATAAGAGGCAGACCAAGACTAACATGGATGAGTAACATCAAAAGATGGACAAGTCAGCTTTTGAAAACCTACACTATCAAAGCAAGAAACAGAGCAGAATGATGCTCCATGGTAGCCAACCTTCGATGCAGAGATCAATGATGATGATAAATGGATTTCTTCTTTGTTTGCTTTCACTAGTTGATGACTGCTCTTCATTATCTGTCAATAAAAGGGTGTTAAGTATATTGTGTTTAGGTTTACAGTAATCTGAGATATATGCGCCTTTCTGTCCATCAAATCCATCTTCAGATTGACTTTCAGAGTACTGGATTGCCTTCCCTCTTTACTTCCTACTTGCTTGGTCAGATTAGTTAGTCTTTTATCTGGTCAGATTAGTTAGTCTTTTGTCTGGTCAGATTAGTTAGTCTTTTATCTGGTCAGATTAGTTAGTCTTTTATCTGGTCAGATTAGTTAGTCTTTTGTCTGGTCAGATTAGTTAGTCTTTTGTCTGGTCAGATTAGTTAGTCTTTTATCTGGTCAGATTAGTTAGTCTTTTATCTGGTCAGATTAGTTAGTCTTTTGTCTGGTCAGATTAGTTAGTCTTTTATCTGGTCAGATTAGTTAGTCTTTTGTCTGGTCAGATTAGTTAGTCTTTTATCTGGTCAGATTAGTTAGTCTTTTATCTGGTCAGATTAGTTAGTCTTTTATCTGGTCAGATTAGTTAGTCTTTTATCTGGTCAGATTAGTTAGTCTTTTATCTGGTCAGATTAGTTAGTCTTTTATCTGGTCAGATTAGTTAGTCTTTTATCTGGTCAGATTAGTTAGTCTTTTATCTGGTCAGATTAGGTAGTCTTTTGTCTGGTCAGATTAGGTAGTCTTTTATCTGGTCAGATTAGTTAGCCTTTTGTCTGGTCACATTAGTTAGTCTTTTATCTGGTCAGATTAGTTAGTCTTTTATCTGGTCAGATTAGATAGTCTTTTATCTGGTTAGATTAGTTAGTCTTTTGTCTGGTCAGATTATTTAGTCTTTTGTCTGGTCACATTAGCTAGTCTTTTGTCTGAAAAAACGTGAGGAGGTGGAACAGGATATTGATTGGTTGTTGCTGTTGTGATTCTGACACAAGGAGTCAGTTGAGAGTCACTGACCACTTTTAGTTCAGGGGCTGTCCTGAGTTTTTGTCTGTGTGATTCTGACACAAGGAGTCAGGTGTGAGTCACTGAACACATTCAGTTCAGGGCTGTCCTGAGTTTTTGTCTGAAAATTGGTTTGAAGACGTGTCGTGGTTTACCACAAGCTGCGGTATGTGAAGTTGTGTCATGTCAAGATTTATAGCAATCTGAATAGTTGAAGTTTATTTATATCTGTTATACTTATTTATTGTGTTTGAGAGAAGCTGACAAACACCAGTAGAAAGAACGATGTCACAAAGAGAATAACACTGAAAAAGACCCAGGCTGTGGAAACCAAGAGTATTAAATGACAGGACATTTATTAGAATCCCCAGGAAGGAATCAAAGAGGAGGACCAAGAAATACTCAGAGAACACAGATGAAAATAGAGATGAAAAAGATGAAGAAATGATCTTATGAAAATGGCACAGAACAAGACAACCTGAATAATGTTTGTTAAAGATCTCTGTGCTCCACAGTGAGTTAGGAGAAGTGAACAAGACATTCTAAATGAAATCTTTGTGGGCTGATTGATGAAGCTATGACATCTGTGCCTTTATTTTTTTTTTTTAGAATAAACATGGAAAAAATTAGAATGTTTACAAACAAAACACACAAAAATGATAAATTAATAATTTCCTATTTCAGTCGCCCTAAGGCAGCACCTTTGACCGAAGCACACCGCAGACTCATGGACAGTTTACCTGAGAGCTTTGACTGGAGAAATGTGGACGGTGTCAACTTTGTTTCACCTGTCAGGGATCAGGGTATGTGTTGTTTCACCTGTCAGGTGTCAGGGTATGTGTTGTTTCACCTGTCAGGTATCAGGGTATGTGTTGTTTTTGACCTGTCATGGAGCAGGGTATGTGTTGTTAAGAGAGTTATTGTAACAGAGCATGGTAGTAGTATCAGTGTCCTCTCATTGTATAACCAAGAGTTATTGTAACAGAGCATGGTATTAGTATCAGTGTCCTCTCATTGTATAACCAAGAGTTATTGTAACAGAGCATGGTATTAGTGTTAGTGTCCTTTCATTGTATAACTGAGAGTTATTGTAACAGAGCATGGTATTAGTGTTAGTGTCCTTTCATTGTATAACTGAGAGTTATTGTAAATAGATACCGTATGTATTAGTGTTAGTGTCCTTTCATTGTATAACTGAGAGTTATTGTAACAGAGCATAGTTTTAGTATCAGTGTCCTTTCATTGTATAACTGAGAGTTATTGTAACAGAGTGTGGTATTAGTATCAGTGTCCTCTCATTGTATAACTGAGAGTTATTGTAACAGAGCATGGTATTAGTGTTAGTGTCCTTTCATTGTATAACTGAGAGTTATTGTAACAGAACATGGTATTAGTATCAGTGTCCTTTCATTGTATAACTGAGAGTTATTGTAATAGATACCATATGTATTAGTGTTAGTGTCCTTTCACTGTATAACTGAGAGTTATTGTAACAGAGTGTGGTATTAGTATCAGTGTCCTTTAATTGTATAACTGAGAGTTATTGTAGCAGAGCTTGATATTTGTATCTATGACCTTGATTGTACAATCAGAAATATCTTTAGTCTGTGGTAAAAATGATAGCATTTTTAACCAGTAATAAATTTAACCACAAACCACAGGTTCCAGCACACCCCTCTTTTTCACTGTCCCTCCAACTGAAAAAGCCTCCCAGCCAGCCCCGTTTTTGCCCTAATACACACCATTGCAACATTTTCACTGAACACAACTGTTTTTTGTAAGACAAAACTGGCTTGCATCACAATGAATCACACTTTACGAGTAGTGGTAACATATTTAACCAGTGGTAACACATTTAACCAGTGGTAACACATTTAACCAGTGGTAACACATTTAACCAGTGGTAACATATTTAACCAGTGGTAACATATTTAACCAGTGGTAATATCTTTAACCTATGATATGATCTTTACATTATGGTGGCATCTTTAACTTTTTCCATACGTTTAGCCGCACACTGCACCACTCTCAATTTGATTAATGTGAGCATCATCATACCATATTCTTTTTACATATCTTGAATCATCTTGATATTGGTCAAATCTAATTCATTGTACAATTATCTAAAAATTCATATATAATATGTTACGTGTTAGATACATATACATATGTAGATTGAGTCTTAAAATCATGAACAATATTGTCTCTGAAATCTCTTCCGTTCCATCGATAAAAAACTTCCGTACTGAAAGAGTTAACTGTAATAGTATCTTGTTGCCTTTGTTAGCACCTCTAATCTGTGAGAGTAATATCTTGGACCTCAGAAAATATCTTAAACCTGTACATTATGTTCATTTTATGACAATCTTGGTGTTTGTGGCTTTTCACGTTTAGATATAAATGAAAGTGAAGGATCCCTCCACACCTTGATAGGCATATAGGAAATATGGTGTTAGTGGCCATACTTTTCTATAACTCAATGGCATATTTTTTGGTGTGTGGTCGGTATCATGCCCGGTCAACTTTACTTCCCAGAATCATTTTTCTTAGAGGCTGGGTAAATCTGAAAATAATTAATAGTCTGAAAATAATTTACCACTTTTAGAATATGAACCATACCCTTCTGATCAGGAAGCGAGCGCACTATCCAGTCAGTCACCAAGAGCTTCAGATATAAATATTGTATGTAACAAAATTGTTAGATTTGCTCTTAATGATTTGTTATTTCTATATTTTTTGGTAATATCAAATTATTTCTTTCATAAGAATTTATGGGAAATGTGCAGTATATAGGACAGCATTATTTCAACATACATTATATATAAACATTTTTCTTCACATTTATTTTAAATATTTTTTTTTCATATAATTTCTGACATGATTTTTTTCACTGACATTTATATGACATTTTTTTTTATATACATTTATATGGCATAATTTTTAAAAACATATGTTTAAATATTTTTTTTCATATATTATAAGGCCATGTCGGAGACTTGGGTGGTCTAGGGTAAGTCGTCAGCCTCTTGACGGGAAGGTCCCAAGTCCAGGTTAGATTTTCACCACAGGCAGTGGGAATTTTAAAAAAAACAAGTCTGTAGTTTCTTCATGGCTTTACCCTCCCCTGGTCTCTGTGTAGTGAGATCCAATGTTTAGCCCATTCAGATAACAGCTAAAAACACATTCAGATAACAGCTAAAAACACATTCAAATAACAGCTAAAAACACATTCAGATAACAGCTAAAAACACATTCAGATAACAGCTAAAAACACATTCAGATAACAGCTAAAAACACATTCAGATAACAACTAAAAACACATTCAGATAACAACTAAAAACACATTCAGATAACAGCTAAAAACACATTCAGATAACAGCTAAAAACACATTCAGATAACAGCTAAAAACACATTCAGATAACAGCTAAAAACACATTCAGATAACAGCTAAAAACAGGTCTTATACACATTCCTTTTTTTTTTTCATTCACTAGCTTTCACCTCTGACGAATTCCCTAGAGACTAGGAACTGAATTTTGTGTGTTAATTCGTTTTCCTGGCAGCTGTGTGCACAGGAGTCCCTCGCCAAAGACGGATAACTCCGTCTTCATAGATGCTCATATTTTGTTGTTGTACTGTTCACGCAGTACATATACTAAAATTAGAACGATACAGAAAAGACTTGCGCAAGGATGACACTCAAATTCGTGAAGCATTCCATATTTTGCAGAACTTGCTGAGGGTGGAATCTGAGCACCTATGGACATGTTCAGAGTGCAATGATGAAGACCCGCAAATAACTCAGTTTTTCAGTCAATGAGTAATTGACATTTTAAGCCAGGCCTCACTGTTGAGACCAGGGGTGGTTGCCGCAGAGTGATATCACAAATAAAAAAATTCCAGCTGTACAACCTCTCTGCCTTGAGACTGGCATCTTGCCTCGAGATCAACCAGCCCCAGTGCGTATTCTGTGTGCATTAAAGGACCCTTGGCAGTTTGAAATAAAAAAGAAGTAGGTCAAAAATGACAACTTCCCAGGCAAAATTGATAGGAAAAATCTGCCAAAAATGTTAGAGTGCCTCCAAAGTTGGAGAATATCTGACTGTACGATGAGGGACACATGAGCACAAAGCTGCCTGTACGATGAGGGACACATGAGCACATGGCTGCCGGTGTGGAAAATTTTTAAAAAAATGATCTTAACACAAAATTCAGCCCCTCAGGATTTTGCTAAAGCTGGCAAACTCAACCAACAGAGTGCAGTATTTTTGTCATATACATTTATATAGCACCTTTCCTTCATACAAGCTGTGTCGACAGTAATTGTTATTTATAATAACTTAATTTATTGTCTTTCGTACAACATGTGTCGACTGTAACTGTTATTTATAATAACTTAATTTATTGTCTTTCGTACAACATGTGTCGACAGTAATTGTTATTTATAATAACTTAATTTGTTTATTTCAGGAGGATGTGGCAGCTGTTATGCTTTTGGTTCCTTGGGAATGGACGAAGCAAGAATCAGAATTCTAACCAACAACACCCAGAAGCCAGTGTTTTCTCCTCAAGATGTTGTTGAATGCAGTCCATATTCACAAGGTGAATGCTCAGATCTAACTATAATGTTGATTTTCTTTTATTTTGCTCATTATTATTGTTACATTTATCTGTTCAGATTCTTTGTTTGTCCACCAGCCAGAAGTCTTGTGTGGCCTCTGGTGTTTTAACAGGTGACTGCAGCAAGCAATCATAACTGATTTGTCAGGAGATTGGTAAAATACTGGTGTCTGATACTGAAAGCTGTTTTACTGAGCAGCATCATAAAACTAGACAATAAATGGAAATAATGTCGCGACTAGTAGTGATTGTGTCCTAATTCTATCTATTCTTCGTACTTTCCTCATTTGCCTTTCAGCGTGGAGGGGAGATATAATTTGCGTTTTTTTGCTCTTCTGTGCGCTTCTGCTACTGTTATGTTTCCTAGTGCTTCTTATATTCCACCAATCCATCTTTTTCGTGGTTGACCCTTGGGTTTGGTGTTCTCACAGCGTTTATTGAGGTCTCGTTGTGTTTTGATCACTCTACTTTGTCACGTGGCCAAACCATTTTATCTGTTGTTTCTTTATATATTCTAAGATGTGGGGGCTATTCCTAGCTTTTTTCTCAGCTCTTCATTTTTGATCTTGTCTCTCAGGCTGTTTCCTATCATTCGTCTAACACATTTCATCTCAGTAGAGGTTATTTTTCTTATTGTTCTTGCATCTAGGGTCTAGGTCTGGCATTGGTAGCACAACATTGGGATAAAGATTGTATTGTACAGTGCCTGTTTTGCATCGAGTTATTTCCTTGTTGGACAATAGTGGTGATAGTTGTCCAATGATTTGACAAGCTTTGTTGCATCTTGATTTTATCTCTGCTGTTTGTGAATTATTGTTTGTCACTAAACTGCCTAGGTATTTGGATTCCTCTACTTGTTTTAGTTGCCTGCCTTTTATAGTTATGTTGATGTTCTATTTATCTTTGGCAGCATTCTGCTGATGATAAGGTTAATATTTTAAGTTTATTCACTGACATATTTTTGTGTGTGTATTGTCCATTATTTTGATTTTGAACTGCGTTTTTCCTCATGCTAGTATCTTAAACTGTCTCTCCTGTCTTTCTAGGATTTTTAAATGTCTAAACTTTTATTTCCTGTGTGTTACCGGGGTCTCATTATGAGTAAAGAATAGTGACACTGTGACCTTCCAAGCATGTTGTAAGAGGCGACTAAGGAGGTTGATCGATGGCTTGACAAGCTGTCATTGTAAAAACTATTGTTATGGAAACAGACCATAGATTTTAGAAGCAGTGATCTCTGCAATATGTGCCATTTTGGCACGCTAGGTTTCTGTTTTTGAGATTGTGGTTCTGCCCTATGTGCCGTCTTCGGCTCGAAAGGACAATAGATAGATAGATAGATTGTCCATAGTTCGATCCAGCCTTTCAGAGACAAAGAGTGTGCCAGTCACAGCACAGTTTTAGAGGAAATACCAAGATACACACGCATACAAGTACGGACCATGTGACCAGCTTCTCTTGTTTCATAATGTTGGGGGACTGGTTGGCCTCAAGGCAAGACTCCGGCCTTGAGACAGAGGTTGTGGGTTCAAATCCTGGCAGCACCAGTTGGGATTTTTATTTATGATTTCTCTCTGCAGCAACCACCCCTGGTCTCAGCAGCGAGGCCCAGCTTGAAACATCAATTACTCATCAACGGTAAAAATATGAGTACCTCCGAAGGTGAAGTTATCTGCCTGTGTGGCAGGGGACCCCTGTGCACATGGCTGCCGGAGAAAAATAGAAGTTCACATGATCACAAGGCTTGGACACTGAAGTCCGTTGTTCCTGCTGAAGGCCTACTTAACCGCAACATCATTTTAAATTTGTGTTGTCTCTCACCTACGTAAAACTGTAACCGTACATTTGATTTTTTCAACTTTTGATTTGTACTCTTTGGAGATTCCATCTGGAAGTTAATGATGTCATTTATGAATCTTCTATTTTCTTGCTTCCCTAGGCTGCGCTGGTGGGTTTCCTTACCTCATTTCTGGCAAGTATGCAGAAGACTATGGTCTGGTATTAGAGGAATGTAACCCATACCAAGGAACTGATGGAACTTGCCAAACTAATCCTTCATGCCCTAGACACTACTTTACCAGCTACCATTATGTTGGTGGCTATTATGGCGCGTAAGTCACATATTATGATTATTAAAAGTCAGACTGTTTTTCACATATGCCTTTCATTTTAAAGTACTTCTCCTTTCAGTTGTAAAATTAATCAAAAGTACTGGATATACTCATATATATACTCATATATATATGGGAAAAGACAAAAAGGAAGACCAATGAATTCTTGGAGAAGACAGATAGAAGCAGAGATGAAGATGATGGGGAAGACATGGAATGATCATAAAAGAATGGCCAAAAAACAAAACGACTTGGAAAGTGTTTGTTGAGGACCTATGCTCCACAGGGAACTGAAAGGTAGAAGAAAAGACTGGATATACTCCACATTGATGTTTATCAGTGATACTTTAGTTGTTTTGTTCATGATATAATTCTTCTTCTGCATTGATCATGGCTCACTCAGACTAGCATTCCTGGCTCTTTTATTAAATCTGTTGTCTGTTTCAGTGATTTCATTGCACCATAGAGTTTCTCTTTCAGGGTGGTGGGTGTGGGCTATACTTACCCCCTGAAGTCTGTGCAGGGGACAATCCTGTAGAATGTGCTTTGTTGTCATATCATCCAGGGTAGAGAGACACAGACTAGTAGTTCCTATTTTGAGTTTGGTGAACATGTGGCATCTCATTCTGTTTTGGCCAAAAATATTCATCATAATCATGTGCCATACCGGCTGGTGTAGGCGATCATGTCCTTCCACAATCTTATATCTTCAGTGCATGATATCAGTTCTGTTGTTGACTGTTTTCCATGCCATGACAACAAACTATCCAGTATTTTCTCTCTTTGTCATCCATGATCTCTCTTTCCTTTTATTTTGCCAGTTGTAACCAAGTATTCCAACTTTCCTCTTCTCATGATGTGCCAGAAAAATGTTGATTAATTCTTTCTGAGGTTTTTTAGGAGCTCCCTTTTTATGTTGGCCTCTTTGAGAATGTCCTCATTGGTCTTTTTAGCTGTCCAGGGAACTTTCAACATTCTTCTGAGAAATCCCATCTCTGGGGCCACTAATCGTCTTTTTATTTGTTTGTCTACTGTCCACCAAAAATATTACATGCATTAATTTAAAGTGTCACAAGCAATAACATATATTATGTTAGAAAATTCTTTTTCCTTTGTACCACAAATTGTAACCACTTCCACGATATGTCAATTTTAAGAATGAGTGGAATGAAGTGGACTCACAGCAACTTCATCCTTAAAAGCCACAAGAATTCTAGAATTAAAACTTAAAATGCCACAAACAGTTGTATCCAACAGAAAGAAAGCTACAAGTATGTATATGAGACTATCATCACTGTACTGAGACAGCATCTGTTAGTGCTCCACTCTCTTTTCTCATCACAAAACCAGATTTCAACACATTATAGGAAATCTGTAACAACCGAATCAACCACTAATATCTTCAGTAATAAAGAAAAGACGATGGTCATATGTTGGACATGTGATGAGAAGAAATAATAACCAAATAGCAAAGCAAGCCCTCATGTGGGAAACAACAGGTAAGAGAAAAAGAGGAAGACCCAGGGAGACACTGAGAAGAACATTGATGAGAGAGGCAAGAGCAGCAGGAATTGGCTCCCTCAATGAGATAGAGCTGCTTGCACAGAACAGAGACAAATGTTGAGATTTGATAAAATATCTTTAAAAGAATTGAAAACTGCTAGAATAAAAATTTAGATAAGAGAACGAGTATCTTGGTCTATGCCCTATGGGTCGGCTATGGCTCGAAAGGTCAATAGAAAATAGAACAGCCGATTAAGGCATGGAGGTTGACCTTGTCAATGGAGTCTGCCAACAGGGCCAAAGGTTTATGAGGGATTCTGTGACATGAGATGGGGCAGACATGAGGGATTCTGTGACATGAGATGGGGCAGACATGAGGGATTCTGTGACATGAGATGGGGCAGACATGAGGGATTCTGTGACATGAGATGGGGCAGACATGAGGGATTCTGTGACATGAGATGGGGCAGACATGAGGGATTTCAAACTGCAGTAATACTGACTCCATAAATAGAAGAGTAACACTGGCGATGATTTCTGGAATAATTCCAAAATGGTTATATCTGTCAATAATGGTGGAAATTTTAATATTTTACCCCTTTTTTAATTTCTATTTTTATATCTAACCTGGTAGTGACATACAGCCTACTCTTGTGTTGAACTATCAAAGGTACATGTGAAGTGCCAACATGAACACTGAAAATGTGTATTTTGTTTTCCATCTCCTATAAGTCTAGGGACTTGATCTTACTTACACTGAGATCAAGGAACTAAATAAAAATGTCTTTCTTCCTCATCCTGTAACTGTGTGGGTTGATGGAGCACAACTGACAGACTTACTGCATCATTCTCTATTTACAGTTATTCTTAGAGACTCTGCTAAGCTGAGGCATGACCATTCTTTGATGTTTATCTTCGCATCTCTTTCTGTCTACCTCACCCCTTCCTACTTTCAGATTTCCCTGTAAAGTGATCTTTGCAAACCATCATGATCAAGATTGGTTGGTTGGTTATGGAAGGCCCCAGTAAAACTGCAAACGAATTAAAATCCATAATTGCTCAACCGCCCGTGCCAGCGTAATCATCCGAATTAATATCTCATCTCCCAAACAAAGAAAGCTAACTGTAGTCCCCATCATAGCAGTCTCAGCACATGCCAAAAGACATAAGGTGAAACCGCGCAGAAAGTGAACACAGCCAACTGTTCCCTGTCATACGATATCATCATTCATCGTAATCAATTGGAATATCAAAACATGATCAAAATGGATGAGACATACAGCTCACTGTGTGCACAGAGCACTTAACTCAGTAGCTCCTGCAACAAGCTGGACTTGGAATATGAGGAAACTGCAACAAGGAACACTTTTCATGCATAGCCTTCAATTGTTCCCACCGCTTATCCACCATATACCGGAAGCTCACGTCCTCTTGAAAATAATGATCGTCATATTTTTTTTTAATGTATAGCTTGACGATGTTAGGCCATCGGTGTTGACTCCAATTCTGAACATATAAACACACAGTTAGTCGTCAGATTATCCCCATCGCACATCAAACAACAGACCGTAAGATTAGCTTACGGCAGGTCTAGGGATATACGATGACATAGCACACAACAATGTCATACACACAACAATTTCGCTCTCTTTAGATTCCTGATTACTCTAGTGAAAGCAGCCAACGATGAACAAAACACGGTGCAAATTCCCTAAAGAGATAAAACTGCGGCTGACGAAGCAGTTTACATTAATGAGTAACATATAAATAACTTGCGTCAAGGAATTCCAACAACGGTCATGAACAGTACCAATGTGACGTAAAGTGCAGATCAAGTCTAGACGGTGGAAGGTCGCATTCACATGATCAAGATATGTGGCCAAACCATTTGATTTTGCCTTTCATTACAATGGCCAAAAGATTATAATGTACTCTATTTTACTTGTATCCTTTTGTAAACTTTTTCATTCATTTTGTGATCAAAGTAAGAGATTGCCAAAATTCTGATAATATTTCACTTCCATAACTTGTATTTTATTCATCAACAGTCTTGCAATATATCAAAACAAGTAAATTAATTCTAAGACACAAGTGAATTAGTTAGTTCCAAAACATAAGTGAGTTAGCTAGTTCTACATCACAAGTGAGTTAGCTAGTTCTACATCACAAGTGAGTTAGCTAGTTCTACATCACAAGTGAGTTAGCTAGTTCTACATCACAAGTGAGTTAACTTGTTCTACATCACAAGTGAGTTAGCTAGTTCTACATCACAAGTGAGTTAGCTAGTTCTACATCACAAGTGAGCTAGCTAGTTCTACATCACAAGTGAGTTAGCTAGTTCTACAGAACAAGTGAATTAGCTAGTTCTACATCACAAGTGAGTTAGCTAGTTCTACAGCACAAGTGAGTTAGCTAGCTCTACAGCACAAGTTAGTCAGCTAGTTCTACATCACAAGTGAGTTAGCTAGTTCTACAGCACAAGTGAGTCAGCTAGTTCTACAGCACAAGTGATTTAGCTAGTTCTACAGCACAAGTGAGTTAGCTAGTTCTACAGCACAAGTGAGTTAGCTAGTTCTACAGCACAAGTGAGTTAGCTAGTTCTACAGCACAAGTGAGTCAGCTAGTTCTACAGCACAAGTGAGTCAGTTAGTTCTACAGCACAAGTGAGTTAGCAGGTTCTACAGCACAAGTGAGTCAGCTAGTTCCACAGCACAAATGAGTTAGCAGGTTCTAGAACACAAGTGAGTTAGCTAGTTCTACAGCACAAGTGAGTCAGCAGGTTCCATCAATTCATAGAGGTGATAACTTTTTCTTTCTCCCAATCCACAGGTCAAATGAGGCAGTGATGCTTCAGGCATTGTATGAAGGAGGACCCATTGCTGTTGGATTTATGGTCTATGGTGATTTTTCTAGTTACAAGTCAGGCATATACCACCATGTTGATTCAATATCTGAGGGCTTCAACAAATTTAACCCATTTGAAATCACAAATCATGCAGTTCTCTTGGTTGGTTGGGGAGTGGATGCTAAATCGGGCCAGAAATACTGGATTGTGAAAAACAGTTGGGGAGATAACTGGGGGCTTGATGGATACTTCTGGATTAGACGTGGAAATGATGAATGTGGATTTGAAAGCCTTGCTGTAGAATCCACTCCTGTTTTCACATTCAATGCCTAAGCATAAACTTTTGTTATTTTGTCTCAAATAAATGAGAACATTAATAATAGCCAGAATTTGTTGGTGCCTTAAAGACTTTATAACATGATACAAATAAATATTAAATTGTCAGTTTTTGGAGACATTTATAAATATTTCAATAAAGTATTTATAGATTATAAGTTATACATTTGATAAATATTTCAATAAATTATTTATAGATTATAAGTTATAAATTTGATAAATTATTATATTTTCTTTTCCAATTATAAAGACCATATTGCACACTGCATTAGCAGCATGGACAATCAGCCATTCATCCTAATAGTATCTTTGTAAATTCTCATATTATCACAAACAAATCCTTCTTTGAGTATCCAACATAGATTTGAAATTGTTTTAGTATCTTTTTAAAATTTGTTAAGCAAGGTTGATTGTTTTAACAATTGTGTTGTTATTTTGTTTATACAGTTGTTATTTTAATAATTTACCTCTACTAGAAATGCTCCTGATTGGTCACAAAATAAATGATAAATTTGAGATGTTGGTTTACTAATTATTAAAGGTCACATTTTGAAGGGAAAGAAACTGGTAAATTAAAAAGTTAAGAGGAAAACAAATGACACAAAATGAGATTTTCTACAAGAGATGAAGAATAGAAAAGTATGTTCTGGAATTGTGAAAATAAAAATGGAATATCTTTCTATTGAAGATTATACTAGAATGCAAAGCAAATAGTAACCCAGTTTGAAAGCCAATTGCAGAAAACATGATCTCATATTTTTTTTTGTTTCTTAATTTGTGTTATTCAACTTTTTAACATTCCAAATAATTTTAGACAAATATATGATATATCTTTAAAAGAATTGAAAACTGCTAGAACAAAAAATTTAGATAAGAGAAGGAGTATCTCGGTCTACGCCCTATGGAGCCGGCTATGGCTCAATAGGTCAATAGAATAGAATATTATATATCTAATAAAGAGGAAAGAAGAATATATTTATGAATCACAAAAATTTTAATGTGGATACAAGCGAGGTATGTCAAGTGAGTAAATATAAAAAATGGTGCATTCTGTCCATTTAGTCTCTAACATTTGAAACAGAGCCATGCGCTTATATCCCCTGATTGATCAAGCTGTTGTTAACATGATGCCACAAGTTGATACTGGCAGAAGCCCATTGACTCACAGTGGCAGAAGCCCATTGACTCACAGTGGCAGAAGCCCATTGACTCACAGTGGCAGAAGCCCATTGACTCACAGTGGCAGAAGCCCATTGACTCACAGTGGCAGAAGCCCATTGACTCACAGTGGCAGAAGCCCATTGACTCACAGTGGGGTAGGTCATAATGGCTTTCTTAACATTACAGACTTTTACTGGAGAAGTTGGAGTTAGTTCCAGGCATGGTTGGAAAACTGTGTGACTTGTCCTGCCTAGAGGTACTGCAATACGAAGTCTTTCATATTAATAAAAGCCACCACTACAGGGTACACGGCGATCCTGTCTTCTGTTGGTCAGCATGTTCTGACACAGGCTATTACCAGGGAAGATCAACTAGGAGGTCGAAGCTGGTCTTGGTCAGCTCATGGGCTGCCAAACTAGCTGTTATGACCAAAAGTCACAGATAGTTAAGCTCTCCCTGATTAGTCAAGAGATTTGGGACCAGTTTTAATCTTTTACCTGGTCCGCTCATCATAGAGGTAGCAGAGTTTACTTTATTTCGTTGTTAATTTGTTGTTGTCCTTGTTTTGTGAAGAAGGCTGCATGTAGACTGAAACGTCAGTATTTTGTTGTGTTCCTTTTTTGTAAAACTGTCACCATGTCTTGTGACATGACGAGAACACCAGACCTAAAGGCTGACCACAAAAAAGATGGATTGATGGAATAGTGGAAACACTAGGAAACATAATAGCAGCAGAGGTGAACAGAAGAGCAAAAGACCACAAATTATATTTCTCCTCAAAATTGAAAAGCAAATGAGGAAGGAAAAAAGATCTCTGTGTACCCGTGATAAGTAGACTTTTGCTGAGCCTATTAGTGAGACATTAATGTTTGCTGAGTGTAGCAATCGAGCACTGATAAGTAAACTGCTGAGCAATTGTTACAAATGTGCCAAATAAAGAAATAACACAAATTGGGTCTATATTTCTGTTTTAATTCTAGATATAAATTATGTAATTGTCATCACTGTTTTAATATTTTTATTGATAACTCTTACCTTTCTGTGAATGTGTATGGCAGCCATCATTTTATAGTTTTATATAATTGTCACTATTCTATTTATCCTATAGCTGTCACCATTCTTGAACATTGTATGACTGCAAACATTTTATGGAGTTGTGTGTCACCATTACACTGCATATCAAAGGCATTGTATCAACATTAACCCCAGATTACAATATCTATCTGGAAAACATATTTGTACAATGCCATAGTAAAAATTACTACCCCTTAATTGTAACATTTTTATTTCTAAAAATAGTATTTCCTTTTAAACTGGGCTAGAATGGTGCGCATTTACAACAGTAGAAACATGGGACACTGATGCTGAAATCATTTCCTGTCTTAGATTCAATTTACGGCCAAAAATTCAAACTCATTGCACTGTGTCTACAGGGAATATTACCGTATCTTTTAACATGGCTGCCGGCAGCCAAAGAATCCAACACAATATTGTGAACCCTCAGAGCATTGCTAGCTTGTCTATTCCTATGTTTCAAATATTTCTTTGATGCCAAGCCTATGAAGTTGGCCTCAGAATGAATTTGTGCCATACTCAACCACTCTACTACTGGTGGCTTAAACCACCCTGTGAGCTACCACCCAACTGTAGGTGGCTTAAACATACCCTGTGAGCTACCACCCAACTGTAGGTGGCTTAAACCACCCTGTGAGCTACCACCCAACTGTAGGTGGCTATAAATCACCCTGTGAGCTACCACCTAACTATAGGTGGCTTAAACCACCCTGTGAGCTACCACCCAACTGTAGGTGGCTATAAACCACCCTGTCATCTACCACCCAACTGTAGGTGGCTATAAACCACCCTGTCATCTACCACCCAACTGTAGGTGGCTATAAACCACCCTGTCATCTACCACCCAACTGTAGGTGGCTATAAACAACCCTGTGAGCTATCGCATTGCACCAAATTCCTGAATACAGTTTTATTTAAATATATTGATGCTGTAGCCTGCCAGTGACAACAGAACATAGCAGCATTTAATCATCAGAACTCAGTATAAATTATACTTATTATTAATATGGTCACAATAAAAACCACATTTGCTTTTTAATCAAATATAATTTTGTTTAAATTAATCTGTCTATCAACTAGCAAAGTATTTTTTTTCATTTGAGCCTAACTTTCTTTTTTTCCTGCACAATGAATGTTTCTGACTTTAGACCAACACAATATTTAATGTATGCAAATATATGCACTTGTTATTTGAGACTAAGGATAAGGATTATACAGATTTTTCTATAATATACATATACAAACATTGTATTTTTAAAATCCTTTATAATTCAGTTTTACAAGTGTTTTTTTATATTTATTTTAGACCCTTTAATGAATTGTGAAGTGCTGTTATTAGTTTCATTTATATACAGCACTGCAGTATGCAGCTGATGTTTTAGTCAATATATTAGGATACTTATTTCAGAAATGTTTTAAAAAAACCTTCATAGATGGTGACATGTGGGTAAAAAATTGTTAATACTCATTATTGTCAGTTATCGTCTGCATGGTAATGAGTAATGAGGTTAGTGTCACACCACATTTTTTTACATTCCCAGGAAAAATCTCTGATGCAGATTTTTGGATGAGCCTTGAAGTCATTCCAAAATAAATTTGCTAATTATAGAAATGTAGCCCCGGCTGATCTAATACAAATGGAGAAAGAGGTGGGAAGACAACATCAGAGAGTGGACAGAATTAACCTTCATAGGACAAGGGGTAGGGTTCGATCCCAATCAACGGCTTCCGGGTTCACCCAGCCTTAAATGGGTACCAGATTTTTTTCTGGAAAAATAAAGCAGCACGGGCGTAATAACGACCACATTACCCCAAAAATCATATGCTGAAGGTCTGTATAATATAGGGTCACTAACACCATATTTCCCTATATGCCACTTGGCGTGACGGGGGTACTTTACTTTTTTACTTACATCTCAGAAAGTAGTTCTTATCAGAAAAATTGTGAAGGCAGCATCAATAGTGCCCCTATGACCACAAAAGTTGTGGGAATTATGATGATCTCTCTTCTCCTTCTTAGTGTACACCCTGCGTTAAGTGGGTATGGATGATGTAGTTTATGGCAAAGACACTATATCTGCACCTTTCAGCCTGACACACCTGCCTTTGGCATGGATTGATTTGCTTCACAATTTTGCCTGGGCAGAAGCCATGTTATCCCTACTCTTTTTAACTTTTAGCTGCACATAGGTCCTCCTGTTCTTCACCATAACCCAAAAAGGCTGGAAATCGGATCTCACTACCCAGAGAGGGCCAGACATCAGATCTCACTACCCAGAGAGGGCTAGGCATCGGATTTCACTACCCAGAGAGGGCTAGACATGGGATCTCACTATCCAGAGAGGGCTAGACATGGGATCTCACTACCCAGAGAGGGCTAGACATGTATCTCACTACCCAGAGAGGGCTAGACATGGGATCTCACTACCCAGAAACCTGAGGAGGGCCATGAAGAAACATGGGTTCGAAGTGAACAATTCCCACCACCTGTGGTGAGATTCAAACACAGGAACTTCCAGACCAGAGACTGACTCGTAGGGTCCAGATGACAGGAAGAGTGGCCAGGATGTATGTGCCTGTTGGTTGTATGGTAAAAATGATCATGTGACCAACAGACACATTCATCCTGGTTACTCTTTTGGATCACACGAGTCCACCACCTCACATCACCATTTTGAAATAAGTGCTTGTCTTTCGTGTTTGTTTTCTATTAATAATTTTTGTCTTGTATCTAATGAAGGCTTTTGCCATAAGTTGTCTTATCTTTCTACATGTTTGGCTGCTTAGTACTGACACCATTTTATCTTTATTTTCCACTAATTAATTTGATAAATCTTTACAAGGATTGAAAACTGCTAGAATAAAAATTTAGATAAGAGAAAGAGTATCTGGGTCTATGCCCTATGGGCCGGCTATGGCTCGAAAGGTCAATAGATAGATAGATAGAATTAATTTGATAAAGTGTCACTGAATAATTTAACAGTGTCACTAATTAATTTAACAAATTAATAAATTCCATTAATTAGAACACTCCATATTTATTGTGGTCGTCACAACTGATATCGCATTCAACAAATCAGTGTGGTACAAGGAATGTAGAGAATAGAACATCTTACTCAGACTTTATCAGATTTCAATTTTAAATAACATTTGCTGAACTTTTGTTTATGTCTTTTTATATCCTATATATTGTGTACTTAATCATTTTGTTTCGTTAAATTGTGTAAATTTTAATTTGCTTAGTTTATTAAAAAATATTAAATGTACACAAGTGATTGGTGTTTTCATTGTGCGTATCTGAGCAGTGGATTTTCTCTCCATCTCTCACTGTGTGTGTGTGTCTCTTTGCGTCCTTATGCTTCTTTGGCTATCGAGCGAGATACAAAGTTTTTGTTATTGTCCTGGTAACTGAACCATTGTCAATTAATATTGTTGCGCCGTTTCTCGCATGTTATTCCATCCCACTTTAGGTCTATCAGGTCTCTTCTTTCATCTCCTCTTTGTGTTTTGTTTGGTATAGAATGTCGTGGCATTCTTTCATCAACTCTTGATGTTTTGTTTGGTATAGAATGTCATGACATTCTTTCATCAACTCTTGATGTTTTGTTTGGTATAGAATGTCATGGCATTCTTTCATCTCCTCTTTGTGTTTTGTTTGGTATAGAATGTCGTGGCATTCTTTCATCTCCTCTTTGTGTTTTGTTTGGTATAGAATGTCATGGCATTCTTTCATCTCCTCTTTGTGTTTTGTTTGGTATAGAATGTCATGGCATTCTTTCATCTCCTCTTTGTGTTTTGTTTGGTATAGAATGTCATGGCATTCTTTCATCTCCTCTTTGTGTTTTGTTTGGTATAGAATGTCATGGCATTCTTTCATCTCCTCTTTGTGTTTTGTTTGGTATAGAATGTCGTGGCATTCTTTCATCTCCTCTTTGTGTTTTGTTTGGTATAGAATGTCATGGCATTCTTTCATCTCCTCTTTGTGTTTTGTTTGGTATAGAATGTCATGGCATTCTTTCATCTCCTCTTTGTGTTTTGTTTGGTATAGAATGTCGTGGCATTCTTTCATCTCCTCTTTGTGTTTTGTTTGGTATAGAATGTCATGGCATTCTTTCATCTCCTCTTTGTGTTTTGTTTGGTATAGAATGTCATGGCATTCTTTCATCTCCTCTTGATGTTTTGTTTGGTATAGAATGTCATGGCATTCTTTCATCAACTCTTGATGTTTTGTTTGGTATAGAATGTCATGGCATTCTTTCATCTCCTCTTTGTGTTTTGTTTGGTATAGAATGTCGTGGCATTCTTTCATCTCCTCTTGATGTTTTGTTTGGTATAGAATGTCGTGGCATTCTTTCATCTCCTCTTGATGTTTTGTTTGGTATAGAATGTCATGGCATTCTTTCATCAACTCTTGATGTTTTGTTTGGTATAGAATGTCGTGGCATTCTTTCATCTCCTCTTTGTGTTTTGTTTGGTATAGAATGTCGTGGCATTCTTTCATCAACTCTTGATGTTTTGTTTGGTATAGAATGTCGTGGCATTCTTTCATCAACTCTTGATGTTTTGTTTGGTATAGAATGTCGTGGCATTCTTTCATCAACTCTTGATGTTTTGTTTGGTATAGAATGTCGTGGCATTCTTTCATCAACTCTTGATGTTTTGTTTGGTATAGAATGTCATGGCATTCTTTCATCTCCTCTTTGTGTTTTGTTTGGTATAGAATGTCGTGGCATTCTTTCATCTCCTCTTTGTGTTTTGTTTGGTATAGAATGTCATGGCATTCTTTCATCTCCTCTTGATGTTTTGTTTGGTATAGAATGTCGTGGCATTCTTTCATCTCCTCTTGATGTTTTGTTTGGTATAGAATGTCATGGCATTCTTTCATCTCCTCTTTGTGTTTTGTTTGGTATAGAATGTCGTGGCATTCTTTCGAGATGAGCAAACTATTTCATCTCTTTGTTTGTGTGTGTGCGTGCGTGTGTGTGTGTGCGCTTGCGTGTGTCGATTGAAAACTCTCTTAAATTAACCCTAGCAGGATTCAAACTCGCGTTCTCTTGATTTTGAGCCCGACAAGTTATCAATTCGACCAGAGAAATAGAATAGATTAGAAAGACACTAGTAGCTTTAATTATACAAAACTGAATGGATTCTCTGCACGATGTAGTTTACAAATGGAAACGAGAAGCCAGTTAACCTGCGAAAGAGAAATTTTTAATTTGAAGGCAATTGAATGGAAAACAACATGGAGAAATCTAAGCTCTCTTGTTATTAGAAAATCTAATAACTTTTGTGTGACTTTTGTTTCGCTCGTCACACCGATTTAGCTTGTGTTAGTAGAACGGAGTTTCCCAAAGATTGGAGAGAAGTGCCACAAGTAGAGTCATCTTCATTGTAGGACAACTCGATAGTGCTTCAATACCCTCCCCATCACCTCCCGCCCAACGCGAAGCACCGCCGCCACACTATAGTGAAAGCACTGAAGATGGTTTCATACCACATGCACGGACTTGGGGAAACTTCGTGGCATGTAACATTTTGCTATTCTTAATGTTAGCCCTGGTGTTATTTGTTTTGATGTTAGTATATTTTTCATGACATTGAAATTACTTTTTGCCATTCCTATTCTTTTATTTATTTCAGTTGTACATTTTCCATCACTGGCTATACTATGCCCCAGGTAGTTGTAGTTCTGAACTGTCTCCAGATGTATTCCTTCAACTTTGACATTTCATTCCTTCATTTTCATACTTTGTATCAGTTAACACATTTTCCGAGATTTCGTAATCGACATATAAAGTTATGTAACTCCATTTTTTTTCATTATATACATGGTCAATCGTTCGTTATTATTTAGTACCTCTCACTTCATTTTTGAACTGCTACTAAACTTCCATATTTATTTTCTTCTCTTCTCACTGCTATATTTAATTATTAAAACCGCCAGTGTCTGTTCCAGTAGGTCACTTCTTGGTCCACGTTTCAAGCCACAATTTCAAATGTAAACATCAAATTGGTCGGCCTCTAATACTAACCCCGCCCTGTTTGCGTCCACTCACCCTCGCGTATGATCTGTGTCAATCATTCGTGCTCCGCCTCTTTAATCTTCAGGACATTGTCACAGAACGTTAGGTCCCGCCTCCACTTTAGACTGTACCATAGAATTATGTATAACTTTATGGGGATACCGCATTTTTCTGAGAAAGTAGGGCGACTTGGTGTGATATTGACTTCATCGCTTGTAAAATGTGCTGTTGGCGATGGGAAAATATGGAGGCAACAGGCAAACATGTCATGGATGGAATCTCATATTATTTATAGTATAAAGGTAAAGTACGAGACTTGAACCGGCGTCTTAGCACGCGAGTTTCCACCCATATGTGCTCGGCCGCCTATCCAGAAATGTTCGGAGATTTCTGTATAGTGTTGCCTCAAGCATCGAAACTCACGAAACTCAGATGCGAGGCGACATTCCTCATCTTCCCAGGGTAATACCCTGGTACCCATTTCTGCCAACGGCTGGGTCAACCCTGGGGGTATTTTTTTTTTCCAACCACGAGTACAACTCACACTGCTCCCAGCGGGAATCGAACACGGGTTGTCCGAACGTCGGTAGTCCAGTCGGGTGGTTTTCCAAACTAGGCTACCGAAGCCCCCGATTTTTTATTTATAGTATTTGTATTGTTAGGGAGCGGTAGAAGGCCTTAACTTCTTATGGGGAATAATAATAGTTTTGTTTTATTTTGTTGTCGGGGTTTTGTCTTTGTTTGTCTGTCTGGTCTGTTAGGTTGTCTGTCTGGTCTGTTAGGTTGTCTGTTTGTCTGTCTGTTTTTTAATGCCACGCGGTGGAGGTGTTCTTTCTTAGATCTGTGAAGATGATGATAATGGCGAGCTGTAATGGCTTTCTTGAACTCACCGGTTCCGCTGGGGGGAAGCTGGAACTTATCCTGCCCACAGGTGCTTTAATACTAGGTCTTCTATATCAGTAGATCACCTAGAGGGGATACAATACTAGGTCTTCTATATCAGTAGATCACTTAGAGGGGATACAATACTAGGTCTTCTATATCAGTAGATCACCTAGAGGTACTGCAATACTAGGTCTTCTATATCAGTAGATCACCTAGAGGTGCTGCAATACTAGGTCTTCTATATCAGTAGATCACTTAAGGTCATACAATACTAGGTCTTCTATATCAGTAGATCACTTAAGGTCATACAATACTAGGTCTTCTATATCAGTAGATCACTTAAGGTCATACAATACTAGGTCTTCTATATCAGTAGATCACTTAGAGGTGATACAATACTAGGTCTTCTATATCAGTAGATCACTTAGAGGTGATACAATACTAGGTCTTCTATATCAGTAGATCACTTAGAGGTGATACAATACTAGGTCTTCTATATCAGTAGATCACTTAAGGTCATACAATACTAGGTCTTCTATATCAGTAGATCACTTAAGGTCATACAATACTAGGTCTTCTATATCAGTAGATCACCTAGAGGTGATACAATACTAGGTCTTCTATATCAGTAGATCACTTAGAGGTGTTGCAATACTAGGTCTTCTATATCAGTAGATCACCTAGAGGTGCTGCAATACTAGGTCTTCTATATCAGTAGATCACCTAGAGTCTGCAATAGAAGGTTAACAACAGAAATGATAAATAATTGTCGAGATCCTGTGTTGTGGAGAGACATGATCACGTACGCCAGTAGGCATGTACCTGATGATGATGATAATTGTAATGAAAGCTCCTGATAGAACAAGTCCCTTCAACCCCTTGGCATCGAACTACCTCAACTCTACATTGTTTGAGAATTTAAATTGACCTTGACATTAGGGTACAACACGATTTCCATTTAACGCTCAGCTTATACAAGACACCTACGTTTTGTGGTCCGACTCCTATATAGCTAGTAATTCGATCATACATAATGTGAATGCAAAGTTCTATGAAGAAAAATGGATCGCTGTGCAATTTTTCTTTTTCTTTCTTTCTCTTTCTTTCTTTCTTTCTTTCTTTCTTTCTTTCTTTCTTTCTTTCTTTTTCTTTCTTTCTTTCTTTCTTTCTTTCTTTCTTTCTTTCTTTCTTTCTTTTTCTTTCTTTCTTTCTTTCTTTCTTCTTTCTTTCTTTCTTTTTCTTCTTTCTTTCTTTCTTCTTTCTTTTCTTTCTTTTTTTCTTTCTTTCTTTCTTGCTTTCTTTTTCTTTCTTTCTTTCTTTCTTTCTTTTCTTTCTTTCTTTCTTTCTTTCTTTCTTTCTTTCTTTCTTTTTCTTTCTTTCTTTCTTTTTCTTTCTTTCTTTCTTTTTTCTTTCTTTCTTTCCTTCTTTCTTTCTTTCTTTCCTTCTTTCTTTCTTTTTTTCTTTCTTTCTTTCTTCCTTTCTTTCCTTTTGGCGTCCACTTAAAAACATTATTTTCGTCGCGCACCCTTGAAAGGACGTTAATTGGGCGCAAATACGTTGTGTTGTTGTTTGGAGATCAGTTTGTGTTTTAAATGCCGGGTTATCTTCCCTCTTGATTCCCTCTACTCACTTGGCCAGAATCGACTGGCTAGTCTGTTTCTAAGGGCACCGCAAAGAGGTGGAGTAGGATCTAGTTAGTTCTAGTTCACCAAACCTATCTCAAGCCATCAGCTATGAGTTGCTGACAGACGACCTACCCGTGACAGACGTCCTCGCCCTCGCTTCATAAATGACGTGAATCCAGCACGTCTGAATGGGAGACGAAAACATAACATAAACTCTATTCTCGCTCTCTCTCTCTCGCTCTATTCTTGCCCTCGCTCTCTCTCTCTCTCTATCTCTCTCTCTCTCGTTCTCTCATTCTCCATGTTGGTGATCCATGATCACTGTGACTTAGCTTTCTGGAACTAACAGTCAAGCTTTTTCTACTTCGCTCTCTCTCTCTCTCTCTCTCTCTCTAGCTATCTCTCTCTCTCTCTCTCTCTCTTTAGTCAGTTTAAGATCGTTGAGACTTAGATATATGCAACTAGCATTTCTCAACCTTTCTCTCTCTCAGTCTCTCTCTCTGTCTCTATCTCTCTCTATCTATCTCTCTCTCTCTCCATAGTCGGTTTAAGATCGTTGAGACATATATATGCAATTAGCATTTATCTCTCTTTCTCTGTCTCTCCATAATCGGGTTGTCGTTGAAACTTAGACGTTTGCAACCAGCAATCTACCTCACCCCCTCCATCTCACCCCCCCCCCCTCTCCCGCTACCGTAGGTGCCTGATAGTTCTCGAAACTAAAAAAATGTTATCTATTTGATATTCTCGTCACTTTCCTGTCCTTTCTTCTCTGCCCCCCCCCCCTTTCCCCCTTTCAAACTTTCACACATTAATCCCACTTTCATCGAACATAATTTAGTATTAAAAAAAAAATACGCCCCAAAATGACAAGCCAACACAGTTACTCTTGCCAAGATACCAGTTCAAGTCAAAACAATGAAGACTTCGCACGCTGTTTTTCGATATTTCTTCTGTCTTCCAACAAACATATTTTTAAAACAAATTACTCAGTTTTTCCTTGTTGTTTGTTTGTTCACGACTTCCATAAATTATCGTGACGTGGCATTACTGCAGCGATTATACGGCACAAAAATAATTGTTATTATAATATTTTGTTTGCTGCATTATTTTGTTCAGTTTAATACTGTCTAGAAGTAGGATTGTTGACATATATACCGTGCACTAACCGCAGCGGTGATCCGAGAGTGCAAACTTCAGAGCTATTTTAGATATTCGTTTTTTCGCCTGATTAATAAAGGATTATAATGAAATAATTTCGTTGGATATGTTTATATTTAAAAAGAGAACGTAATTTTGGTTTAGAAATGATCATCAACAAAAACAATTCCGAGGTCTGTGATTCTCATTAAGGGTAGTAAACATAAACACGTGAAAAATCACATAATTTATATTGTAACCCTTTAAATAAAACTAATCTTAATTGATGTTTACGTTATTATGGTTAATATCTTCATTCATTCATTGAGTGCCGTCTCCACATCGACGGTTGGCTACTATCGTGCGCATTTTAGTCTGTCTCTTGTCTTGATGGTGCATGTTGTCGTAGGTTAATATAGTATATTGTCATCAAGTACCGAGCCTGCTGACGTAGGTGATCATGTCTCTCCACAACTTTCCATCTCGACAGTTATTTATCATTTCTGTTGTTGATCTTCTGCCAAGTCATTCTCTTAAGCTGTCTGGTATCTGTTCTCTTTGCTTCCCCCTATCTCTTCGTCCCTCAATTTTCCCAGTTGTTACAATATATTCCAGTTGTTCTCTTCTTATTACATGGCCTAAAAATGATTTTTTCTTCCTAATATTGGAAATTAGCTCTCTTCTTGCTTTGGCCTCTTTCAGGATGTTTTCATTACTCTTCTTAGCTGTCCATGGTATTCTCAACATTCTTCTGTAAAACCACATTCCTGCAGTCTCCGGTGATTTTCTTGTCTGTTGTCGTATTATCTATGATTCACACCCATATGTTAAAACTTGCTCTACATAACATTTAAGAACTCATTTTCTTGTTTCTATTATCAAAAATAGATTGCACAGTATCTTCCTCATTTTTTGGAAAGCTGTAGAGACTATATACAGGTTAATATCTTTGCAAATTGTAATTATAATGAAGCTACACATAAATAAGGCTTTGAATTTAAGAGATTTTGAATACATTATAAATTAGAAGCTCTAAACAAGTCACGAACCGCTCATTAGATTAACTGTTAAATGGACACATAACAAAGTAATAAATGTGTGAGAGTTCTTCATGAAAGAACAAATGTGTTGAGTAGGTCTATGTTAATTGTTTGACTTACTAAGTATTCAGATCAGTTTATGTTTCTGTATTTGAGAGACAATGATTGAATTGATCATTCATAGATTGTAAGTGTTGTACGTGTGTTGTGTATGTGCTGTCTATGTGTTATGTGTATGTGTTATGTATGTGTTGTGTATATGTTGTGTGTGTGTGGCAAGTTCAGGTACTGTCCTCATATTAATATTATTAATACTACATCTACTAGTGCTACTACTACAACTACTGCTGCTACTACTACATCTATTAGTGCTACTACTACAACTGCTACTTCTACTACTACATCTATTAGTACTACAACTACAACTGCTGTTGCTACTACTACATCTATTAATACTACAACTACAACTACTGCTGCTACTACTACATCTATTAGTACTACAACTACAACTGCTACTTCTACTACTACATCTATTAGTACTACAACTACAACTGCTGCTACTACTACTACCATTACTAGTGGTACTACTACAACTACAACTGCTGCTACTACAGCTAATAGTGCTACTACTACATCTACTACATCTACTAGTGCTACTACTACAATTGCTACTACAACAACTGCTGCTACTACTACAGTTACTAGTGCTACTGCTACTACTACTACTACTACAGCTAATAATGCTACTGCTACAACTGCTACAACTACTACAACTACAGCTACTAGTGCTACTGCTACAACTGCTACAACTACAGCTACTAGTGCTACTGCTACAACTGCTACAACTACAGCTACTAGTGCTACTTCTACAACTGCTACTACTACAGCTACTAGTGCTACTGCTACAACTGCTACTACTACAGCTACTAGTGCTACTGCTACAACTACAGCTACTAGTGCTACTGCTACAACTGCTACTACTACAGCTACTAGTGCTACTAGTGCTACTGCTACAACTACAGCTACTAGTGCTACTGCTACAACTGCTACTACTACAGCTACTAGTGCTACTGCTACAACTGCTACAACTACATCTACTAGTGCTACTTCTACAACTGCTACAACTACAGCTACTAGTGCTACTTCTCCAACTGCTACTACTACAGCTACTAGTGCTACTGCTACAACTGCTACTACTACAGCTACTAGTGCTACTGCTACAACTGCTACTACTACAGCTACTAGTGCTACTGCTACAACTGCTACAACTACAGCTACTAGTGCTACTTCTACAACTGCTACAACTGCTACAACTGCTACTACTACAGCTACTAGTGCTACTGCTACAACTGCTACTACTACAGCTACTAGTGCTACTGCTACTACTACAGCTACTAGTGCTACTGCTACAACTACTACAACTACAGCTACTAGTGCTACTGCTACAACTGCTACTACTACAGCTACTAGTGCTACTGCTACAACTGCTACTACTACAGCTACTAGTGCTACTGCTACAACTGCTACTACTACAGCTACTAGTGCTACTTCTACAACTGCTACAACTACAGCTACTAGTGCTACTGCTACAACTGCTACTACTACAGCTACTAGTGCTACTGCTACAACTGCTACAACTACAGCTACTAGTGCTACTGCTACAACTGCTACAACTACAGCTACTAGTGCTACTGCTACAACTGCTACAACTACAGCTACTAGTGCTATTGCTAGAACTGCAACTACTACAGCTATTAGTGCTACTATTACAACTGCTACTACTATAGCTACTAGTGCTACTACTACAACTGCTACTACTACAGCTACTAGTGCTACTACTACAACTGCTACAACTACAGCTACTAGTGCTACTGCTACAACTGCTACTACTACAGCTACTAGTGCTACTACTACAACTGCTACTACTACAGCTACTAGTGCTACTGCTACAACTGCTACTACTACTACAGCTACTAGTGCTACTACTACAACTGTTACAACTGCTACTACTACTACTACAGCTACTAGCGCTACTGCACACAGACATCTTACATAAACACAGCCAAACAAATCATAAACTCTAACTTTTGATATTTGCTGAATGGATGGGCCACATTAGAAAAAATACACAGAGAGAGAACGTTTTAAATAAAACGACAGGGTCAAACCCCCATAACAACATTAAAAACCTAAAAAGAAGAGACCAAACCACCATCCTCAGACTGAGAACTGGTCATATCCCACTAAACAACCACATCAATAGAATACAACGAAATAAAACTTCAGCTTGACTGTCCAAAGCTCACTGACATCAGAGCAACTCTACTTCCTTAAAGACCCGAGAAATGGAACACCTTGTACGAAACTACAAGGGAACTCAGAAATACCTGCAGATATCATTACATGGCATTGGGCTGAAGGGCTTCCACTCGCAGGCTTCTGGATCCACACCAAAAACTAGACGAATAAGAAGAAGGACAACAACAACAACAACATATGAGCGGTTCAAATCTATGACATTATGCACAAACGTGAACTTGTTATCTTTGTTCAATTCATTGATAGTTTTAATAGGTTAATGTAGAACCTTTTCAAAGATTGACTAATATCATATTTTGCTCTGTGTGAAGTTTGTCAATGTTTCCGCAACAAATATAAACTTTCACTTCTTGTTTATGAAGTTTGTCAATGTTTCCACAACAAATATAAACTTTCACTTCTTGTTTATGAAGTTTGTCAATGTTTCCACAACAAATATAAACTATCACTTCTTGTTTGTGAAGTTTGTCAATGTTTCCGCAACAAATATAAACTATCACTTCTTGTTTGTGAAGTTTGTCAATGTTTCCGCAACAAATATAAACTATCACTTCTTGCTTGTTAAGTTTGTCAGTGTTTCCACAACAAATGTAAACTATCACTTCTTGTTTGTGAAGTTTGTCAATGTTTCCACAACAAATATAAACTATCACTATTTTAAAAGAGTATTTTGAACTCGACATTTATCCTATTATTGATGTCTTCGGGTGTGGGAGGGGGGGGGGGGGGAGAATAAGATCCCATGTTGAATGCAGTCGCCACGGAGTGTTCAGTTCAGAAATAAATAACCGCCAAATAAGTTTGGGATAAAGAATTGTTAGAAAAAGGATTGTCATAAAAGTTGTGAAAGAATTACAGGCTTGGTGAATATAGGAATAATAATACCGAACTATAACTACTGATAAGTGGATTTTTCATAGTATTGACCTTTGAGGATGGATTTGGCTTCATCATAACTGAGCGGATGGTTCTCTTGTGGTAATCTCCCTCCCTCTTTAGCTAATTTGTCTGCGCGTTCGTTCCCGTGTATATTACAGTGTGATGGTATCCACTGAATGACTACTCTCTGGAAGTTATTGCATAGTTGGTCCAGAGTTGTTCTCAGGTCATCTAGTTCATTGTTCTTGGGGCTTTTTAGAGCTGATAGTACTGACAGAGAGCATCAGTCAGAATCATCAATTTATTGTGCATGTTATTTTTGTGTTGAGTAGCCAGTGTTGCAGCATCTCTGATAGCCTCATTGTTTTATATGAGAGCGGTAGAAAGTAACATGAACAAGCCAGCACTTACAAACTCAACATTAATATCGATAACATCAATAGCAGACATGACATAAGGCTAGCGATGCAATGGGTCCCAGAACACTGCAACATTCCAGGAAATGACAAGGCAGATACATTAGCTAAGAGAGGATCCAGACAGACAATTGCATACAGACATCTTCTTAAACACAGCCACACGAATCATAAACTCTAACTTTTGATATTTGCTGAATGGATAGGCCACATTAGAAAAAATACAGAGAGAGAGAACGTTTTAAATAAAACGACAGGGTCAAACCTCCATAACAACATTAAAAACCTAAAAAGAAGAGACCAAACCAGCATCTTCAGACTGAGAACTGGTCATATCCCACTAAACAACCACATCAATAGAATACAACGAAATAAAACTTCAGCTTGACTGTCCAAAGCTCACTGACATCAGAGCAACTCTACTTCCTTAAAGACCCGAGAAATGGAACGCCTTGTACGAAACTACAAGGGAACTCAGAAATACCTGCAGATATCATTACATGGCATTGGGCTGAAGGGCTTCCACTCGCAGGCTTCTGGATCCACACCAAAAACTAGACGAATAAGAAGAAGGACAACAACAACAACAACATATGAGCGGTTCAAATCTATGACATTATGCACAAACGTGAACTTGTTATCTTTGTTCAATTTATTGATAGTTTTAATAGGTTAATGTAGAACCTTTTCAAAGATTGACTAATATCATATTTTGCTCTGTGTGAAGTTTGTCAATGTTTCCGCAACAAATATAAACTTTCACTTCTTGTTTATGAAGTTTGTCAATGTTTCCACAACAAATATAAACTTTCACTTCTTGTTTATGAAGTTTGTCAATGTTTCCACAACAAATATAAACTATCACTTCTTGTTTGTGAAGTTTGTCAATGTTTCCACAACAAATATAAACTATCACTTCTTGTTTGTGAAGTTTGTCAATGTTTCCACAACAAATATAAACTTTCACTTCTTGTTTGTGAAGTTTGTCAATGTTTCCACAACAAATATAAACTTTCACTTCTTGTTTGTGAAGTCTGTCAATGTTTCCACAACAAATATATACTACCACTCCCTGTAATCAACATGATGTACAATAGAAGAATGAAATATTGGACGTATTTCAAAAACGATTAACTGAGCAAAAAAAATATATATACTGTATATAAATATAAAATAAGCAAACTGCTATGTATTTGTGACTACAGTACTGTAATAAAGTATTGAGATATATTTTGGAGTGATTTGTGATTGTTTTAACGAACTTCAGTAAATGATAAATTGTGATGAAATACAAATGAGAAGAGTTACTGTGATGTAGACCTGTGATATTTAATTTGTGAAGAAATACTAATGTGAAGAGTTACTGTGATGTAGACCTGTGATATTTAATTTGTGAAGAAATACTAATGTGAAGAGTTACTGTGATGTAGACCTGTGATATTTAATTTGTGAAGAAATACTAATGTGAAGAGTTACTGTGATGTAGACCTGTGATATTTAATTTGTGAAGAAATACTAATGTGAAGAGTTACTGTGATGTAGACCTGTGATATTTAATTTGTGAAGAAATACTAATGTGAAGAGTTACTGTGATGTAGACCTGTGATATTTAATTTGTGAAGAAATACTAATGTGAAGAGTTACTGTGATGTAGACCTGTGATATTTAATTTGTGAAGAAATACTAATGTGAAGAGTTACTGTGATGTAGACCTGTGATATTTAATTTGTGAAGAAATACTAATGTGAAGAGTTACTGTGATGTAGACCTGTGATATTTAATTTGTGAAGAAATACTAATGTGAAGAGTTACTGTGATGTAGACCTGTGATATTTAATTTGTGAAGAAATACTAATGTGAAGAGTTACTGTGATGTAGACCTGTGATATTTAATTTGTGAAGAAATACTAATGTGACGGGTTACTGTGATGTAGACCTGTGATATTTAATTTGTGATATTTTTGTTTAGAATAAAAGGTTATTGAGGTAGAAGACAGTTGTAGCAAATGATTGTGATACATTGTTTTGGTGAAGGATTACAATCAATGATTGTCTTAAAGATTGTGTTAATTAATGGAAGTTTGTAATCTTCTTCTTCTTTTCTTTCCTTCCTCATCTGCCTTTCAGCGTCGAGGGGAGATATAATTTGCGGTCTTTTGCTCTTCTGTGCGCCTCTGCTGCTGTTATGTTTCCTAGTGCTTCTAATATTCCATCGATTCATCTTTTTTGTGGTCGACCCTTGGGTCTGGTGTTCTCACAACGTTTGTTGAAGGCTCGTTGTGTTGTGTTTTGATCTTTCTGCCTTGTCACGTGGCCAAACCATTGTATCTGTTGTTTCCTTATATATTCTATGGCGGTGGCTATTCCTAGTTTTTTTCTCAGTTCTTCATTTCTGATCTTATCTCTCAGGCTGTTTCCTGTCATTCGTCTAACACATTTCTTCTCAGTAGAGGTTATTTTCTTATTGTTCTTGCATTAGGGTCCAGGTCTGGCACTGGTAGGTAGCACAACGTTGGGATGAAGATTGTATTGATTCAAGAAACTAATTTTAAAAGAGTATTTTGAACTCGTAATTTATCCTATTATTGATGTCTTCCGGGGGGGGGGGGGGAGAGAATAAGATCCCATGTTGAATGCAGTCGCCACGGAGTGTTCAGTTCAGAAATAAATAACCGCCAAATACGTTTGGGACAAATAATTGTTAGAAAAAGGAAAGAATTGTCATAAAAGTTGTGAAAGAATTACAGGCTTGGTGAATATAGGAATAATAGTACCGAACTATAACTACTGATATGTGGATAACACAGTTTTAATAGCAGAGACCGAGAATGAACTACAAGAAATGATAGACATAATGGTAAAAGAAAGCAACAAGAAAAGTCTCAGTCTGAATAGTAAGAAAAAAGAAGCAATTGTCATATCGAAGAAACAATCATCACCATCATGCAGCATAAAAATAAACAGGACAAATCTGAAACAAGTGCACCGCGTCAAATACTTGGGCACAATAATAACATCAGATGGAACCACAGAAATAAAAAGCAGAATAGCTGAGGCCAAAATAACATTTCAGAAAATGAAAAATATCTTATGCAAGAAATCTGTGTCAATACAAATGAGAAAGAGAGTTCATCGGCGCTATATAGAACCAATTCTTATCTATGGAAATGAATCATGGACAGTAGACAAATAAATGAAAAGACGGTTAGAGGTCACATAGATGGGATTTCTCAGAAAAATGTTGAAAGTTCCCTGGGCAACTAAAAAGACCAATGAGGAAGTTTTCAAAGAGGCTAACACAAAAAGGGAGCTCCTAAAAAAACATCAGAAGGAAACAATCAATATTTTTCTGGCACATCATGAGAAGAGGAAAGTTGGAATACTTGGTTACAACTGACAAAATACAAGGAAAGAGAGATCGCGGACGACAAATGGAGAAAATACTGGATAGCTTGGTGTCATGGCATGGAAAACGGTCATCAACAGAACTGATACGATACACAGTAGACAGAAGATTGAAGAAGGACATGATCGCCTACGCCAATCGGTATGGCACATAATGATGATGATAGTGAATACCTAACTGTGAAAACAGAATGTGACAAAGAATATGATACAAAATTGTGACAAAAAATAGGGCAAATGTACCGTGAATGTGACAATTAATCGATATAAAAGATTTCTTTCATTTTAATATTTTAATTAGTTTTGTCATAAAAGATGAAAGATTTTTGCTATAAGAAAGTGACGAAGAATTGTGATAGAAGGTTTGATAGGCAGTTATCATGTGCAGTTACAATATAGAATTGTGATAGAAGGTTTGATAGGCAGTTATCATGTGCAGTTACAATATAGAATTGTGATAGAAGGTTTGATAGGCAGTTATCATGTGCAGTTACAATATAGAATTGTGATAGAAGGTTTGATAGGCAGTTATCATGTGCAGTTACAATATAGAATTGTGACAAGTGATTGTGGTAGAGAATTGTAATAAGTGATCATGATTAAGAACTTTAATAATGAATTATGATTAAGGTTCATAAGTAAAGGATTGCATTTTAAACAAAATTTATAGAGAATAATAACGAATTGTGAATGAATGTTCTCATGAAAGGGTTATTAACTGTAACAATGATATATGGCAGAGAATTGTAACAATGATATATGGCAGAGAATTGTAACAATGTTATATGGCAGAGAATTGCAACAATGATATATGGCAGGAGAATTGTATCAATGATATATGGCAGAGAATTGTAACAATGTTATATGACAGAGAATTGTATCAATGATAAATGGCAGAGAATTGTATCTATGATATATGACAGAGAATTGTAACAATGTTATATGACAGAGAATTGTAACAATGTTATATGACAGAGGATTGTAACAATGTTATATGACAGAGAATTGTAACAATGTTATATGACAGGGGATTGTAACAATGATATATGGCAGAGAATTGTAACAATGATATATGACAGAGAATTGTAACAATGTTATATGACAGAGAATTGTAACAATGTTATATGGCAGAGAATTGTAAGAATGTTATATGGCAGAGAATTGTAACAATGTTATATGACAGAGAATTGTAACAATGTTATATGACAGAGAATTGTAACAATGTTATATGGCAGAGAATTGTAACAATGATATATGACAGAGAATTGTAACAATGATATATGACAGAGAATTGTAACAATGTTATGTTACAGAGGAATGTAATAAAAAGTCGAGACAAAGAATTATGATAGAGGAATGTGACAAAGGATTGTAACTTAAAATGATCATAAAAGGATTGTGACAAAAATATTGCAATTGATTTTTGTAATGGAATTCAAGTGAAGGGTTAATATTAACATTCTGTGATGGGTGATTCCAGCTTGAAACAGAGAATATGAATTCTGTTTGTTGAAAGGTAGGAGGGACCTTCGACAGAAACTGCAATTTGAGCTCACGGATTTTGATATTGATGTCTGTGACACGTGATGTTGATTACAAGTTGGTCGCCTGTAGCCCGCCATTTCTGCTGGCGTTCTGAATGCTTCTATTGTTGTACAAAGTTATGATGTTGCGACAGTCGGACACCATTCAAATTCTTCTTATCTTTATCTTTGCGTCTGGCGTGCACCATTCTTTAGTACATGATGGTGATGACAGGTAAGTGATTTATTTATTATTTATTCATTATTTTTATTTATTTATTTATTTATTATTGTATTTATGTCGTCCGTTTATGATATATCTCTTCTATCTATTGTCCTTTCGAGCCGAAGACGGCACATAAGGCAGAACCACAATCTCAAAAACTGAAACCGTGCATGCCAACATTCTCATGTGCATCTCTTACTTGAATGTAAAACAAACGAAAAAGTTCGCAAAAAAATATAACACAAACAAAACATATAGGATGATCTTTTGACTTTTGTAAAGAAACCCAAAATGAAATGAGCTGGCCACGTATTTAGATCGTCCGGTCTGGAAAAGACCGTTCTGCTGAGAAAAGTGAAATGGGAAAGAAGAAGAGGTAGACAGAAAATAAATGGGAATACAGCGCCAAAGAGATGGACAGGTTTCGACTTCGCGGTGTCCTAAAATAACGACTGTACGCTACCAGATATGTTGTCATAAGGATGGTTTAGGTATCTGGCTGACTATCCTATATTGTAAAAAAATAGCTCAAAATCTTCACAAATAGTTAACAAAGAGTTGCGACAAAAGCTGATTGTGACACACGTTGTGGAAGCCAACTGAGAGTACTGCAGGACAGGCTCATTTTTGGAACCCCAAGGGGGGGGGGGGAAACAAAGGGAAAGGCTAAAATATACTTGGAGAAGACATGTGGAAGCAGCGATGAAGATGATGAGGAAAACGTGGAGTGATCTTAGGAGAAATGGCACGAAACAGGACGGCTTTGACTTGTTTGTTGAAAACCTATGATCCACAGAGATTTGAACAGTGGAGACAGACAGAACTTTTCGATGAGAATGTACACCAATAGACAAGTCACTTGATGATGATGATGAAGACGTTGCCGTGTGGTCTGTCGCATTTCAAGAAGATGGGTGTCTTCCCCCGCCAGTTGCGTAACAACTTGACCCCCATTCCTACCCACAACATCAATGACAGCCAAAGCCCAACTTAAGCCCGGCCCACAAAGAAACAAGTTAACTATCAGGCAGTTTTGAGACTCAAGGGAAGATGTGTTTTATTTCAACATTCCTTTCACTTCCACGCCTTTAACACACCTGGGCTAATGCTTCTAAATCTACAGTAAGGCACTCAACAAAGTCAACAGGCAGAATTGATTGTTACTATCATCATCATTGAGTGCCCTCTCCGCAACGAAGGTTGGCTACCATGGAGCGCCATTCCACTCTGTCTCTTGCTTTGATGGTGCAGATTGCCATAGGCTGACTTGTCCATCTTTTGATTTTACTCGTCCATGTTATTCTTGGTTTGCCTCTGCCTCTTTTACCTTGTATTTTCCCTTCTAATATTACTTTTATTAGACAAATTGTTACTATAGAGACAAATAAATGGATATTATTATGGAAACTTCCGGGACGATAAATCAGCGAATGATTTCAAGGGAGAAGATATCTTTACAGCACTGAAAAAAACCCCACAAATCTTCAATAACAGAAAAGAAAACAAAGAACAATAAACAGCCCGAAGCTGGATCGAACCTGTGCGCCTCGAGACGACTATTAAGGCAGCATATTGACAGTGTGCTCTAGCGTTTGTTTCTCCTGGTAAGGCGTTTTGTCCAGGAGTACGTGTTTGATCTGGCTTCGGGCTGTCTATTATTCTTTGCTGTTTTCTCTTGTTGATTTTTTGTGATTTTTTCCCCCGAGTTTTGTAAACATACCCACTTCCCCTGAAATGATTCGCTAATTAAAAAAAAAAAAATGTTCATTCACGGGGAGCCATCTTGACATTGAAAACTGGCTACCATGGAGTGTCATTTGACTCTGTCATTATCTTGACATTGTAAACTGGCTACCATTGAGCGTCATTTGACTCTGTCATTTATCTTGACATTGAAAACTGACTACCATGGAGTGTCATTTGACTCTGTCATTTATCTTGACATTGAAAACTGACTACCATGGAGTGTAATTTGACTCTGTCATTTATCTTGACATCGAAAACTAACTACCATGGAGCGTCATTTGACTCTCATTTATCTTGACATTGAAAACTGACTACCATGGAGTGTCATTTGACTCTGTCATTTATCTTGACATCGAAAACTGGCTACCATGGAGCGTCATTTGACTCTGTCACTTATCTTGATCGTACACATTGTTATAGGTTCACCTCTTTTGTTGTTATCAGTACACTTTAGTCTTGGTCTGCCTCTGACTTGTCTACCTTATACATTCCCTTCCAAGATGACTTTTAGAAGGCTATTATGTCTCTACACCAAAGCATTTGATAGAATACACCATGAGCAACTTATAGACTGCCTAAAAGATATATCTGGATGACACAGACATACGACTGATATGTAATTTGAATTGGGAGCAAACAGCAATAATAAAATATAACAAGGAGAACTCTACACCCATTGATATAAAAAGAGGAGTAAGACAAGGATGCATCCTATCACCAAGCTTGTTCAATTTATACACTGAGCAAATCTTTAAAATCATCAATGAGATGCCGGGCCTTAACATTAATGGGAAGATAATCAATAACCTAAGATATGCTGATGATACTGTTCTACTAGCAGAAAATCCTAAAGACCTACAACAATTGCTTAATGTGATAAACATAACAAGCAAAAAATATGGACTAGATATGAATATCAAAAAGACTAAAACTATGATCATAAACAAAGAAAATTCTCAAGAACTACAATTAAATATCAAAGTTGAAGGAATACATCTAGAGACAGTCCAGAGCTACAACTACCGGGGACATACTGTAACCAGTGATGGAAAATGTACAACTGAAACAAATAAAAGAATAGGAATGGCAAAAAGTAATTTCAATGCCTGAAAAAAAAATATACTAACATCAAAACAAATAACACCAGGACTGAAACTAAGAATAGCAAAATGTTACATCTTCTCAATATTCCCGTATGGTGCAGAAACACGGACATTAGACCAGAAAACAGAACAGAAAATTGAAGCCTTTGAAATGTGGATTTATAGAAGAATAGGTAGAATTGGATGGAAAGAAAAGATAACAAACAAAGAAGTTTTAAAACAACTAAAAATGAAAAAAGAACTACTAAACACAATTAGAGCAAGACAAATGAAATTTTTTGGTCATGTTAAAAGACACAACAGTCTAATAAAAGTAATATTAGAAGGGAAAATACAAGGCAAAAGAGGCAGAGGCAGACCAAGACTAACATGGACGAGTAACATCAAAAGATGGACAAGTCAGCCTATGGCAATCTGTACCATCAAAGGAAAAGACAGAGTGGAATGGCGCTCCATGGTAGCCAACCTTCGTTGCGGAGAGGGCACTCAATGATGATTATGTCTCTTCACACGTCTCAACAAATTCAGTTGTTTTTATTGTTATGTGCCAAGTAGTTCTTTCTTCTTTTTCAGCTGATTCAGAACTTCCTTGTTTGTCTTCTTTTCCTCCCACCCAATTCTCACCATTTTCCTATAGATCTACATTTTAAAGGCTTCCATTTTCTATTCTGTTTTCTTATTTGATGTCCATGTTTCTGCACCATACAGGAAGGTTGAGTAGTTATAACATTTTACTATTCGTTATTGAGTTATTTGCGGGTCATCATCATCATTGCACTCCGAACATGTCCATAGGTGCTCAGATCCCCTCCTCAGCAATTCCCTCAGTGTCCAGCGACTGACGACTCCAGTTCTATGTTGGTTGATAAGTCTTCTTACACGGCCACTAAGTTTCTCATTTCTGCCTGTGCCCACCTTAACTCCAATTTTTTTACTATTCGTATTTTTAGTTATGATGTTATTTGCTTTGAAATGGTTATATTCTTCATTCAGTTAAAATTACTTGTTGCCATTGATATTATTTTATTTATTTCTGTCCTAAATTTTCCATCATTTGTTATAACATGTGCAAGATATATATATTCTTGAATTCTTTCTGAGGTTTTTTCCCCATCTACTTTCACATCCACTTTTATATTGTGTGTGTTTTCTCTGTTGATAATAATTATTTTAACCTTTTCTAATATTTGTATCCTGAGCATATTCTTTTTTAAAAGGGAGCTCCTAAAAAAAAATCAGAAAGAAACAATCAACAATTTTTGGGCACATCATGAGAAGAGGAAATTTGGAATACTTGTTTACAACTGGCAAAATACAAGGAAAGAGAGATCACGGACGACAAAGAGAGAAAATACTGGATAGCTTGGTGTCATGGCGTGGCAAACAGTCAACAACAGAACTGGTACGATGTACTGTAGATAGAAGATTGTGAATGGGCATGATCGCCTACGCCAACCGGTATGGCACATGATGATGATATTCTTTGCTTGTCTTTCTTACTTTGTTAACTTACTTGTTAGTATTCTAGATCTTTCTGCCAGTTATCTAGGAGAAGCTATTCTTACTTTGTTAACTTACTTGTTAGTATTCTAGATATTTCTGCCAGTTATCTAGGAGAAGCTATTCTTACTTTGTTAACTTACTTGTTAGTATTCTAGATCTTTCTGCCAGTTATCTAGGAGAAGCTATTCTTACTTTGTTAACTTACTTGTTAGTATTCTAGATCTTTCTGCCAGTTATCTAGGAGAAGCTATTCTTACTTTGTTAACTTACTTGTTAGTATTCTAGGTCTTTCTGCCAGTTATCTAGGAGAAGCTATTCTTACTTTGTTAACTTACTTGTTAGTATTCTAGATCTTTCTGCCAGTTATCTAGGAGAAGCTATTCTTACTTTGTTAACTTACTTGTTAGTATTCTAGATCTTTCTGCCAGTTATCTAGGAGAAGCTATTCCTGACAATGTAACCATCTTTAGTTTGGTCTTTAAGCCATCACTTCTCCACATGTGGCCGAATGTGACCTATACGGCTTCCTAGCTCTCTGAACCCATGATAGTTGGTACCAGAATCTCTGGTGTATCTAGATAGAGAATAGACGACTTGAAGTGATGCTGACCACATTTACGTTTGTAGATTGTCGTTATAATACATTAATACCATATTTCCCATACATTCATCATCATCAAGTACCACGTCTGCTGGCGTAGGTGATCATGTCTCTCCACAACTTTCGATCTTGACAGTTATTTATCATTTCTGTTGTTGACCTTCTGCCAAGCCATTCTCTTAAACTGTCTAGTATCTGTTCTATTTGCTTCCCTCTATCTCTTCGTCCCTCAATTCTCCCAGTTGCTACAATATATTCCAGCTGTTCCCTTCTCATTACATGGCTAAAAATGATGATTGTTTCTTCCTAATATTGGAAATTATCTCTCTTTTTTTGCTTTAGCCTCTTTCAGAATGTTTTCATTACTCTTCTGAATCCATTGTATTCTAACCATTCTTCTGTAAAACCACATTTATACAGCCTCCCGTGATTTTCTTGTCTGTTGTCCTTATTGTCCATGATTCATATCCACATGTTAAGACTGGCTCTACATAACATTTAAGAACTCTTTTTTTGGTTTCTGTTGACAAAAATGGATTGCACAGTATCTTCCTCATTTTTGGGAAGCTGCTTTTGCCTGAGCCATTCTGCATCTCACCTCTGTGTTATATCTACCATCTGAGGTTAACAATGTTCACAGATATTTAAATTCATTTACCTGTTTTAATATTGTTCCACTTGTCTTTATTGTGCATTACGGTGATGTCCTTTTCTTTGCTGTTAACATTACTTATGTCTTTTTACTATTTAGGCTGAGTCCGTTATTTTTTTTTATTTTTTATTTTTTTTTGCTTTCCTTCACTATAATGTCTAACATTTCTTGTAACTCATTTTCACTCTTAGCGATTAAGACAGTATCATCAGCATACCTTAGATTATTTATATTATGACCTCCAATTGTTTTTCTAGACATGTCCCTTATGGATCTTGCAATAATCTCACTATAAATATTAAACAAATCTGGTGACAGCACACAACCTTGTCTAACACCCTGTTTTATTTATTGAAACATTCTCAATTGGTTTCCAGCTCTTATGGCCGCTGTTTGTTGCCAGTACATGTTCTTTATTATTCTGAGATCTTTGCTGTCTATTTTATGCTTTCTAAAATTTGATTATTTCTTGGTGCTTTACTTTGTCAAATGCTTTGGTATAATCTATGAAACATAGGTATAGATGTGTTTTCACCTCTTTGGCTCTTTCTACTAAAGATCTTATGATATAAATGGCATTGCTTGTTCCTTTATCTCTAACAAAACCACACTGTTCATTGCTAATTTCTGGACTGATTTTGTTTCGCACTCTTCCCATAATGATTCTTAGTAATATCTTAGTCATGTGACTCATATTGTGCGATGATCATCGCATTCAATTGCACCAGATTTCTTCGTAGGGCTATGAATATTGATTTTAATATGTCATTTGGTATATATTCGCTGTTGTAAATAACATTCAATATTTTTAAAAAGTATTTTGTTGTTTTATGTAACAGCTAAATCTATCTTTTCATTCGCTTGAAGTATTGTCTACATCTACAATAACAGTTCTTGTATCATTTTATGTTTTTGTTTTTTTTTAGCTATTGCAGAAGCCCATATAGTTTTGTATATAGCGTTGTGCCTATGTTGTTCCTCAGTGTGCTATGTTCGATACAGTCTTGAAGTATGTTTTCAGCAGTCGTGGGTGCCTGCCCACATGTACCTGTGATTAGGGTGCCAATCTTGAATTTTGTAAACATGCGAGATTGGAGTCCATTGTGCCCTGTTCTGAGGCATAGAATGGTAACTTGTTCACACCTATTCAAACTATGACTGACATTTTGAGTTTGCGATCTTCGGATTGATTTGATTATCTGTTTCATAAAGTAGCTACATAATTATTTCTGTTAAAATAACACACAAATAAGGAAAGAAAAAGATCTATTTTGCAACTTCTACCCCACCTTTGAATCAGAAAAGATAAATAAAATAATAATAATAATTTTAGCTCCCTGCGTTCATTTTGCGACTAGTAACACGCGTAAGGAAGATGCTTCACACAGACTAAGCGTTAACTCCCTTTTCTACAGCTGATTTATCTACCTTGACAAAGATTTCTTTAGTTCAACAAACATAATGTTGTTTGTCTTCCCTCGTGACGTGAACAATTATTTGAAACATTTAAACATCAGTATGGCAGGCCGAAGTTTCTCTCTTTTCTAGAAGGAAGTTGATAGAGTTATGACATCAAACGCGTCGTAAATCTGGTCCCCCACTGTTGTCAAAGACAGCCCGCGACCGCGGAAATGAGTTGCCAGTTAGTACTAATGAGACCAAACTTGACGCATTCCTTTACGCTGTACTCAAGATGTTAATCATTTTACTATACCAGAGACAAGTGGACATATTAGATTTCTTTCGTTTTTACGAGTATATTAATTATTTCTGGCCATATATGCCAGGTGCAGATCCTGTTCTGTTATTCACACACACAGCAACAACAATTTAAACGTAGGCCTACTTCCAGAGATAGTAGATTACGTTTCCAGCTATTTAAATTTTACTGTTTTCTTTCGTAACTAAATAACAGGAGTATTTTTGTATATTTTGTACCTTTTTAACAATAAACAAATAAATAGTAATGGCAAAAACAACTTAATCAACACGAACAATCTACTCACATCAAAGCAAATAACAACAGAGCTAACACTATAATTGGTAATATATTATATTTACTTAAAATTCTCAACGATACAGAGGCAGACCAAGACAAAAGTGGGACTGATAACATCAAAGGATGGGCAGATTAACTTATGATAAAGAATCAGAATTGAGAGAAATTTATCGGCAAGACATTGTATGAAACAAACTATAACAAGACATTGTCTGAAACAAACTATAACAAGACATTGTCTGAAACAAACTATAACAAGACAATGTCTGAAACAAACTATAACAAGACATTGTCTGAAACAAACTATAACAAGACATTGTCTGAAACAAACTATAACAAGACATTGTCTGAAATAAAATATACCAAGACATTGTCAGACACAAACTATAACAAGACATTATCTGAAACAAACTATAACAAGATATTGTCTGAAATAAAATATAACAAGACATTGTCTGAAATAAAATATAACAAGACATTATCTGAAATAAAATATAACAAGACATTGTCTGAAATAAAATATAACAAAACATTGTCTGAAATAAAATATAACAAGACATTGTCTGAAATAAAATATAATAAGATATTGTCTCAAATAAAATATAACAAGACATTGTCTGAAAAAAACTATAGCAAGACATTATCTGACATAAAATATAACAAGACATTGTCTGAAATAAAATATGCCAAGACATTGTGTGAAACAAACATAACAAGACATTGTGTGACACAGACTATAACAAGATATTGTCTGAAACAAACTATAACAAGACATTATCGGACACAAACTATAACAAGAAATTATGTGACATAAACTATAACAAGACATTGTCTGACAGAAACCATAATAAGACATCCTCTGACACAAACTATAACAAGACATTGTCTGACACAAACTATAACAAGACATTGTCTGACACAAGCTAAAACAAGACATTGTCTGAAACAAACTATAACAAGACATTGTCTGACACAAGATATAACAAGACATTGTCTGAAACAAACCATAATAAGACATTATCGGACACAAACTATAGCAAGACATTATCTGTCATAAAATATAACAAGACATTGCCTGACACAAACTATAAAAAGACATTATCGGACACAAACTATAGCAAGACATTGTCTGACACAAGCTATAACAAGACATTGTCTGAAACAAACCATAATAAGACATTATCGGACACAAACTATAGCAAGACATTATCTGTCATAAAATATAACAAGACATTGTCTGACACAAACTATAATAAGACATTATCGGACACAAACTATAGCAAGACATTATCTGACATAAAATATAACAAGACATTGTTTGAAACAAACCATAATAAGACATTATCAGACACAAACTATAGTAAGACATTGTCTGACAGAAACCATAACAAGACATTATCTGACACAAACTATAACAAGACATTGTCTGACACAAACTATAACAAGACATTATCTGACATAAAATATAACAAGACGTTGTCTGACAGAAACCATAACAAGACATTGTCTGACACAAACTATAACAAGACATTGTCAGACACAAACTATAACAAGACATTGTCTGACAGAAACCATAATAAGACATTCTCTGACACAAACTATAAAAGACATTGTCTGACAGAAACCATAATAAGACATTCTCTAACACAAACTATAACAAGACATTGTCTGACAGAAAACATAATAAGACATTCTCTGAAACAAACTATAACAAGACATTGTCTGATACAAACTATAACAAGACATTGTCTGATACAAACTATAACAAGACATTGTCTGAAACAGACTATAACAAGATCGTCCATGATTCACATCCATATGTTAAGACTGGCTCTACATAACATTTAAGAACTCTTTTTCTTGTTTCTATTGTCAAAAATGGATGCCACAGTATCTTCCTCATTTTTTTTTAAAAGCTGCATTTGTGTTGAGCATTCTGCATGTCACCTCTGTTGTACAGCTACCATCTGAGGTTAACATATCGGATTAGGAAAATTAAATGTCATTTACGATTGGAAAAATTAAATAAATGTCATATCGGATTAAGTAACAAATAACACCAGGGCTAAAACTAAGAATAGCAAAATGTTACATCTTCTAAATATTCCCGTATGGTGCAGAAACATGGACATTAGACAAGAAAACAGAACAGAGAATTGAAGCCTTTGAAATGTGGATATATAGCAGAATAGGTAGAGTTGGATGGAAGGAAAAGAAAACAAACGACAAAGTCTTAAAACAACTAAAAATGAAAAGAGAACTACTAAACACAATTCAAACAAGACAAATGCGATTTTGGGGCCATGTTAAAAGACACAACAGCCTACTAAAAGTAATCCTGGAGGGGAAATACAAGGTAAAAGAGGCAGAGGCAGACCAAGACTAACATCGACGAGTAACATCAAAAGATGGACAAATCAGCCTTTGACAACCTGCACCAGCAAAGCAAGAGACAGAGCAGAATGGCGCTCCATGGTAGCCAACCTTTGTTGCGGAGAAGGCACTCGATGATGATGAATATCGGATTGCAAATATTAAACTATTCTACGACGTTTGTAGCCAGCAAGGATGGAGTTTGCTGCATGTTGTCCAAATTACAGGGAAGCTGCGATATTTGCATTAACTGGTCCCACATTTATTGGGACCGTTTAACATCTATTTACCACTCCCCCAAATCCCCAACATCCTCTCACAGACACAATCAACTGGCCAGGTTGTATTGTTGTTTACTGTTTTTCGAAGCTACCCCAAGAGTGTGCTAAAAAAATAAAAAGTCAAACCTGGCCAGTTTTTTGGTTAATGCTGAACAACTTCAATTTAGTCGCATTTAGCTAACTTTTTACTTTTAGCCTACAGTGGTCTTGAGTTTGAACACACGAAGGACAAGCGCCTGTTGTTAAATATAATTATATGTCTGACGATATTTAAATTAGCTGGTCTTGTCACGAAATCGAGAAATAAGATACGGAAACATGCAGCAGACAAACCGTAGCAGCGTCTACATGTGTTCGGGAACAAAAGATGCACTGTTGCCAACACGGTGATACAAATGTTAATTATCCAATGAGGTTTGTGTGTAGATGTTTCTGCAAGTAGTGTTAGTATTTTGTACTGCCGCAATAGGGAGTCGCGATAGCTTAGTGGTTAGTGAACTGGACTACAAAGGACAAGAGGTAAGGTTCTATCCCAATCTACGGCTTCCGGTTCACCCAGCCTTTAATGGGTACCGGATTTTTTTCTGGGAAAGTAAAGCGGCACGGGTGTAATAACGATCACATTGCCCCAAAAATCATGTGCTGATGGTCTGTAAAATATATGGTCACTACCTTCATATTCCTGAACCGTGATAGCTCAGTGGTTAGTGAACTGGACTACAAAGGGCAAGGGGTAGGGTTCGATCCCAAACCGACGGCTTCCGGGTTCACCCAGCCTTAAATGGGTACCGGATTTTTTTCTGTGAAAGTAAATCAGCACGGGCGTAATACCGACCACATTACCCAAAAATCATGTGCTGAAGGTCTGTAAAATATAGGGTCACTAACACCATATTTCCCTATACGCCACTTGGCGTGACGGGTCACTAACACCATATTTCCCTATACGCCACTTGGCGTGACGGGTCACTAACACCATATTTCCCTATACGCCACTTGGCGTGACGGGTCACTAACACCATATTTCCCTATACGCCACTTGGCGTGACGGGTCACTAACACCATATTTCCCTATACGCCACTTGGCGTGACGGGTCACTAACACCATATTTCCCTATACGCCACTTGGCGTAACGGGTCACTAACACCATATTTCCCTATACGCCACTTGGCGTGACGGGTCACTAACACCATATTTCCCTATACGCCACTTGGCGTGACGGGTCACTAACACCATATTTCCCTATACGCCACTTGGCGTGACGGGGGTACTTGACTTTTACTTTTTTGTAACTGCCGCAATAGGGGTAGTGGTGACGAACTTGATGAGTCTTGCTGATACGGCTGTGAGTCTTGCTGGTACGGCTGTGAGTCTTGCTGGTACGGCTGTGAGTCTTGCTGGTACGGCTGTGAGTCTTGCTGATACGGCTGTGAGTCTTGCTGGTACGGCTGTGAGTCTTGCTGGTACGGCTGTGAGTCTTGCTGATACGGCTGTGAGTCTTGCTGGTACGGCTGTGAGTCTTGCTGGTACGGCTGTGAGTCTTGCTGATACGGCTGTGAGTCTTGCTGGTACGGCTGTGAGTCTTGTTGATACGGCTGTGAGTCTTGCTGATACGGCTGTGAGTCTTGCTGATACGGCCGTGAGTCTTGCTGATACGGCCGTGAGTCTTGCTGGTACGGCCGTGAGTCTTGCTGATACGACTGTGAGTCTTGCTGGTACGGCTGTGAGTCTTGCTGATACGGCTGTGAGTTTTGCTGATACGGCTGTGAGTCTTGCTGGTACGGCTGTGAGTCTTGCTGATACGGCTGTGAGTCTTGCTGGTACGGCTGTGAGTCTTGCTGATACGGCCGTGAGTCTTGCTGATACGGCCGTGAGTCTTGCTGGTACGGCCGTGAGTCTTGCTGATACGGCTGTGAGTCTTGCTGGTACGGCTGTGAGTCTTGCTGATACGGCTGTGAGTCTTGCTGATACGGCTGTGAGTCTTGCTGATACGCCTGTGAGTCTTGCTGATACGGCTGTGAGTCTTGCTGATACGGCTGTGAGTCTTGCTGTTACGGCTGTGATTCTTACTGGTATGGGTGTGAGTCTTGCTGATACGGCTGTGAGTCTTGCTGATACGGCCGTGAGTCTTGCTGGTACGGCTGTGATTCTTGCTGGTACGGCTGTGAGTCTTGCTGATACGGCTGCCGTGAAGAATGGTTAAAGGTAATTTTAATACCTTGAAAAAAATATACTAAAATCAAAACAAATAACACCAGGGCTTAAACTAAGAATAGCAAAATGGTATATCTTCTCAATATTCCTGTATGGTGCAGAAACATTGACATTAGACAAGAAAACAGAATGGAAAATTGAAGCCTTTGAAATGTGGATAAATAGAAGAATAGGTAGAATTGAGTGGAAAGAAAAGAAAATAAACGATGAAGTCTTAAAAAAACTAAAAATGAAAAGAGAACTACTAAACACAATTCAAACACGACACATGAGATTTTTGGGGCATGTAGACACAACAACCTACTAAAAGTAATTGGCTTGTTGCAGAAGCTACTGAGTTAGGTGCTCTGTGCACACCTTGAGCTGTGTGTTTCATCCGTTTTGATAATGTTTCGGTATTCAAATTGTTTACGATGAATGATGATATCGCATGACAGGGAAGTTGGCTGTGTTCACTTTCTGTGCGGTTTCGCCTTATGTCTTTTGGCGTGTGCTGAGACTGCCATGGTGGAGACTACAGCTACCTTTCTTTGTTTGGGAGATGAGTTAGAAATTCGGATGATTCCACTGGCACGGGCGGTTGAGCATTATGCATTTTAATTCGTTAGCAGTGATACCGGGACCTTCCATAACCAAAGAACAAAACGTAATTTTGGAAGGGAAAATACAAGATAAAAGAGGCAGACCAACACTAACAAGTCAGCCTATGACAACCTGCACCATCAAAGCAAGAGACAGTGGGGAATGGTGCTCCATTGTAGCCATTCGATGCGGAGACGGCACTAAATGATGATTACGAGAGAAGAAAAGAATGGACGGGGAATAGACCGAGTACAGATTAAAAAATGGACAATAGTGGACAAAAAATAGAACGTGAATGGAGAAAGAATGGGTAAGGAACGGACGGAGTATAGACAAAGAATGGACGGAGTATAGACAAAGAATGGACGGAGTATAGATAAAGAATGGACGGAGTATAGACAAAGAATGGACGGAGTATAGACAAAGAATGGACGGAGTATAGATAAAGAATGGACGGAGTATAGACAAAGAATGGACGGAGTATAGACAAAGAATGGACGGAGTATAGATAAAGAATGGACGGAGTATAGACAAAGAATGGACGGAGTATAGACAAAGAATGGACGGAGTATAGATAAAGAATGGACGGAGTATAGACAAAGTATGGACGGAGTATAGACAAAGAATGGACGGAGTATAGATAAAGAATGGACGGAGTATAGACAAAGAATGGACGGAGTATAGATAAAGAATGGACGGAGTATAGATAAAGAATGGACGGAGTATAGATAAAGAATGGACGGAGTATAGATAAAGAATGGACGGAGTATAGACAAAGAATGGACGGAGTATAGATAATGAATGGACGGAGTATAGATAAAGAATGGACGGTGTATAGATAAAGAATGGACGGAGTATAGACAAAGAATGGACGGAGTATAGATAAAGAATGGACATATAATTGGCCGTGCTGATGCTCTAAATGTCCACATAAAGGATGGACAAGTCATCGATTCAATAGTTGATTTCCAATCGTCATTATCTTCCTCATCTTCCTTTTCTTCCTCCTCTTTCTTCTTCTTCATCTTCTCCTTCTCATTCTAAGTCTTCTTCTTCTTCTATTTCATCATCTTTTTCAAATAACAATTTTTCCTTCTGTTCCGTTCATCTTGTCTTTTCAGGTCTGTGACGTCAGTTCTGTCTCTTGGCGCCGCTGCGGTCTGTAACAAAATTCCAGGCCTGGCGCCCAAGCAGAGGCTCGTCTGTCGCAGTCGCCCGGACGTGATGGTTGCCGTGGGGGAGGGAGTCAAAATGAGCAGTTCCGAATGCCGCTTCCAATTCAGGCACATGCGGTGGAACTGTACCAGTGCCAGTAGTCAGGACTCCATGTTTGGTTTCGGGAATCTCGAAGGTCAGTGGAAATTTGTCACCGAGCGTCGTAATGGTAATGGAGAGTAATGGTAATGCACTGGCTTAGCAGTGACGTGAATATGGCTCGATCGCAGCTTAATGCTCTCATGTTGATTCAACTAAAATGAAATGAACTCCTCGCTCACTGAGTTAGGAGAGGTAGCAACAGTAAAGAAGAACACTCGCCTCCTCAACTCTAAATTCTTTAATACTTCACTTCCCTGAGATGTAGCAACAGTAAAGAAGAACACTCGCCTCCTCAACTCTAAATTCTTTAATACTTCACTTCCCTGAGATGTAGCAACAGTAACGAAGAACACTCGTCTCCTCAACTCTAAATTCTTTAATACTTCACTTCCCTGCGACATTTTACATTTTACGGAAAATTATATAGTTTGTGGGGACAAATTGAGGCCGTTCAAACATGCAGACCTGAATAAGTCGTTTGCCGAAACGTTATAATTTGTTTTGTCTTTCTGTTAGTCTAGCTGATCAATACCATTTTCTGTTTTTTTAAAATATATTTAATGCAGCTATACTCGCGGCCCCTGATTGTATTTATTATATTTTTATATTTGATTTATGTGCTGATGGCACGCATATTTGGATGAAGATAATAATAACAACAAATAAACATATTTCTTACTGGGGGAACTGTAAGGCCATAGACAAGCATAAATTGTACAGGAGAACATATATGTTATGCCAACATAGCTAGAGAGGCACTGTCGCGGAGCCAACATATGGTGAGAAAGCCAGGAGGGTCCAGGAATACGTTGGGAAGAGAGGTCATGGAAACCCTCAAGAACAATGGCCTAGGTTGGAGAGAAGTACAGTAAATGTTCAAGAATAGGAATGGGTGAAGAGACCTTGTCTGTGACCAATGATTAAAAAAGGGGCCCTAAAGGGATTAGATTGTTTGATCGATTGATTGATTGATTAATCGGTTGGTTGATTGATTGATTGATTGATTGGTTGATTGATTAATTGATTGATTGATTGATTGATTAATCGGTTATTTGATTGATTGATTGATTGATTGATTGATTGATTGGTTGATTGATTGATTAATCGGTTGATTGATTGATTGATTGATTGATTAATCGGTTAGTAGGTTGATTGATTGATTGATTGATTGATTGATTGATTGATTGATTGATTGATTGATTGATTGATTGATTGATTGATTGATTGATTGATTGACATGTATTTTCAAAGCAATCGGAACAATATAATCGTCTTGGCAGGAAAAAAACAATAACATATAGATTTATGTTACGAATTTTATTGGCATGCTAGAGTCGCATATGTCGGACCGAAGGGCGCATACGCCGTTGCCTGCCATAAACTAACGACAGAACGCATATAATCCCACTTATTTCCTTTTAAGCATGTGATAAAGAAGAGTAGTCATCGAGTGAACACAAAGGATACGACTGACAAATGATGGCAAGATCACGCAACAACGTTTCGACTTCAAAGTCTTCATCAGGGAACGCAGGTAAAAGAATAATAAAAATTAAATGGGAACTAACACATAAGAATGGTCAACAACCAGAAATGCTGAAGGCTCCTCGCATAAAGATGCTGCAGATGATGATGATGATGATGATAACAAATGTAATGTTAACAAATTAACGTTGTTGTTAATGCTGGATATAGAAGTGTTTGAAAGAGAGCTAATTTCCAATATTGAAAATAAACAATCCTCATTTTATGGCCACGTAATGAGAAGAGAACAGCTGGAATATATTGTAACAACTGGGAAAATTGAGGGACGAAGAGATAGAGGGAAGCAAAGAGAAAAGATAACAGACAGCTTAAGAGAATGGCTTGGCAGAAGGTCAACAAAAGACAAATATGATAAATAACTGTCGAGATTGAAAGTTGTGAAGGGACATGATCACCTACGCCAGCAGGCTTGGTACTTGATGATGAAAAATGATAAAAATGTTTAACTGAGATAGGCCAATGATGTCGTTGTACAATATAGCCTTGTTGCTGATTGGTTAGTGCACACAGTTCATGATTAGAATCTTCTGGATTCAGTTCCAATAATTTGCGTGTCTGTTCTTGAAAATGACAAGGCTCCGGAGTTCACCAGACGCTAGAAATAGTTGCCAGAGATTTTCTGCCAAGTAAGGGCGACCAAATCACACACAAAAATGTGCAGTTAGTCTTAAGTCTTTAGTTCGGGTTGGAGTCATCGCAGTCGAGGCATTCCCATATCCGTTCTGCCGCAAGTTCCAGCAACTATCGAAGTGTTCGTCTACTGATTGTTCCTGCCCTGCATTGATTGACCATGTTGAGTTCTTTGACGCTAATGATGCTTATCCTGTTGCCGCCCCTCGTGGCAATTATTGGTAGCAATTAATGGTTCAATTATTATTCTAGCAAACAAAGTAGCAATTAATGGTTCAATTATTATTGTGGCAAACAAAGTAGCAATTAATGGTTCAATTATTATTGTAGCAAACAAAGTAGTAATTATTGGTTCAATTATTATTGTAGCAAACAAAGTAGTAATTATTTGTTCAATTCTTATTGTAGCAAACAAAGTAGCAATTAATGGTTCAATTATTATTGTAGCAAACAAAGTAGCAATTATTGGTTCAATTATTATTGTAGCAAACAAAGTAGCAATTAATGGTTCAATTATTATTGTAGCAAACAAAGTAGTAATTATTGGTTCAATTCTTATTGTAGCAAACAAAGTAGTAATTAATGGTTCAATTCTTATTGTAGCAAACAAAGTAGTAATTATTGGTTCAATTCTTATTGTAGCAAACAAAGTAGTAATTAATGGTTCAATTCTTATTATAGCAAACAAAGTAGTAATTAATGGTTCAATTCTTATTGTAGCAAACAAAGTAGTAATTATTGGTTCAATTCTTATTGTAGCAAACAAAGTAGTAATTATTGGTTCAATTCTTATTGTAGCAAACAAAGTAGTAATTATTGGTTCAATTCTTATTGTAGCAAACAAAGTAGTAATTATTGGTTCAATTCTTATTGTAGCAAACAAAGTAGTAATTATTGGTTCAATTATTATTGTAGCAAACAAAGTAGCAATTAATGGTTCAATTCTTATTGTAGCAAACAAAGTAGTAATTAATGGTTCAATTCTTATTGTAGCAAACAAAGTAGTAATTATTGGTTCAATTCTTATTGTAGCAAACAAAGTAGTAATTAATGGTTCAATTCTTATTGTAGCAAACAAAGTAGTAATTATTGGTTCAATTCTTATTATAGCAAACAAAGTAGTAATTATTGGTTAAATTATTATTGTAGCAAACAAAGTAGTAATTATTGGGTCAATTCTTATTGTAGCAAACAAAGTAGTAATTATTGGGTCAATTCTTATTGTAGCAAACAAAGTAGTAATTATTGGTTCAATTCTTATTATAGCAAACAAAGTAGTAATTATTGGTTCAATTATTATTGTAGCAAACAAAGTAGTAATTATTGGTTCAATTATTATTGTAGCAAACAAAGTAGTAATTAATGGTTCAATTCTTATTATAGCAAACAAAGTACATGTAGTAATTATTGGTTCAATTCTTATTGTAGCAAACAAAGTAGTAATTAATGATTACATTTTTATTGTAGCAAACAAAGAGTCAGCATTTCTGTATGCTTTGACTTCCGCTGGGGTGACCTTTGCCATCACTCAAGCTTGTGGTCTAGGCAATCTTTACGGTTGCGACTGTGACAAGAGTCGGCGTTATGGACAACAGACCTCTGCAGGTTGGAAATGGGGCGGTTGTAACGCTGATATACGCTACGGCGTTAAATTCGCCAAAGAGTTCATGGACGCCATGGAAATAGCAACCGAGGAGCGGTCTTTAATGAATATTCACAACAACAGGGCGGGCAGAAAGGTGAGGTAGGTGTGGCCTCTTGCAGTAAGTAGATTCTTTTCATTGGAGTTTTCTGTCACAAAATGCTGTTTTTTTATGGTCAATACTACGCCAGGCCATCTTGAAAAATTGCCTGGTACCCATTTCATCATCATCATGTGTCATACCGACTGGCGTAGGTGATCATGTCCCTCCACAATCTTCTGTCTACAGTGCATCGTATCAGTTCTGTTGTTGACTGTTTTCCATGCCATGACACCAAGCTATCCAGTATTTTCTCTCTTTGTCGTCCGCGATCTCTCTTTCCTTCTATTTTTCCAGTTGTAACCAAGTATTCCAACTTTCCTCTTCTCATGATGTGCCCGAAAAATGTTGATTGCTTCTCTCTGATGTTTTTTAAGAGCTCCCTTTTTGTGTTGGCCTCTTTGAGAACTTCCTCATTGGTCTTTTTAGCTGTCCAGGGAACTTTCAACATTCTTCTGAGAAATCCCATCTATGTGGCCTCTAATCGTCTTTTCATTTATTTGTCTACTGTCCATGATTCGCTTCCATAGGTCAGAATTGGTTCTATATAGCACCGATGAACTCTCTTTCTCATTTTTATTGACATAGATTTGTTGCATAAGATATTTTTCCTTTTCTGAAATGCTATTTTGGCCTGAGCTATTCTGCTTTTTATTTCAGTGGTGCATCTCCCATCTGATGTTATTATTGTGCCCAAGTATTTGAAACGTTGCACTTCTTTCAGATTTGTCTCGTTTGTTTTTATGCTGCATGATGATGGTGATTGTTTCTTCGATATAACCATTACCTTTGTTTTCTTACTATTCAGACTGAGACCTTTTTTGTTGCTTTCTTTTACTATTATGCCTATCATTTCTTGTAGTTCATTCTCTGTCTCTGCTATTAAGACTGTGTCATCCGCATATCGCAAATTATTTATGTTGTGACCATTGACTTCAATTCCTTTTTACGGCTGGATAAACTTAGAAGCTGGATCGATCTAGGTAACAAAACTTGACCTATTGTTTTTTAGAAGACTAGTCTGCTGATCAATGCGTGTTGCCTTTTTTTTTAATTAAAAAATCTCAGAAAAATCACATTTGGGAAAAACAAAGCCATATAGAGTAAGTGCTGAGAGATGTCAGTGACGCATAGCTGAGTGTTGGAGGGAGATTCAGTAAGCCAGCACTCATCAAACCCATATTACCGTACTTATACATCGACCTCTGGACAGAAACATCCTGAGTTCGAAACCCAGGCGTGTGTGTTTCTATTCGAAACCCAGGCGTGTGTGTTTCTATTCGAACCCCAGGCGTGTGTGTTTCTATTCGAAACCCAGGCGTGTGTGTTTCTATTCGAAACCCAGGCGTGTGTGTTTCTATTCGAACCCCAGGCGTGTGTGTTTCTATTCGAAACCCAGGCGTGTGTGTTTCTATTCGAAACCCAGGCGTGTGTGTTTCTATTCAAAACCCAGGCGTGTGTGTTTCTATTCGAAACCCAGGCGTATGTGTTTCTATTCGAAACCCAGGTGTATGTGTTTCTATTTGAAACCCAGGTGTATGTGTTTCTATTTGAAACCCAGGCGTGTGTGTTTCTATTCGAAACCCAGGCGTATGTGTTTCTATTTGAAACCCAGGCGTATGTGTTTTTATTCGAAACCCAGGCGTGCGTGTTTCTATTCGAAACCCAGGCGTGTGTGTTTCTATTCGAAACCCAGGTGCATGTGTTTCTATTGGAACCCGTGGTATCTTCATGGCATTATTCTATTCCAGGCTATTGGTAATGAGATCCGATGTCTTGCCCTCCTGTATAAATAACAAAACGCAGAAACCCAAGTGTGCACTCTGCGCAGGTTAAAGAACCATTATTCATCATGTGATATACCGGTTGGCGTAGGCGATCATGTCCTTCCACAAACTTCTATCCACAATGCATCGTATCAATTATGTTGTTGACTGTTTCCATGCCATGACACCAAGCTATCCAGTATCTTCTCTCCTTGTCGTCCACGATCTCTTCTTTCCTGTAATTTGCCGGTTGTAACCAAGTACTCTAACTTTCCTCTTCTCATGATGTGCCAGAAAAAACGTCGATTGTGTCTTTCTGATGTTTTTTAAGAGCTCCCTTTTTGTGTTGGCCTCTTAGAGAACTTCCTCATTGGTCTTTTTAGCTGTCCAGTGAACTTTCAACATTCTTCTGAGTAATCCCATCTCTGTGGCCTGTAATCGTTTTTTCATTTGTTTGTCTACTGTCCATGATTCGCTTTCATAGGTCAGAATTGGCTGCATATGACGATGAACTCTCTTTCTCACTTCTATTGACATCGACTTGTTGCACAAGACTTTTTTTTTTCCTTTTCTGAAATGCTGTTTTGGACTGAACTCTTTTATTTCGGTAGAGCATTTTTCATCTGATGTTATTATTGTATTCAAGTTTTTGACGCGTTGCACTTGTTTTATATTTGTCTTGATTATTTTTATGTTGCATGATGATTGTTTCTTCGTTATGATTATTACATCTTTTTTCTCACTATTCAGACTGATATCATTCTTGTTGATTTATATTGCTTTTATGTCTATCATTTCTTGTTAGTTCATTCTCTGTCTCCGCTATTAAGACTAAGTTAACCATTTAGTAGTTAAACATAAAAAAAATGAAGGCTAAACATGGCTGCCGTCCGGAGAAAAGAAATGTTAAGAGATAAACATGTACCAAATTACCCCTCCATTTGTAGGGTTTTCGTCGGTGCTACAGGATTTGTACATTTGAGCTGAAACAATCTTCAGTGCTTTCGCTAGTATGTGGATGTGATGTTGCGTGCTGGGTGATCTTATAACTATGAAATTGTCCAATTTACAATAAAGATGATCTGTCGACTAAACTAAACTAAACTAAACTAAACTAAACTAAACTAAAACTAAACTAAACTAAACTAAACTAAAACTTAAACTAAACTAAACTAAACTAAACTAAAACTAAACTAAACTAAACTAAACTAAACTAAACTAAACTAAACTAAACTAAACTAAACTAAACTAAACTAAACTAAACTAAACTAAACTAAACTAAACTAAACTAAACTAAACTAAACTAAACTAAACTAAACTAAACTAAACTAAACTAAACTAAACTAAACTAAACTAAACTAAACTAAACTAAACTAAACTAAACTAAACTAAACTAAACTAAACTAAACTAAACTAAACTAAAACTAAACTAAACTAAACTAAACTAAAACTAAACTAAACTAAACCAAACTAAAACTAAACTAAACTAAACTAAACTAAACTAAACTAAAACAAAACTAAACTTAACTAAACTAAACTAAACTAAATAAAACTGAACTAAACAAAATTAAACTAAACTAAACTAAATAAAACTAAACTAAACAAAATTAAACTAAACTAAACCTAAACTAAACTATAGTTAGTTAGTATAACCAAGTGAGAATAGTTAAAAAGAGAGACCAAACCCAGTGTCCAAATAGATGCTTCGCTGAAGTCAGATTGTTGAGCTGCCAGGAAAAGGCTCCAGGGTTCACCAAGCCTCTAAAAATGGGTTTCAAAGATTTTTCTGCGAAATAAACGCGGCTTGGGGTAATGCTGACCACAACAACCAAATAAATGTGCCGTTTTTCATAGAAAAATCTGGTCACTAGCACCGTATTCCCCATACGCCTAGCAAGGCAGGGAGAGAACATATACTTTCTCTTTTCTATAAAACGTCACAGTCTGTGCCAACCACTCATTTCTTTGCCAGTTTCTAACGAAATATAAATAAAACTTCTTAGTATCTCTCATCATCATCAAGTACCAGGCCTAGTGGCGTAGGTGATCATGTCTCTCCACAACTTTCGATCTCGGCAGCTATTTATCATTTATGTTGTTGACCTTCTGCCAAGCCATTCTCTTAAGCTGTCTCTTATTTTTTCTCTTTGCTTCCCTCTATCTCTTCGTCATTCAATTTTCCCAGTTGTTACAAAATATTCAAGTTGTTCTCTTCTTATTACATGACCAAAAAATGATGATTGTCTCTTACCTCTACCTGCACGATAAGACCACATCGCGTCTTGTTATTTATCACAGTGTCTTTGTCTTTCAAATTGAAGCCACAATTTACCATTATCATTTATCATTAAATGTGTCTACGCATCGAAGGTTGGCTACCATAGAGCGCCATTACGCTCTGTCTCTTGCTTTGATGGTGCAGTTTGTCATAGGCTGACTTGTCCATCTTTGATGTTACTCGTCCATGTTAGTCTTGGTCTGCTTCTACCTCTTGCACCTTGTATTTTCCTTTCCAAGATTACTTTTAGTAGGCTGATGTGTCTTTTAACATGCCCCAAAAATCTCATTTGTCATGTTTGAATTGTGTTTAGTAGTTCTCTTTTCATTTTTAGTTGTTTTAAAACTTCATCGTTTGATTTCTTTCCTTTCCTTGCAATGCTTCACATTATTCTAGAAATCCACATTTCAAAGGCTTCAATTTTCTGTTCTGTTTTCTTGTCTAATGTCCATGTTTCTGCAACATATAAGAATGTTGAGAAGATATAACATTTTGCTATTCTTAGTTTTAGCCCTGGTGTTATTCTTTTTTATGTTACTATATTTATCATGGCATTAAAATGACTTTTTGTCATTTCTATTATTTTGTTTAGTTTAGTTTTACATTTTTCATCGCTGGTATGTCGTATGTCCAATTTACCATCACAGAATCTAATCTGATAAATTCGTGATGATAAATTGTTCTCATCTTGACCAAAAAACTAACTTATCTCTATATTGTTCACACAGGCAGTCAAAAACAACATGAGATTTGACTGCAAGTGTCATGGAGTCTCAGGGGCATGCACTCTCAAGACTTGCTGGACAACTCTTCCAACTTTCAGAAGCATCAGCGACCTCTTGTGGAAACGCCACACGAAAGCAAAATTTGTTGTGCCTTTCTTGGGTGGTCGTTGGAGAAAACCTATTTCCCTTTTAATAAACCACCCCAAACGGCCACACCGGAAACCCAGGCATAGCCATCTTGTATATCTTCAGAAATCTCCAAGTTACTGCGATTACGACATAAAGACTGGCTCGCTGGGAACTGTGGGTAGGTCATGTAACCGGACATCACATGGAGTAGACGGATGTGACCTCTTGTGCTGCGGTCGGGGATATAACACACATGAGTACACTCGTGTATGGCAGTGTCTCTGTAAATTTTATTGGTGTTGTCGTGTTGAATGTGACCACTGCAGCGAGAGGAAGTTACAGTACAAGTGTAAATAATGGTTTGTGCCATGCGCACTGACCTACATCCTGTTTTAAATCATTGTCACCAAGGACTTTATAAGGGAATAACCATCATTATGTGTTTTGCCTCATGGAATTGATGATGATTATTTTACAAAACTGTCATTTAGGTCTTTCCACCTTCTTGGTGTGATCCGGAAACATCCTTCTTGGTTTGTGCTAGGAGCCCCCTTCTTGGTGTGTGCTAGAAGCCCCCTTCTTGGTGTTTGCTAGAAACCCCCTTCTTGGTGTAATCTGGAAACATCCTTCTTAGTGTGTGCTAGAAGCCCCCTTCTTGGTGTGTGCTAGAAGCCCCCTTCTTGTCGTGTGCTAGAAACCCCCTTCTTGGCATGTGCTAGAAGCCCCCTTCTTGGAGTGTGCTAGAAGCCCCTTCTTGGTGTGTGCTAGAAGCTCCCTTCTTGGCGTGTGCTAGAAACCCCCTTCTTGACATGTTCTAGAACCCCCTTCCTGGTGTGTGCTAGAAGCCCCCTTCTTGGTGTGATCTGGAAACATACTTCTTGGTGTGTGCTAGAAGCCCCCTTCTTGGTGTGTACTAGAAGCCCCCTTATTGGTGTATGCTAGAAGCCCCCTTTTTGGTGTGATATGGAAACATCCTTCCTGGTGTGTGCTAGAAGCCCCCTTCTTGGTGTGTACTAGAAGCCCCCTTCTTGGTGTGATCTGGAAACATCCTTCTTGGTGAGTGCTAGAAGCCCCCTTCTTGATCTGTACTAGAAGACCCCTTATTGATATGATCTGGAAACATCCTTTTTGGTGTGTGCTAGAAGCCCCCTTTTTGGTGTGTGCTAGACGCCCCGTCTTGGTGTGTGCTAGAAGCCCTCTTCTTGGTGTGATGTGGAAACCCCTTCTTGGTGTGTACTAGAAGCTCCCTTCTTTGTGTGTGCTAGAAGCCCCCGTCTTGGTGTGTGCTAGAAGCCCTCTTCTTGGTGTGATGTGGAAACCCCCTTCTTGGTGTGTACTAGAAGCTCCCTTCTTTGTGTGTGCTGGAAGGCCCATTATTGATGTGGACTAGAAGCCCCCTTCTTGGTGTGTGCTAGAAGCCCTCTTCTTTATGTGGACTAGAAGTCCCCTTCTTTATGTGGACTAGAAGTCCTCTTCTTTATGTGGACTAGAAGCCCTCTTCTTTATGTGGACTAGAAGTCCCCTTCTTTATGTGTGCTAGAAGTCCTCTTCTTTATGTGGACTAGAAGTCCCCTTCATTATGTGGATTAGAAGCCCTCTTCTTTATGTGGACTAGAAGTCCCCTTCATTGTGTGGACTAGAAGTCCCCTTCTTTATGTGGACTAGAAGTCCCCTTCTTTATGTGTGCTAGAAGTCCCCTTCTTTATGTGGACTAGAAGTCCCCTTCTTTATGTGTGCTAGAAGTCCCCTTCTTGGTGTGTGCTAGAAGTCCCCTTCTTTGTGTGTGCTAGAAGTCCCCTTCATTGTGTGTGCTAGAAGTCCCCTTCTTTATATGTGCTAGAAGTCCCCTTCTTTATGTGTGCTAGAAGTCCCCTTCTTAATGGGACTAGAAGTCCCCTTCTTTATGTGTGCTAGAAGTCCCCTTCTTTGTGTGCTAGAAATCCCCTTCTTTATGTGTGCTAGAAGTCCCCTTCTTTATGTGTGCTAGAAGTCCCCTTCTTTATGTGTGCTAGATGTCCCCTTCTTTATGTGTGCTAGAAGTCCCATTCTTTATGTGTGCTAGAAGTCCCCTTCTTTATGTGGACTAGAAGTCCCCTTTTTTATGTGGACTAGAAGTCCCCTTCTTTATGTGGACTAGAAGTCCCTTCTTTATGTGGACTAGAAGTCCTCTTCTTTATGTGTGCTAGAAGTCCCCTTCTTTATGTGTGCTAGAAGTCCCCTTCTTTAAGTGTGCTAGAAGTCCCCTTCTTTATGTGTGCTAGAAGCCCCATTCTTCGTGTGTGCTAGATGACCCCTTCTTGGTGTGTGCTAGAAGCCCCCGTCTTGGTGTGTGCTAGAAGCCCTCTTCTTGGTGTGATGTGGAAACCCCCTTCTTGGCGTGTACTAGAAGCTCCCTTCTTTGTGTGTGCTGGAAGGCCCATTATTGGTGTGGACTAGAAGCCCCCTTCTTGGTGTGTGCTAGAAGCCCTCTTCTTTATGTGTGCTAAAAGTCCACTTCTTTATGTGGACTAGAAGTCCCCTTTTTTGTGTGTGCTAGAAGTCCCCTTCTTTATGTGGACTAGAAGTCCCTTTCTTTATGTGGACTAGAAGTCCCCTTCTTTGTGTGTGCTAGAAGTCCCCTTCTTTATGTGGACTAGAAGTCCCCTTCTTTGTGTGTGCTAGAAGTCCTCTTCTTTATGTGGACTAGAAGTCCCCTTCTTTGTGTGTGCTAGAAGTCCCTTTCTTTATGTGGACTAGAAGTCCCCTTCTTTGTGTGTGCTAGAAGTCCCCTTCTTTATGTGTGCTAGAAGTCCTCTTCTTTATGTGTGCTAGAAGTCCCCTTCTTTATGTGGACTAGAAGTCCCCTTCTTTATGTGTGCTAGAAGTCCCCTTCTTTATGTGGACTAGAAGTCCCCTTCTTTATGTGTGCTAGAAGTCCCTTTCTTTATGTGGACTAGAAGTCCCCTTCTTTGTGTGTGCTAGAAGTCCCCTTCTTTATGTGTGCTAGAAGTCCTCTTCTTTATGTGGACTAGAAGTCCCCTTATTTATGTGGACTAGAAGTCCCCTTCTTTGTGTGTGCTAGAAGCCCTCTTCTTTATGTGGACTAGAAGTCCCCTTCTTTATGTTTGCTAGACGTCCTCTTCTTTATGTGGACTAGAAGTCCCCTTCATTATGTGGATTAGAAGCCCTCTTCTTTATGTGGACTAGAAGTCCCCTTCATTATGTGGATTAGAAGTCCTCTTCTTTATGTGGACTAGAAGTCCCCTTCTTTGTGTGGACTAGAAGTCCCCTTCTTTATGTGGACTAGAAGTCCCCTTCTTTATGTGTGCTAGAAGTCCCCTTCTTGGTGTGTGCTAGAAGTCCCCTTCTTTGTGTGTGCTAGAAGTCCCCTTCTTTGTGTGTGCTAGAAGTCCCCTTCTTTATGTGTGCTAGAAGTCCCCTTCTTTATGTGTGCTAGAAGTCCCCTTCTTTGTGTGTGCTAGAAGTCCCCTTCTTTGTGTGTGCTAGAAGTCCCCTTCTTTATGTGTGCTAGAAGTCCCCTTCTTTGTGTGTGCTAGAAGTCCCCTTCTTTGTGTGTGCTAGAAGTCCCCTTCTTTGTGTGTGCTAGAAGTCCCTTTCATTGTGTGTGCTAGAAGTCCCCTTCTTTATGTGTGCTAGAAGTCCCCTTCTTTATGTGTGCTAGAAGTCCCCTTCTTTATGTGTGCTAGAAGTCCCCTTCTTAATGGGACTAGAAGTCCCCTTCTTTATGTGTGCTAGAAGTCCCCTTCTTAATGGGACTAGAAGTCCCCTTCTTTATGTGTGCTAGAAGTCCCCTTCTTTATGTGGACTAGAAGTCCCCTTCTTTATGTGGACTAGAAGTCCTCTTCTTTATTTGTGCTAGAAGTCCCCTTCTTTATGTGGACTAGAAGTCCTCTTCTTTATTTGTGCTAGAAGTCCCCTTCTTTATGTGGACTAGAAGTCCCCTTCTTTATGTGGACTAGAAGTCCTCTTCTTTATTTGTGCTAGAAGTCCCCTTCTTTATGTGTGCTAGAAGTCCCCTTCTTTATGTGTGCTAGAAGTCCCCTTCTTTATGTGTGCTAGAAGCCCCATTCTTCGTGTGTGCTAGAAGCGCCTTATTGGTGTGTGCTAGATGCCCCCTTCTTGATGTGTGCTAGAAGCCTCCTTCTTGATGTGTGCTAGAAGCCTCCTTCTTGATGTGTGCTAGAAGCCTCCTTCTTGATGTGTGCTAGAAGCCCCTTCATGATGTGTGCTAGAAGCCCCTTTGATGATGTTTTTTAGAAGCCCTTCTAAATTTGTCATCGCCAATTCTGACCACAATTAACTCTCCGATACTGTTTATTGTACAGCAGCCTACCAAAAGTAATCTTGGAGGGGAAAATGCAAAGTTAAAGAAGCAGACTAAGAATAACGCGGAGAGTAGCATGAAAAAGATGGACAAGTCAGCCTATAACAACAACCTGCACTATCAAAACAAGAGACAGAACGGAATGACACTCCATCGTAGCCAACCTTCGATGCGGAGACGGCGCTCAATGATGATGGCGACTGCTAATGTGTACAGTGACAACGATTGTGATTTGAATGCCACGGGCTGAAGTGGGCGCAAGCTTGAGACCAAGATTATATGCTTCATGCAGTAACGGTTTTCTGAAACAACTGATGTTTTACTGGAGAATTTGGGAACTCCGCTGTCTGTATATCTTTCATTACTTGGTCTCCTATACCAGCAAGCCGCTCTAATTATATCAACGTGCTGTATTATACAATTAATTTCAGGTTACATGACTTTATTTCCACTGTTTTCATATATTCTTCAATTAACAATTGTATCATTGTCCTTTTTTTGTTAAAAAGTCAAAATTTGTAATCAAAATTACGTCACAGATGTTAATGAGATGTAGTTGATGATTAATGAAGACCAGAAATGAAGAAATGAGAAAAAAGCTAAGAATAATCACCGCCATTGAATATATAAAGAAACAACAGACAAAATGGTTTGGTCACGTGATAAGACACAAAACATTGAAGCCTACAGCTGGATAATGTTGAACAGAAGACCAACTTGGGAAGATATTCAGAAATCTTCATCATTAGTGAGTCAAACAGTACCTTCAGTCGACTTTCCAGAAAATGAAATGTATGACGAATATGTTTACATTAAGCAGTTTGTTACTTCTCAGAAAATGACATGTATGACGAATATGTTTACATGAAGCAGTTTGTTACTTCTCAGAAAATGAAATGTATGACGAATATGTTTACATGAAGCAGTTTGTTACTTCTCAGAAAATGAAATGTATGACGAATATGTTTACATGAAGCAGTTTGTTACTTCTCAGAAAATTAATGAGTGAAGTATTAATAAAACATTACCAGGGCAGCGTTAGATTGAAATGTCTTCCCACTTCAAAATCAGGCATTTGCCAATTTCACATATTCTGAAGCTGGAAGAGTTCTTTTTGTGTCTACCGGAAACAAATGCTGCAACGGAAAGATTGTTTTCACTGATGAACAGCTTGTGGACAAATGATAAAACACTTGAACACTTATGGACACTTTAAATGCCATGTTGATCACCAAAGTGAACAATGAGCAAACATGTGTTGAATGTTTTAAGATGCTCCAAACAAAGAAAGATCTTTTTTAAACAATCCATTTATCAGAAAAGTGCAGAAACTCTGCTTCACCTTCCATTTCAGTGAGTATCACTAATGTTTTTTGTTTATCTCCTGATAACGTTTTGTAAGCCTATATTGTTAGGTGTTTTTATTAGTTTTAAAATATATGTATTATTCGCTTCAAAAAGACGGAACAAATGTCATTTTATTGATGGAAAATTGAAGTCAAATTAATCTGTCCCGGATTAGGGTTTCAAAAATATGATCACCTTAGGTATTGGTAGCACAACGTTAGGATGAAGATTGTATTGTAGAGTGCTTGTTTTGTCTCTAGAGTTATTTTCTTGTTGGACAATAGTGGTGATAACTGTCCGATGATTTGACAAGCTTTGTTGCATCTTGAGTCTAGGGTCCAGGTCTGGCATTGGTAGCACAACGTTAGGATGAAGATTGTATTGTAGAGTGCTTGTTTTGTCTTTAGAGTTATTTTCTTGTTGGACAATAGTGGTGATAATTGTCCGATGATTTGATAAGCTTTGTTGCATCTTGAGTCTGATGTTTGTGAATTATCGTTTGTCAATAAACTTCCTGGGTATTTCAATTCCTCTACTTGTTTTAATTGTCTGCCTTCTATAGTTATGTTGATGCTCTGTTTCTCCTTTGCGACAATCATGACGTCTGTTTTGTTGATGTTGATTTTCATGTTGTATTCTGTGCCTGCGCTGTTGAGTCTATTTAAGTGCTCCTGTAGGTCTTCTATTGTTTCATGTATAAGTGCCTGATCGTATACAAATAAAAGCTCGTTGATCTCCTCTGTCTCTGATGGGTTGGCTAACTTGCATAGATAGTCCATGTATGTAATAAACAGTAGGGGGGATAGTACGCAGCCCTGTCTTACACCAGATCTAACTTCGAAGTGGTTTGTGTAGCCTGCTGCTATTTATTCTTTGTATAGACACAAAGGGAGAAAACTAGAAATAGGATTTGTAATGTTTTGTTTGTGTTTCTCTCCCTTTGAGGACCCTTTGAGTCCAGTTGTTTTATCATTACGTCACTGGCAAAACTGTACCGTCCAAGTTCTTTCCATTGTTTGGGGAGGGTGAGGGAAGCGGCTGAAGGTGAGACAACCAGAGATCGATTAGACGCTCTGTCAAACTGTCTATAAAGACAATGTACCAGATTATACCCGTCCTACGTATAATTAAATTAACCTTGGCCAGGAACTGCGGAACACGCTACATACCATGAACACCTACGTAATGGAGCTGTGTGCCTTCGTTTTTCTTGATTGTTTGATTTATAAGTGATCTACTGGTTGATGTATCATTTGTATCTGTGATTGTTTGGTTTATAAGTGATCTACGGGTTGATGTATCATTTGTATCTGTGATTGTTTGGTTTATAAGTGATCTACGGGTTGATGTATCATTTGTATCTGTGATTGTTTGGTTTATAAGTGATCTACGGGTTGATGTATCATTTGTATCTGTGATTGTTTGGTTTATAAGTGATCTACGGGTTGATGTATCATTTGTATCTGTGATTGTTTGGTTTATAAGTGATCTACGGGTTGATGTATCGTTTGTATCTGTGATTGTTTAGTTTATAAATGTTGCATCTGTTGATATTTGATTTAAAAGTTGTGTACCTGTGGATCTTTTATTTCTGCATCTGTTGATATTTGATGTATACGTTGTTGTATCAACTGGTATTTGATTTTCCTGAAACATGATGTTTGTGTTTATGATGTATAAGAGTTTCAGTTTTGTGTTTGTTATAGCAGCTGTTTGATTATAAATATGGTTGCATCTCTGAATGATTGTGAGTGTTGTATATTAGGTGTGGTTTATGAATGCTTCATCTGTGTGTGTCTTATCTGTGAGTGTTGTATATTAGGTGTGGTTTATGAATGCTTCATCTGTGTGTCTCTTATCTGTGAGTGTTGTATATTAGGTGTGGTTTATGAATGCGTCATCTGTGTGTCTCTTATCTGTGAGTGTTTGATTGTTGATTGTTTGAATGTTGAGTATTTGATTGTTGAGTGTTTGAATGTTGAGTGTTTGGTTGTTGAGTGTTTGATTGTTGATTGTTTGATTGTTGAGTATTTGATTGTTGAGTGTTTTATTGTTGAGTGTTTGATTGTTGAGTGTTTTATTGTTGAGTGTTTGATTGTTGAGTATTTGATTGTTGAGTGTTTGATGGTTGATTGTTTGAATGTTGATTGTTTGATTGTTTAGTGTTTGAATGTTGATTGTTTGATTGTTTAGTGTTTGATTGTTGAATGTTTGATTGTTGATTGTTTGATTGTTTAGTGTTTGATTGTTGATTGTTTGATTGTTGATTGTTTGATTGTTGAGTGTTTGATTGTTGATTGTTTGATTGTTGATTGTTTGATTGTTGATTGTTTGATTGTTGATTTTTTGAATGTTGAGTGTTTGATTGTTGAGTGTTTGATTGTTGATTGTTTGATTGTTGATTTTTTGAATGATGAGTGTTTGATTGTTGAGTGTTTGATTGTTGATTTTTTTAATGTTGATTGTTTGATTGTTGATTGTTTGATTGTTTAATGTTTGATTGTTGATTGTTTGATTGTTGATTGTTTGATTGTTTAGTGTTTGATTGTTGATTGTTTGAATGTTGATTGTTTGAATGTTGATTGTTTGATTGTTGATTGTTTGGTTGTTGAGTGTTTGATTGTTGATTGTTTGATTGTTGATTTTTTTAATGTTGAGTGTTTGATTGTTGAGTGTTTGATTGTTGATTGTTTGATTGTTGATTGTTTGATTGTTGATTTTTTGAATGATGAGTGTTTGATTGTTGAGTGTTTGATTGTTGATTTTTTGAATGTTGAGTGTTTGATTGTTGAGTGTTTGATTGTTGATTGTTGATTGTTTGATTGTTGAGTGTTTGATTGTTGATTTTTTGAATGTTGAGTGTTTGATTGTTGATTGTTGAGTGTTTGATTGTTGATTATTGAGTGTTTGATTGTTGATTGTTTGATTGTTGAGTTTTTGATTGTTGAATGTTTGATTGTTGATTGTTGAGTGTTTTATTGTTGATTCTTGAGTGTTTGATTGTTGATTGTTTGATTGTTGAGTGTTTGATTGTTGATTTTTTTAATGTTGAGTGTTTGATTGTTGAGTGTTTGATTGTTGAGTGTTTGATTGTTGATTTTTTAATGTTGAGTGTTTGATTGTTGAGTGTTTGATTGTTGATTGTTGATTGTTTGATTGTTGAGTGTTTGATTGTTGATTTTTTGAATGTTGAGTGTTTGATTGTTGATTGTTGAGTGTTTGATTGTTGATTGTTGAGTGTTTGATTGTTGATTGTTTGATTGTTGAGTTTTTGATTTTGAATGTTTGATTGTTGATTGTTGAGTGTTTGATTGTTGATTGTTGAGTGTTTGATTGTTGAGTGTTTGATTGTTGAGTGTTTGATTGTTGAGTGTTTGATTGTTGATTGTTTGATTGTTTGATTGTTGAGTTTTTGATTGTTGAATGTTTGATTGTTGAGTATTTGAATGTTGAGTGTTTGAATATTGAGTGTTACATCTCTGCGTATTTGATGTGAAAATGTTGATCAGTGAGTATTTTCTTCACTGAATACTCCCTCCGTTTATGTTTTTATCTGTAAACTTTTCAGTTTGGGAATTTTTTATTTATGAAATTTATTTAATTTTTCTGAAAGCAGTAGTATTTGTGGAAGCTTCATATATGAATGTCCAACTTATAAATGTAAATTATTTAATAACTATTCAGCATGTTATTAATGTTACCTAATAAATCATTGCATAGATCTATCTCTGTGTGTGATCCTTGAGCGTCTAATGGTCAGTAGCATAGACGCAAGGGGTCCCTTCTTGGACTACAGCCTCTAGAACAGGTGTCTATTGATACGGCTTTTGTGACCGCAAATACAATAGAGGATCAAGAGGAAATAAATGTTTTTATAGACCAAAGGAAGTCATTTGATGGAGTAAATAGGGAAATACTCATGAAAATCACGGAGAAATACAGAGCTTCAGGAGTTTTGTTAAACAGTGTTAGATCTGTGTATAGTAATTATGAAAGTTCAGTTAGAACAAATGCTGGTCTATCAAATTAATTTCAAGTGACGGAGTCAGACAGGGATGTGTTTTATCTCCCCTTACTGTTCATTATATACATGGACAACATCACTAAAATAGAGGTAACTCTAGCTACATAAAATATACATGAACAACATCACTAAAATAGAGGTAACTCTAGCTACATAAAATATACATGAACAACATCACTAGAACAGAGGTAACTCTAGCTACATAGAATATACATGCACAACATCACTGAAATAGAGGTAACTCTAGCTACATAAAATATACATGAACAACATAACTAAAATAGAGGTAACTCTAGCTACATAAAATATACATGCACAACATCATTAAAATAGAGGTAACTCTAGCTACATAAAATATACATGGACAACATCATTAAAATAGAGGTAACTCTAGCTACATAAAATATACATGAACAGCATCATTAAAATAGAGGTAACTCTAGCTACATAAAATATACATGGACAACATCATTAAAATAGAGGTAACTCTAGCTACATAAAATATACATGCACAACATCACTAAAATAGAGGTAACTCTAGCTACATAAAATATACATGGACAACATAACTAAAATAGAGGTAACACTAGCTACATAAAATATACATGCACAGCACAACATTACTAAAATAGAGGTAACTCTAGCTACATAAAATATACATGGACAACATCACTAAAATAGAGGTAACTCTAGCTACATAAAATATACATGGACAACATCACTAGAACAGAGGTAACTCTAGCTACATAAAATATACATGGACACCATCACTAAAATAGAGGTAACTCTAGCTATATAAAATATACATGCACAACATCATTAAAATAGAGGTAACTCTAGCCACAGAAAACGTGCGTTATTAAATAAATGAACTGCTCTTCGCTGTAGATCAATGTCTGATATACAAAACAGAAGAAAATCTACAATCGTATATACATTGGCTGCAACGAAACTGCTGTCATCACAATATAAGATAAATGTAGACAAAACTGAAAACATGAACATATGTAGGAACATCAAGTAACATGAACATCTCAATAGACAATGACAAATTAAAGCAAGTACAATAACTCAAGTATCTGGGTAGCGTATTTACAGAGAATGGAAGGCTTAACAGAGGGACTGAAGCAATAATTCAAAGTGATAACAAAGTTATAGATGATGGAAGACTTAACAGAGAGACTGAAGTAAGGATTCAAAGTGATAACAAAGTTATAGATGATGGAAGACTTAACAGAGAGACTGAAGTAAGGATTCAAAGTGATAACAAAGTTATAGAGGATGGAAGACTTAACAGAGAGATTGAAGCAAGGATTCAAAGTGATAACAAAGTTACAGAGGATGGAAGACTTAACAGAGAGACTGAAGCAAGGATTCAAAGTGATAACAAAGTTACAGAGGATGGAAGACTTAACAGAGGGACTGAAGCAAGGATTCAAAGTGATAACAAAGTTACAGAGGATGGAAGACTTAACAGAGAGACTGAAGCAAGGATTCAAAGTGATAACAAAGAGTTACAGAGGATGGAAGACTTAACAGAGGGACTGAAGCAAGGATTCAAAGTGTTAACAAAGTTACAGAGAATGGAAGGCTTAACAGAGAGATTGAAGCAAGGATTCAAAGTGTTAACAAAGTTACAGAGAATGGAAGGCTTAACAGAGGGACTGAAGCAAGGATTCAAAGTGATAACAAAGTTACAGAGGATGGAAGACTTAACAGAGAGATTGAAGCAAGGATTTAAAGTGTTAACAAAGTTACAGAGGATGGAAGACTTAACAGAGAGATTGAAGCAAGGATTTAAAGTGTTAACAAAGTTACAGAGGATGGAAGACTTAACAGAGAGATTGAAGCAAGGATTCAAAGTGTTAACAAAGTTACAGAGAATGGAAGGCTTAACTGAGAGATTGAAGCACGAATTCAATTTGATAACAAAGTTATAGAGGATGGAAGGCTTAACAGAGAGATTGAAGCACGAATTCAATTTGATAACAAAGTTATAGAGGATGGAAGACTTAACAGAGAGATTGAAGCACGAATTCAATTTGATAACAAAGTTATAGAGGATGGAAGGCTTAACAGAGGGACTGAAGCAAGAATTCAAAGTGATAACAAAATTACAGACCAAATGTCGTCAGTTTTAAAGCTTCCTGCTATCTCAATGGAAACAAAGAAGAGCTAGATTGACTCTATCTTTATTCCAACACTTTGCTATCAATATCAAACATGGACTCTGTGACTAAAGATTAAGAAAGAAAACTGACAACATGTGAGATGAGATGCCTCAGAAAAGCTGTGAACAAAACAAGAAAAGATCAGGTAGAAAAATCAGAAACACCATCTACCAGTAATGGAATACATAGAGAGACAAAGATTAAAGTGGTTTGAACATTTGATGCGCATGAACCCCTCAGCGCCAAGAGCTTATAACAACAAAATGGAACAACCTAGATATAGAGGTAGACCAAGAAGAAGATGGATTGAGGGAATTTACGACATAATAAAACAATACAATATCACTATGTACCACGCCACAGAAAGTGCCCTTGATAGAAAACACATCTTTGACTTAAACCTGCGACGCCTACCGGCAAAAATGCAGAACAGGATAAAAAAGAAAGTGATCGATACGTACATTACGTAAGTATTGGAACATAAGCCTTCCCGTTGGAAGCCAATGTGTACACATTTCATTAATCAGAGTTTGGGGTAAGCAGTTGACCTAGTTAAGAAGCAACAGGACAATGCGTTTGTTGATAATTCTTGCAGCCGTTGTGCTATCGGCGACTTCACCTGGAACAGAAGCAATGTTTTGCTACTCTGGCGGGAAAACTTATCCTGTAAGTGAGATCCGTGGTTAAGTGTTGACGTGTTCTATTTATTATTTCAATACCTAGGAAGTCCTGAGACTTATGACTGCTTTTAAACAGTCTTTTAAGACTGCTGGCGTAGGTTAACATCACCAAGTATCATGCCTGCTGGCGCAGGTTAACATCACCAAGTATCATGCCTGCTGGCGCAGGTTAACATCACCAAGTATCATGCCTGCTGGCGTAGGTTAACATCACCAAGTATCATGCCTGCTGGCGTAGGTTAACATCACCAAGTATCATGCCTGCTGGCGTAGGTTAACATCACCAAGTATCATGCCTGCTGGCGTAGGTTAACTATCTTATTCACAACCTTCTATCTCTACAACTGTTATTAAATCTGTTGTTGGGTTCATATGAAACCATTATCGTGCCTCTGTACAAACGACGTTTGGGAGATCGGGTCTGTGAATGCTTGTATCATTTCTCCATACAAACGACGTTTGGGAGATAGGGTCTGTGAATAATTGTATCATTTCTCCATAAAAACGACGTTTGGTAGATCGGGTCCGTGAATGCTTGTATCATTTCTCCATACAAACGACGTTTGTGAGATAGAGTATGTGAATGCTTGTATAACCTAGAACGTGATTCCGGCACTCTGGTCACCTCCCATTTCTGATCTCCTGACTACCATACCCCTGATGACCTCCGAGTTATCGTCTCTTGCTCCTATGACGCCCACGATCGGTTCGCTTTGGAGACTCGTAGCTCGCTTTGGCACTCTCCATCCGAGAGTGTTAAACATATTTCACTCTTTTCTTTAATCACTGTCCTCCTCTTCCACTCTTTCCTGTGTCCTATCTTTATTTCAGAGGAGGAGGTATATTTACAGCACTCTGAAAAACTAATCAACAGAAAAAAACAAACAAAGAACAATATATGATCCAAAGCAGAATCGAACCTGTACCCCTTGGCACAGCGCCTTACAGAGCACGGGTTCAATCTTGCTTCGGAGCATGTATTGTTTTTTTTTCTGTCGTTGATTATTTGTGATTTTTTTCCGAGTGCTGTAAATATACCTCTTCTCGTGAAAAGATTCGCTGATCTATCGATTCGGAAGTTTCCCTCTAGAATAATATTCATTTATTATTATTTATCTCATGTATGTATTCCTCGCTTTCTGTATTGCCTCTCCTTCCTTGTCACACCTGTTATCTCTCTCTCTCTCTCTCTCTCTCTCTCTCTCTCGCACAGAGAATTTAAAGTGTTTGATGAAGACCTATGCTCCACAGGGAGTTGAAAGTGTTTGATGAAGACCTATGCTCCACAGGAAATTGAAAGTGTTTGATGAAGACCTATGCTCCACAGGAAATTGAAAGTGTTTGATGAAGACCTATGCTCCACAGGGAGTTGAGAGTGTTTGCTGAAGACCTTTGCTCTACAGATAGTTGAAAGTGTTTGTTGAAGACCAATGCTCCACGGAGTGTTGAAAGTGTTTATTGAAGACCTATGCTCCACAGGGAGTTTAAAGTGTTTATTGAAGATCTATACTGCACACGGAGTTGAAAGTGTTTGTCGAAGACCTATGTTCCATAGGGAGCTGAAAGTGTTTATTGAAGACCTATGCTCCACAGGGAGTTGAAAGTGTTTGTTGAAGACCTATGCTCCACAGGGAGTTGAAAGTGTTTATTGAAGATCTCTACTCCACAGGGAGTTGAAAGGTAGAAGATGAATATAGATACTCCCTACACAAAAATAAGAAGCTGTTGATTGTTATAGATGTGCCTGTTCAGTGTTTAGTCATTAAATGTTAACTTATTTGAAAGTCTTTTAGTTTCTTTAAGCAATAATCGTTCCTTATCAGGGGTGAGACCAACAAATTCTTGTAGCTGGATGTAAGTGACCAGTTTAATTAACAGCAGGAGAGGCTAATAAAAGGAACAGAGACCACACACTATGAAAGAAAGAAAGAAAGAAAGAAAGAAAGAAAGAAATGAAGGAAGGAAGGAAGAAGAAGAAAGAAAGCAAGAAAGGAAGGAAGGAAGGAAGGAAGGGAGGGAGGAAGGAAGGAAGGAAGGCAGGAAGGAAGGAAAGAAGGGAGGAAGAGAGGGAGGAAGGAATAAAGGAAGGAAGAAAGAAAGAAAAAATGAAAGAAAAAAAGAGGGAAGAAAGAAAGAAAGAAAGAAAGGAAAGAAGAAAGAAAGAAAGAAAGAACGATAAAGGGTAATGGTGTGTTTGGCACACGTCAATAATTATGTTAAGAAAAATCAATAAACCTTACGATCATATTTAATTACAGGCAAACAATTTGACACGAAAGTTAAACAATAAAAAGAAAGCAATAAAGACGGTCATATAAAGATATCTCTACATATCAACATCACCAAGTATCATGCCTGTTGGCGCAGGTTAACATCACCAAGTATCATGCCTGCTGGCGTAGGTTAACATCAACAAGTATCATGCCTGCTGGGGCAGGTTAACATCACCAAGTATCATGCCTGCTGGCGTAGGTTAACATCACCAAGTGTCATGCCTGCTGGCGTAGGTTAACATCACCAAGTATCATGCCTGCTGGGGCAGGTTAACATCACCAAGTATCATGCCTGCTGGGGCAGGTTAACATCACCAAGTGTCATGCCTGCTGGCGTAGGTTAACATCACCAAGTATCATGCCTGCTGGCGTAGGTTAACATCACCAAGTATCATGCCTGTTGGGGCAGGTTAACATCACCAAGTATCATGCCTGTTGGGGCAGGTTAACATCACCAAGTATCATGCCTGTTGGGGCAGGTTAACATCACCAAGTATCATGCCTGCTGGCGTAGGTTAACATCACCAAGTATCATGCCTGCTGGCGTAGGTTAACATCACTAAGTATCATGCCTGCTGGCGTAGGTTAACATCACCAAGTATCATGCCTGCTGGCGTAGGTTAACATCACCAAGTATCATGCCTGCTGGCGTAGGTTAACATCACCAAGTATCATGCCTGCTGGCGTAGATTAACATCACCAAGTATCATGCCTGCTGGCGTAGGTTAACATCACCAAGTATCATGCCTGCTGGCGTAGGTTAACATCACCAAGTATCATGCCTGCTGGCGTAGGTTAACATCACCAAGTATCATGCTTGCTGGCGTAGGTTAACATCACCAAGTATTATGCTTGCTGGCGTAGGTTAACATCACCAAGTATCATGCCTGCTGGCGTAGATTAACATCACCAAGTATCATGCCTGCTGGCGTAGGTTAACATCACCAAGTATCATGCCTGCTGGCGTAGATTAACATCACCAAGTAGCATGCCTGCTGGCGTAGGTTAACATCACCAAGTATCATGCCTGCTGGCGTAGGTTAACATCACCAAGTATCATGCCTGCTGGCGTAGGTTAACATCACCAAGTATCATGTATGCTGGCACAGGTTAACATCACCAAGTATTATGCCTGCTGGCGTAGGCTAACATCACCAAGTATCATGCCTGCTGGCGTAGATTAACATCACCAAGTATCATGCCTGTTGGCGTAGGTTAACATCACCAAGTATCATGCCTGCTGGCGTAGGTTAACTATCTTATTCACAACCTTCTATCTCTACAACTGTTATTAAATCTGTTGTTGGGTTCATATGAAACCATTATCGTGCCTCTGTACAAACGACGTTTGGGAGATCGGGTCTGTGAATGATTGTATCATTTCTCCATACAAACGACGTTTGGGAGATAGGGTCTGTGAATACTTGTATCATTTCTCCATAAAAACGACGTTTGGTAGATCGGGTCCGTGAATGCTTGTATCATTTCTCCATACAAACGACGTTTGTGAGATAGAGTATGTGAATGCTTGTATAACCTAGAACGTGATTCCGGCACTCTGGTCACCTCCCATTTCTGATCTCCTGACTACCATACCCCTGATGACCTCCGAGTTATCGTCTCTTGCTCCTATGACGCCCACGATCGGTTCGCTTTGGAGACTCGTAGCTCGCTTTGGCACTCTCCATCCGAGAGTGTTAAACATATTTCACTCTTTTCTTTAATCACTGTCCTCCTCTTCCACTCTTTCCTGTGTCCTATCTTTATTTCAGAGGAGGAGGTATATTTACAGCACTCTGAAAAACTAATCAACAGAAAAAAACAAACAAAGAACAATATATGATCCAAAGCAGAATCGAACCTGTACCCCTTGGCACAGCGCCTTACAGAGCACGGGTTCAATCTTGCTTCGGAGCATGTATTGTTTTTTTTCTGTCGTTGATTATTTGTGATTTTTTTCCGAGTGCTGTAAATATACCTCTTCTCGTGAAAAGATTCGCTGATCTATCGATTCGGAAGTTTCCCTCTAGAATAATATTCATTTATTATTATTTATCTCATGTATGTATTCCTCGCTTTCTGTATTGCCTCTCCTTCCTTGTCACACCTGTTATCTCTCTCTCTCTCTCTCTCTCTCTCTCTCGCACAGAGAATTTAAAGTGTTTGATGAAGACCTATGCTCCACAGGGAGTTGAAAGTGTTTGATGAAGACCTATGCTCCACAGGAAATTGAAAGTGTTTGATGAAGACCTATGCTCCACAGGAAATTGAAAGTGTTTGATGAAGACCTATGCTCCACAGGGAGTTGAGAGTGTTTGCTGAAGACCTTTGCTCTACAGATAGTTGAAAGTGTTTGTTGAAGACCAATGCTCCACGGAGTGTTGAAAGTGTTTATTGAAGACCTATGCTCCACAGGGAGTTTAAAGTGTTTATTGAAGATCTATACTGCACACGGAGTTGAAAGTGTTTGTCGAAGACCTATGTTCCATAGGGAGCTGAAAGTGTTTATTGAAGACCTATGCTCCACAGGGAGTTGAAAGTGTTTGTTGAAGACCTATGCTCCACAGGGAGTTGAAAGTGTTTATTGAAGATCTCTACTCCACAGGGAGTTGAAAGGTAGAAGATGAATATAGATACTCCCTACACAAAAATAAGAAGCTGTTGATTGTTATAGATGTGCCTGTTCAGTGTTTAGTCATTAAATGTTAACTTATTTGAAAGTCTTTTAGTTTCTTTAAGCAATAATCGTTCCTTATCAGGGGTGAGACCAACAAATTCTTGTAGCTGGATGTAAGTGACCAGTTTAATTAACAGCAGGAGAGGCTAATAAAAGGAACAGAGACCACACACTATGAAAGAAAGAAAGAAAAAAGAAAGAAAGAAAGAAATGAAGGAAGGAAGGAAGGAAGAAAGAAGAAAGAAAGCAAGAAAGGAAGGAAGGAAGGAAGGAAGGGAGGGAGGAAGGAAGGAAGGAAGGCAGGAAGGAAGGAAAGAAGGGAGGAAGAGAGGGAGGAAGGAATAAAGGAAGGAAGAAAGAAAGAAAAAAATGAAAGAAAAAAAGGGAAGAAAGAAAGAAAGAAAGAAAGGAAAGAAGAAAGAAAGAAAGAAAGAACGATAAAGGGTAATGGTGTGTTTGGCACACGTCAATAATTATGTTAAGAAAAATCAATAAACCTTACGATCATATTTAATTACAGGCAAACAATTTGACACGAAAGTTAAACAATAAAAAGAAAGCAATAAAGACGGTCATATAAAGATATCTCTACATATCAACATCACCAAGTATCATGCCTGTTGGCGCAGGTTAACATCACCAAGTATCATGCCTGCTGGCGTAGGTTAACATCAACAAGTATCATGCCTGCTGGGGCAGGTTAACATCACCAAGTATCATGCCTGCTGGCGTAGGTTAACATCACCAAGTGTCATGCCTGCTGGCGTAGGTTAACATCACCAAGTATCATGCCTGCTGGGGCAGGTTAACATCACCAAGTATCATGCCTGCTGGGGCAGGTTAACATCACCAAGTGTCATGCCTGCTGGCGTAGGTTAACATCACCAAGTATCATGCCTGCTGGCGTAGGTTAACATCACCAAGTATCATGCCTGTTGGGGCAGGTTAACATCACCAAGTATCATGCCTGTTGGGGCAGGTTAACATCACCAAGTATCATGCCTGTTGGGGCAGGTTAACATCACCAAGTATCATGCCTGCTGGCGTAGGTTAACATCACCAAGTATCATGCCTGCTGGCGTAGGTTAACATCACTAAGTATCATGCCTGCTGGCGTAGGTTAACATCACCAAGTATCATGCCTGCTGGCGTAGGTTAACATCACCAAGTATCATGCCTGCTGGCGTAGGTTAACATCACCAAGTATCATGCCTGCTGGCGTAGATTAACATCACCAAGTATCATGCCTGCTGGCGTAGGTTAACATCACCAAGTATCATGCCTGCTGGCGTAGGTTAACATCACCAAGTATCATGCCTGCTGGCGTAGGTTAACATCACCAAGTATCATGCTTGCTGGCGTAGGTTAACATCACCAAGTATTATGCCTGCTGGCGTAGGTTAACATCACCAAGTATCATGCCTGCTGGCGTAGATTAACATCACCAAGTATCATGCCTGCTGGCGTAGGTTAACATCACCAAGTATCATGCCTGCTGGCGTAGATTAACATCACCAAGTAGCATGCCTGCTGGCGTAGGTTAACATCACCAAGTATCATGCCTGCTGGCGTAGGTTAACATCACCAAGTATCATGCCTGCTGGCGTAGGTTAACATCACCAAGTATCATGTATGCTGGCACAGGTTAACATCACCAAGTATTATGCCTGCTGGCGTAGGCTAACATCACCAAGTATCATGCCTGCTGGCGTAGATTAACATCACCAAGTATCATGCCTGTTGGCGTAGGTTAACATCACCAAGTATCATGCCTGCTGGCGTAGGTTAACTATCTTATTCACAACCTTCTATCTCTACAACTGTTATTAAATCTGTTGTTGGGTTCATATGAAACCATTATCGTGCCTCTGTACAAACGACGTTTGGGAGATCGGGTCTGTGAATGATTGTATCATTTCTCCATACAAACGACGTTTGGGAGATAGGGTCTGTGAATACTTGTATCATTTCTCCATAAAAACGACGTTTGGTAGATCGGGTCCGTGAATGCTTGTATCATTTCTCCATACAAACGACGTTTGTGAGATAGAGTATGTGAATGCTTGTATAACCTAGAACGTGATTCCGGCACTCTGGTCACCTCCCATTTCTGATCTCCTGACTACCATACCCCTGATGACCTCCGAGTTATCGTCTCTTGCTCCTATGACGCCCACGATCGGTTCGCTTTGGAGACTCGTAGCTCGCTTTGGCACTCTCCATCCGAGAGTGTTAAACATATTTCACTCTTTTCTTTAATCACTGTCCTCCTCTTCCACTCTTTCCTGTGTCCTATCTTTATTTCAGAGGAGGAGGTATATTTACAGCACTCTGAAAAACTAATCAACAGAAAAAAACAAACAAAGAACAATATATGATCCAAAGCAGAATCGAACCTGTACCCCTTGGCACAGCGCCTTACAGAGCACGGGTTCAATCTTGCTTCGGAGCATGTATTGTTTTTTTTTTCTGTCGTTGATTATTTGTGATTTTTTTCCGAGTGCTGTAAATATACCTCTTCTCGTGAAAAGATTCGCTGATCTATCGATTCGGAAGTTTCCATCTAGAATAATATTCATTTATTATTATTTATCTCATGTATGTATTCCTCGCTTTCTGTATTGCCTCTCCTGCCCTTCTTTCCCCTTGTCACACCTGTTATCTCTCTCTCTCTCTCTCTCTCTCTCTCTCTCTCTCTTTCATCCTGCCCTATGTGACCATTACTTCCATCCTTCAAGAGACATTTCTAATTGTTCATCGTTTGGCTCCTTTTTGGCCAACGAGATTCTTCCTGTCCTATTGTCTAGTTATCATGTAACCAACAGGCACCTAAATCCTGGTCACTGTTCTGCCGTTTTCATATTGAGATTTGTGTTTAATCAAGACCACAGATATCTCTCAAGTCTACCTGCGTAAAAGGGGGGAGAGGAGATCCCCCAAATGAAGTGACGTTTCCAGCATTGCGAACAGGTGCGATTATGTTATAAAATGACGTCTGTGGTCTTTAGCTCGCAAAGCTTAAGACGTCACGTGGATTGGGGTGTTTTCAGGAACACCTTATCAGCTCTTGGGCTTGTTGGGGGACAACAAAAGATTGGAGGAAAGTCCTCGACATATGAGGGACATTCTAAAAAGTGACAGAATAAGTAGCTAAAGAGCAAAGGTCTGTTCTCTCAACTTTGTAAGGCAATTGAGGAAGGAAATAAAAAGACTCAAAAAGAGCGGTTTTGAAATCATTTGAGAGGCATCATAATGGTCATTATGTTTTTGATTTATGGTTGTCTGTTCCTGCTCATTAATATGACAATGGTGATTCTTTCTTTCTGTCTCCACTTCCTCTGTACCATTCGGGTGTCGAAGGAGATGCAGTTCTGGTTCTCGCCCTTTTGGCGGCTTCACTCATTGATAATTGATGTTTGATGTTGTCTGTCCGTCTTATTCTAGGTCTGCCTCTTGCTCTTCTCCTCCTTTAATATAAGCTCTGAAAGGCAAGGAATCACACGGCAATCTTTCTGGATGGACAAGCCAGTTTATTTGTTGTTTCTGTATGTAGCTTAGGATTGCTTCAATGCCTACTCTTTCTCTTATAACATCACTTCTATGTCTGTCTTTTCTGGTCACTCCAAGTACTTTTCTCAAAATGTCGATGATTAAGTACTATGATTTCTTGTAATGTTTAACGATTAAGTATTATAATTTCTTGTAATGTTTAACGATTAAGCACTATAATTTCTTGTATTGTTTAACGATTAAGTATTATAATTTCTTGTAATGTTTAACGATTAAGCACTATAATTTCTTGTATTGTTTAACGATTAAGTATTATAATTTCTTGTAATGTTTAACGATTAAGCACTATAATTTCTTGTATTGTTTAACGATTAAGTACTATAATTTCTTGTAATGTTTAACGATTAAGCACTATAATTTCTTGTAATGTTTAACGATTAAGCACTATAATTTCTTGTAATGTTTAACGATTTAGTACTATAATTTCTTGTAATGTTTAACGATTAAGCACTATAATTTCTTGTAATGTTTAACGATTAAGCACTATAATTTCTTGTATTGTTTAACGATTAAGTACTATAATTTCTTGTAATGTTTAACGATTAAGCACTATAATTTCTTGTAATGTTTAACGATTAAGTACTATAATTTCTTGTATCGTTATGGTTATGGTTATGGAAGGCCCCGGTATCACTGCAAACGAATTAAAATCCATAATTGCTCAACCGCCCATGCCAGTGGAATCATCCGAATTACTAACTCGTCTCCCAAACAAAGAAAGGTAACTGTAGTCCCCATCATAGCAGTCTCAGCACACGCCAAAAGACATAAGGCGAAACTGCACAGAAACTGAACACAGCCAACTGTTCCTTGTCATACGATATCATCATTCATCGTAAACAAAGTGAATATAGAAACATGGTCAAAACGGATGAAACACACAGCTCACGGTGTGCACAGAGCACTTAACTCAGTAGCTCATGCAACAAACCGGACTTGGAATATGAGGAAATTGCAACAAGGAACACTTTTCATACATAGCCTTCAATGGTTCCTGTCGCCTATCCACCATATTGACCGGAAGTTCACGTCCTCCTGAAAATGACCATCATCATATTTTTGTTAATGTATAGCGCTTGATGATGTTACGACATCGATGTTGACTCCAATTCCGAACATATAAAACACAGTCGTCGGATTATCCCCGTCGCACATCAAACAACAGACCGTGCCATACGATAACATCATTAGATTTTATGGTAATGTTTAATGATTAAGTACTATAATTTCTTGTAACGTTTAATGATTAAGTTTTATATTTTGTGGTAATGTTAAATGATTAAGAACAATAATTTCTTGTAACGTTTAATGATTAAGTTTTATATTTGATGATAATGTTTAATGATTAAGCACTATAATTTCTTGTAATATTTGATGATTAAGTATTTAGTACTATAATTTTTCTTGTAATATTTGATGATTAAGCACTATAATTTCTTGTAATATTTGATGATTAAGTATCTAGTACTACAATTTTTTTGGTAATATTTGATGATTAAGCACTATAATTTCATGTAATATTCGATGATTAAGTATTTAGTACCATAATTTCTTGTAATGATTGACAATTAACTATTAAGTATTACAGTTTATGGTTATTGGTGTGTTTCGGTGTGTTGTGGTAGTTCTTTTGTGCCGAACATAAGCTTAGGTTAGTTAAGCTATTTTACGAAGTTTTGTGTATTACGTTTAGTTAGTTTGTGCCGAACATCCGGTGTAAGCCTTAGAGGCAATGCAGCAGGAGGTCGACGCCTGGGAGTCATGACCCAGGCGGGCCCACCTCCCCTAGAGTGTCAAGAAGCTAAAGGGCCGAAACACTTGCTCGAGGGGGGACTCTTTCTGATGATCAGATTGCCTCCTGCTGCGAAGCTCTGTACAAAGAGTTTCCTACAACGAATGCTTTTGATTTTAATTATCTTGATGTAAATAAACAGTTGAGTTAATATATCATGAAAAATACAAGGTAAAAGAAGCAGAGGCAGACCAAGACTAACATGGACGAGTAACATCAAAAGATGGTCAAGTCAATCTATGACAGCCTGCACCATCAAAGCAAGAAACAGACTAGAATGGCGATCCATTGTAGCCAACCTTCGTTGCGGAGAAGGCACACGAAGATGATGATGATGATGATGATCATGAAGTGTTTATGTGATAAAGTAACGGACGACCATAACGATTTTTTGACATCGCACTTCTATTTACTGAACATCTATATCCTGCACCTGCTGTTATTTCCATTTCAGATCGGTCCTCTTGATGTCGGATTTGATTGCGTCAGATGTCATTGCCTGGGCGCTGGTGTGATCTCTTGTATTGTGGTGCCTTGTTTGTTCAAATGAGAATCAAGTGGGTAGAATTGTCTGCTACAACAGATCACATTTTCGGCTTTTGAAATCTTTAGTTTGTGATTTTTTTTAAAACGGTTAGATCGCTTCTCGGTCTTTTGGCTAAGATCAAAGTGTAGTAGTTCAGCAGCGAGGCCCGGCTTGAAACGTCAATTACTCATCGACGGAAAAAATATGGGTATCTCCGAAGACGGAGTTATCTGCCTGTGCGGCGAGGGACCCTTTGTCTTCCCTCTTCGATCCCAACTCGCTTGGCCAGAGTAGATAGGCTAGTTTGTTTCTAGAGGCACAGTGAAAAGGTGGTGTAGGGTCTGGATGGTTCTGGTTCATCGATTCTGTCGGAAGCCATCAGCTATGGTTTGCTGACAACTTCCAGCTCTGCTGTTGGGAGGCGACTTTGCCTCTAGAGACATGTTCTAAGTGGGGAAGAGATATTTGATGATGGAACTGGGGTTCTTAGCTGTTGGATCATTCACTGGAGCTTTTAGCTGTTGGATCATTCACTGGAGCTCTTAGCTGTTGGATCATTCACAGGAGCTCTTAGCTGTTGGATCATTCACCGGAGCTCTTAGCTGTTGGACCATTCACTGGAGCTCTTAGCTGTTGGACCATTCACTGGAGCTCTTAGCTGTTGGATCATTCACTGGAGCTCTTAGCTGTTGGATCATTCACCGGAGCTCTTAGCTGTTGGACCATTCGCTGGAGCTCTTAGCTGTTGGATCATTCACTGGAGCTCTTAGCTGTTGGATCATTCACTGGAGCTCCTAGCTGTTGGATCATTCACTGGAGCTCCTAGCTGTTGGATCATTCACTTGAGCTCCTAGCTGTTGGATCTTAACTGGAGCTCTTAGCTGTTGGATCATTCACTAGAGCTCTTAGCTGTTAGATCATAACATCGGGGCTCGCTTTGTCAGACTATGTAACCGGTGCTCTCAGTTATCAGATCATGTGATCGGGGCTCTCAGATATCAGATTATGTGACCCGGGCTCTCAGATATCAGATTATGTGATCGGGGCTCTCAGATATCAGATTATGTGACCCGGGCTCTCAGATATGAGATTATATGATCGGGGCTCTCAGATATCAGATTATGTGACCCGGGCTCTCAGATATCAGATTATGTGACTCGGGCTCTCAGATATCAGATTATGTGACCCGGGCTCTCAGATATCGTATCATGTGATCGGGGGTCTCAGTTATTAGCTCAAATCATCATGATCTCTGTTATCAGATGATATCACCAGACTCTCTATTGTTGTATCATATCACAGACCTTTCAATTGTTGTATCATATCACAGACCTTTCAATTGTTGTATCATATCACAGACCTTTCAATTGTTGTATCACATCACATACCTTTCAATTGTTGTATCATATCACAGACCTTTCAATTGTTGTATCATATCACAGACCTTTCAATTGTTGTATCATATCACAGACCTCACAAATATATCATATCACAGACCTCTCAATTGTTGTATCATATCACAGACCTCTCAATTGTTGTATCATATCACAGACCTCACACTTGTTGTATCATATCACAGACCTCACACTTGTTGTATCGTATCACAGACCTCTCAATTGTTGTATCATATCATAGGACTCACATTTGTATCATATCACAGACCTCTCAATTGTTGTTTCATATCACGGAACCAAATCAGTCAATCAAGCATCATCATCATCACCACCATCATCATCATCATCACCAGCACTAACATCGTCACCATCGTCATCATCATCAACAACATCATCATCTTCACCATTATCAATATCATCATCATCATCGGCATCATTGCAATCACCCTCAATATCACCACCACCAACATCATCAACAACATCATCATCTTCACCATTATCAGTATCACCATCATCATCGGCATCATTGCAATCATCCTCAATATCACCACCACCAACATCATCATCATCATCCATCATCATCATCACCATCATCATCGTCATCATTATTACCATCATCCTCATCCTTACCATCATCATCACCATAATCATCACCACAACCATCACCATCGCCATCATCATCATCATCATCACACATAAAGGTAGAATATTTTACCGATAATCTCCTCAGATATCCCAGAATTCAACAACCCCCCCCCCCCCCCATATTATCCTTTCAAGCAACTCGTTACGTTCACATGCCCTAGACATCGCCGTCTAAGTTGTCAGCATGACGGCTGAAAGTGAGACCTCCACTGGAAAACTCCCAAACAGAATGACGTTTTCAACTTGGCAAGCAGCGGTGATGGTGGGTAGAATGACGTTAGCCATCTAGAGGGCCTAGCTGAAAACGTCACGCTAGAATGGGTGTTTTGGGGTCTTCCTTTCAGCCCTCGTGCTTATTTTGATAGAAGGTGATGCCCTAAAGTCTAGATGGCATTATATTCAGATCTAGCTCTCTATGGGACCTCTCTTTAAACCATCATAATAACTCTTCTCTCTCTCTTTCTCTCTCTTTCTCTCTCTTTCTCTCTCTCTCTCTCTCTTTCTCTCTCTCTTTCTTTCTCTCTCTCTCTCTTTCTCTTTCTCTCTCTCTCTCTCTCTTTTCTCTCTCTCTCATTATTTTTCTCGATTCTTGATTACGACTTTCACGATTGTTTGTTTTCATCTAAAAGTAGCATTTTAGTTCAATCTTGGAAATTTAGCAGCACGTATCACTGAAGATGTCTTGAGCTTATCACATTCCCCTCATTCCTTAAAGTGATATTTTAAAGGAGTGGTTTCAATGTGTCACATCACATGCAGGACGTAACATATACATAAATGTACAATTACACAATTGTCTTTTTTTTTAACCTACATAAAAGTAAATTAAAAAGTAAAGTACCCCCGTCACGCCATTGAGAATACCATGGACAGCTAAGAAGAGTAATGAAAACGTTCTGAAAGAGGTCAAAGCAAAAAGAGAGCTAATTTCCAATATTAGGAAGAAACAATCATCATTTTTTGGCCATGTAATGAGAAGAGAACAACTGGAAGATATTTTGTAACAACTGGGAAACTTGAGGGACGAAGAGATAGAGGAAAGCAAAGAGAAAAGATACCAGACAGCTTAAGAGAATGGCTTGGCAGAAGGTCAACACAAGAAATGATAATTAACTGTTGTGATCGAAAGTTGTGGAGAGACATGATCACCTACGCCAGCAGGCACGGCACTTGATGATGATGATGATCCTTATACGACATTCCCAAACATTCATGATTGTATGGAATACACAATATCTTTGCTTATATTTCAGGTAGAACATGAAATATGGGCGAAACACTGTCACTGTTGAAGCATTAACTGGAGACAAGACTGTTTTATCAAGATCTAGTCATAACGTGTAACAGTATTTACCAGAACTATTGTTTATTGGCACATGCAATACACAGACGTAACTATTTGAAGATTTATCGAGCAATATATTTCTAGAATAAAATTGTCATGTTTAGAAAAGGTGTTGTTATGTTTGTGGCTTGTGTTGTTTTTACGCGTTGCTATGTTTTGTGTGTTACTAACTGTTGTTTAAGGTACTAACTGTTGTTTAAAGTACGTACTAACTATTGTTTAAGGTACTAACTGTTGTTTAAGGTACCAACTGTTCTTTAAGGTACTAACTGTTGTTTAAAGTACGTACTAACTGTTGTTTAAGGTACTAACTGTTCTTTAAGGTACTATCTATCTATCTATTGACCTTTCGAGCCGTAACCGGCCCATAGGGCGTAGACCAAGATACACCTTCACCTATATGAATTTTTGTTCTAGCAGTTTTCTTTTAAAGATATTTTATCAAATCTCGCCATCTGTCTCTGTTCTGTGCAAGCAGTTCTATCTCATTGAGGGAGCCGATTCCTGCTGCTCTTGCCTCTCTCATCAATGTTCTTCTCAGTGTCTCCCTGGGTCTTCCTCTTTTTCTTTTACCTGTTGTTTCCCATATGAGGGCTTGCTTTGCTATTCGATTATTATCTCTTCTCATCACATGTCCAACGTATGACCATCGTCTTTTCTTTATTACTGAAGATATTAGTGGTTGATTGGCGATTTCTCTAATTTCCTCGTTTGTTTTGAATTCGTTCCATTCTATACCAAGTATTTTCCTTAGACATTTATTTTCGAATGCGTTCAACTTTGTTTCTATATCTCTTGTTGTTTTCCAGCTTTCACACGCATACGTAAGGGTTGATAGTACATTTGATTTGAATAGCCTAAGTTTTGTGTTTGTGCTAATGAGTTTTGATTTCCACAACTTTTCAAGGCTTCTGAAAGACATTGCTGCTTTAGCCAGTCTGATTCTAATTTCTTTGCTCGTATCCCCTTCTCGATCAATGTGACTTCCAAGATAGATGAAGTGATCGATCTCTTCTACTGGTTTGTTTTCCATGTATATTTTGTCACTTGTTGGAATTAAACTTTTCATGACTTTAGTCTTTTCATGATTGACCTCAAGCCCAATTTTGCTGGCTATTGATGATAGTTCATTTGTGTTTTCCTGCATCGTTTTTATCTGATTGCTGATGAGAACTATGTCATCAGCAAAGTCCAGGTCCTCCAAATGGTCTCCTTGTATCCATTCGATGCCTTTATTACCAGTGCAGCATTTCTTCATTATGAAGTCCATAACAATTCCAAATAACAAGGGCGATAAAATACATCCTTGTTTAACCCCAGTTTCTATTGGGAAACATTCGCTCAGTCCTTCCTCTGTTCGAACTGCACATGTGTAACCATCATACATGTCTTTGATAATATTTATGATTTTTGATGGTAAGCCATATTGCTTCAGAATTTTCCACAAAGAATCTCTATGAATACTATCAAATGCTTTTTTGAAGTCGATGAAGTTAAGTACAAAAGGTTTTTGCTTTTCAATGTGTTCCTCCAATATAAGTCGTAGAGTGAAAATGTGGTCAAGACAGCTTCTCCCTTTTCTAAACCAGCCTGTTCTTCACGCATTACTGTATCTATTGAATCCTTTATTCTATTTAGGATGATTTTACAGAATAATTTTGAGGCAACTGACAAAAGTGTCACGCCTCTCCAATTGTTACAATCTCTAAGATTGCCCTTTTTTGGGATCTTAACAATGATTCCTTTTTTCCATTTATGAGGCGTCTTCTCTGTTTTCCAAATGATGTTGAACATTTTTTGGAGATGTATTAAATTATGGCTATCAATTGCCTTGAGGATCTCAGCTGTTAACTTATCCTCTCCAGCAGCCTTGTTATTGGTCATTAGCTTTAAGGTGGTTTCTATTTCACTCAAGGTGAAGTCATCTAAATTTACATCTAATTCTGCTGCTGGTGTTTCAGCTTCAAAATCTATTAAACTGTGAGGTAGTGGACGGTTAAGAATTTCTTTGAAGTGTTCCGCCCAACGGGCTTTTATGTCTGCGCTTGTTGTTAGCATTAATCCGGATTTGTCTAGAATTGGTGTTCCACTGGATGTATAGGTGTTTGTCAGCATCTTTTGTACAGTATAAAGAGTTCTGCTGTCTCCTGTAATTGCAGCTGTCTCTGCTTTCTCTGCCAAGTTGTCTATATAAGCTCTTGTATCTCTTCTTGCCGAACTTTTCACTTTGTTGTCTAATTCTTTGTATGTTGCTTTTGCCAGAACCTTTCCAAGATCTGTCTTTACATTAGTCATGGCTCTCTTCGCTTCTCTTCTTTCTTTGATGTATTTCCATGTGGTGTCTGAGATCCAAGCTCGTTTTTCCATTTTCTTCAGTCCAGCACTTGCTTCTGCTGCTGTCATTAGTATTTTGCTCTGTGAGTCCCACATTTCATTGATATCTAAGTCTATTTCACCAAGTGCTGAATAACAATTACTTAGCTCTATGTTAAACTTTTCCTTTATTGCTTCATCTTTCAGTTTATGACTATCAATTTTATGTGTAATTGACCTCTTCTGTTGGTTTCTAAATTTTAATCTTATTTTCCCAATGCACAGGTTGTGGTCTTAAGGTACTAACTGTTGTTTAAAGTACGTACTAACTGTTGTTTAAGGTATCAACTGTTCTTTAAGGTACTAACTGTTGTTTAAAGTACGTACTAACTGTTGTTTAAGGTACCAACTGTTCTTTAAGGTACTAAATGTTGTTTAAGGTACCAACTGTTGTTTAAGGTACTAACTGTTGTATAAGGTACTATCTGTTGTTTAAGGTACTAGCTGCTGTTTAAAGTACTAGCTGTTGCTTAAGGTAATAACTGTTGCTTAAGATACTAACTGTTGCTTAAAGTACTAACTTGCTTAAAGTACTAACTGTTGTTTAAGGTACTAACAGTTGTTTAAAGTACTAACTGTTGCTTAAGGTACTAACTGTTGCTTAAAGTACTAACTTGCTTAAAGTACTAACTTGCTTAAAGCACTAACTGTTGCTTAAGGTACTAACTGTTGCTTAAAGTACTAACTTTCTTAAAGTACTAACTGCTGCTTAAGGTACTAACTGTTGCTTAAAGTACTAACTTGCTTAAAGTACTAACTGTTGCTTAAGGTACTACCTGTTGCTTACAGTACTAACTTGCTTAAAGTACTAACTGTTGTTTGGTAACTGTTGCTTAAAGCACTCATCATCATTATGTACCTTAAAGCACTCATCATCATTATGTACCATACCGGTTGGCGTTTACGATCATGTCCCTCCACAATCTTCTATCTACAGTGCATCGTATCAGTTCTGTTGTTGACTGTTTTCCATGCCATGACACCAAGCTATCCAGTATTTTCTCTCTTTGTCGTCTGCGATCACTCTTTCCTTTTATTTTGCGAGTTGTAACCAAGTATTCCAACTTTCCTCTTATCATGATGTGCCCGAAAAATGTTGATTGTTTCTTTCTGATGTATTTAAGGGCTGCCTTTTTGTGTTTGCCCTTTTAAGAACGTCCTCGTTGGTCTTTTTAGTTGTCCAGGGAACTTTCAACATTCTTCTGAGGTACTAGATGTTGTTTAAGGTACTAGCTGTTCCTTAAGGTACCAACAGTTGCTTAAGGTACTAACTGTTGCTTAAAGTACTAACTGTTGTTTAAGGTACAAACTGTTGCTTAAGGTACTAACTGCTGTTTAAGGTACTAACTGTTGCTTAAAGTACTAACTTGCTTAAATTACTAACTGTTGCTTAAATTATTAACTGTTTCTTAAAGCACTAACTGTTGTTTACAGTACTAACTTACTCAAAGTACTAACTGATGTTTAAGGTACTAATTGTTGCTTAAAGTACTAACTGTTGTTTAAGGTACTAACTGTTGCTTAAAGTACTAACTGTTGTTTAAGGTACTAATTGTTGCTTAAAGTACTAACTGTTGTTTACGGTACTAACTGTTGCTTAAAGTACTAACTGTTGTTTAAGGTACTAATTGTTGCTTAAAGTACTAACTGTTGTTTACGGTACTAACTGTTGCTTAAAGTACTAACTGTTGTTTAAGGTACTAACTGATGTTTAAAGTACTAACTTTTGATTAAAGTACTAATTGTTGTTTAAGGTACTAATTATTGCTTTCAAGTACTAATTGTTGCTTAAAATACTAACTGTTGTTTAAGGTATTAACTGTTGTTTAAGGTATTAACTGTTACCTAAAGTACGAACTGTTTCTTAAAGTACTAATTGTTGTTTAAGGTACTAACTGTTGCTTTTAAGTACTAATTGTTGCTTAAAGTACTAATTGTTGCTTAAAGTACTAATTGTTGCTTAAAGTACTAACTGTTACTTAAGGTACTAACGGTGGCATATATCGCTTGTTATAAACCGGAACATAATTACGCCCGTTTAACGCCCTTTAGAGAGCTAAGGACAAGAATAATCCTTCCTGAACGTTGTTGCTGCAAAATAAGGGCGGTGGAGATGGATGGAGCATCATCATCATCGTCATCATCATCATCGTCATCATCATCATCGTCATCATCATCATCGTCGTCATCAGTTCTGAAAGCTTGGAGGTTGTTGGAATACTGTTGAAAAACGACAATTTATTTGTCTCCAAACTTCGCGATTAAACGTGTTCCTGTGAGGAAAGCTTATCCTGTCCATTCTTTACTGTTTTAGTCCCACTACTTTCTGGACCATGTCTCTTTATCTGTCTTATCTTCCCACTACTTTCTCTGTCTTATCTTCCCACTACTTTATCTGTCTTATCTTACCACTACTTTATCTGTCTTATCTTCCCACTACTTTCTCTGTCTTATCTTACCACTACTTTATCTGTCTTATCTTTCCACTACTTTCTCTGTCTTATCTTTCCACAACTTTCTCTGTCTTATCTTTCCACTACTTTCTCTGTCTTATCTTTCCACTACTTTCTCTGTCTTATCTTTCCACTACTTTCTCTGTCTTATCTTTTCACTACTTTCTCTTTCTTATCTTTCCACTACTTTCTCTGTCTTATCTTTCCATTACTTTATCTGTCTTATCGTCCCACTACTTTCTCTGTCTTATCTTTCCACTACTTTCTCTGTCTTATCTTTCCACTACTACTCTCTGTCTTATCTTTCCACTACTTTCTCTGTCTTATCTTTCCACTACTTTCTCTGTCTTATCTTTCCACTACTTTATCTGTCTTATCGTCCCACTACTTTTTCTGTTTTATCTTTCCACTACTTTCTCTGTCTTATCTTCCCACTACTTTCTGTGTCCTATCTTCCCACTACTTTCTGTGCCCTGTCTTCCCACTACCTTCTGTGCCCTGTCTTCCCACAACTCTCTGTGTCCTGTCGTCCAACTACTTTCTGTGCCCAGTCTTCCCACTACTTTCTGTGCCCTGTCTTCCCACTACTTTCTCTATCTGTTTTATCTTCCCATTACTTTCTTTGCCCTGTCTTCCCGCTCTTTTCTCTGTTTTATCTTCCCACTACTTTCTGTGCCCTACCTTCCCACTACTTCTGTGCCCTGTCTTCCCACTACTTTCTGTGCCCTATCTTTCCATTGCTTTCTGTGCTCTGTCTTCCCATTACTTTCTTTACCCTGTCTTCCCACTACTTTCTGTCTTATCTTCCCACTACTTTCTGTGCCCTGTCTTCCCACTTCTTTATGTGCCCTGTCTTCCCACTACTTTATGTGCCCTGTCTTCCCACTACTTTATGTGCCCTGCCTTCCCACTACTTTCTGTGCCCTGTCTTCCCACTACTTTCTGTGTCCTGCCTTCCCACTACTTTCTGTGCCCTGTCTTCCCACTACTTTCTGTGCCCTACCTTCCCACTACTTTCTGTGCCCTGTCTTCCCACTACTTTCTGTGCTCTGTCTTCCCACTACTTTCTCTATCTGTTTTATCTTCCCATTACTTTCTTTGCCCTGTCTTCCCAATACTTCTGTGCCCTGTCTTCCCACTACTTTCTTTGCACTATCTTTCCATTACTTTCTGTGCTATGTCTTCCCATTACTTTCTTTGCCCTGTCTTCCCGCTACTTTCTATGTCTTATCTTCCCACTACTTTCAGTGCCCTATCTTCCCATTACTTTCTGTGCTCTGTCTTCCCATTACTTTCTTTGCCCTGTCTTCCCACTACTTTCTATGTCTTATCGTCCCACTACTTTCTGTGTCCTGTCTTCCCACTACTTTCTGTGCCCTGTCTTCCCATTACTTTCTTTACCCTGTCTTCCCACTACTTTCTCTGTCTGTTATCTTCCTCTTACATTCATTATATTCACTTGTTTCAGTTACTACTTATTATGTTTATGATTATGTGACATTTCTCGTGTGTGTCTTTTTGTTGTTGTTATCGTTCTTTTCC
>JAVIAB010000091.1:5143161-5318161 GCA_032433765.1 Megaustenia siamemsis | reverse complement strand
CAATGTTCTCATGCTGAATATGGCTTCATTTGTCCCACTGTTTTTCCTGAATCCAAATTGTTGCTCATCTAATTCATCAATTAATTTTTTTTTTTTTATCCTTCCTTGTATAACTTTTAGTAACTCTATCTTAAAGTTAAAAAAAAAAAAAACCTTTTGTGGTTACAAATTAAATTTTGCAGCGGCGGAGCTCTCAGATTTGCTATTTATTCATTTTTCCATACGAGCATTAGCTATTGAAATATCCACACGAAGATATTGACTTTAGCTTGAAACAGAACGTCTTGTGTGAGCTGTCACATGCTAGAAGCCACTTTCATAAAATACCAATTATAAGAATGAGTGGAATGTACTGTTCTCAGGACTTTTCTAGCTATAAATGCTGCTCAATTTCCAAGATTGGAGTTTAGATGTCACTTCGAGATGGAAACAAACAACAGCTGTGAGGGGACACAGCAACATTCTTTCCCATAAGCTGGCACGACCTGCTCTGAGATAACGGACCAACACGAGAGAAGTGTCATATTTGTAACCAACCAATTAGAGCTCTTCTTTCAGACAGCCTTCGGATTCAGAGGTTCCAGAATGATCTCTCCGTCATACTTAGCGTTCATTAAGCGTTCACAGTATGACATTCTTGTGAGTTAGTCCGGTTTTTAAAATTTTGTTTAAAGAAATTGTAATTTAGTGTCTAACCATACGTATCTAATATTATCTGTGGGTTTGTAATTTATATGAAGGGTTTCACAGTCAACATGTCGTATTTGCCATTTTAAAAATTCAAACGCGAATGCCTTTTTTCTAGAATCCGTGACAGTGTTTCGTTATTTCTTAGATTTGTCAAGTGGCTTCTGTGAAGTTGAGAAAGAAAGACTTCATGACCTGTTGTGGCGCAGTACCTGTGCGTAGGCATGTTTACACCACTCGAAAAAATCTACAAAATAATCAACAGCAGACAAAAAAAAATAACACTACACGAGCAGATCAAATCCTTACTCCGTGGCACAGCGCCTTGCGTCAGGTTGCTTAGCTGGTAGTGAGTTATAACGTTTGTTTCTCGTAGCAAGGCGCTATGTCGAGGAGTACGGGTTCGAACCTGTTTCGGACTGCCTATTGTTCTTTGGGTTTTTTTTTTTTTTTTTTTTGTTTTTGTTGATTATTTGTGAATTTTTTCCGAGTGTTGTAAACATAGGGGGAAACTTCCGAGGCGATAATCAGCGAATCAATTCAGAGGAAGAGCTATGTTTACAGTACTCGGAAAAAATGACAAATAATCAACAACAGAAAAAAATATGGACCAAAGCAGAATCGAACCCGTACTCAGTGGCACAGCGCCTTGCCACGAAAAGCCAAACGCTAGGGAACACTGCCACTCAGCTAAATAAAAAATTAGCTTCGTAGGCAATGTCTAGGTACAACTAAAGTGCAAAATGTGACTGGGGGGCGTGGCCTTGGAGAGACGAATGACAGAGGGGATAGATTGATAGATTGGGCAAAGACACATGAAATGATTATAGGTAACACCTGGTTCACACAACACCCTAGGCGACTATGGACATGGCAAAGCCCAGACAAAAAAGTACACAATCAAATTGATTTTATACTGGTACAGAGAAGATTCAGGAATGGGTTAACATCGATTAAAACAAGGCCAGGAGCAGATTGCAATAGTGACCATGTACCAGTAGTTAGAAAGATGGACAGAATATATCAGTCAACTCTATGATGATGAAAGACCAGAGTTAAACAATTCAAACAAAGACACAGGACCGCCCATTATGCAGAGTGAAGTGGAGGACACAATTCAACACATGAAAAGAGGCAAAGCTCCAGGTTCCGACAATATAACAATCGAAGAGATAAATATATTAGGAGAGCAGAAAGTACAAGTCATAACAAAATTACTCAATGACATATATAACACTGGACACATACCCGAAGATCTACTAAAATCTATCTTTGTAGCCATACCGAAGAAGTCAGGCGCCACTGATCGTGCAGACCATCGCACTATTAGTCCCATGAGCCATATGACGAAAATATTACTAAGAATCATCATGAGACGCGTAAGAAACAAAATAAAACCAGAAATAAGTGAGGAACAATGTGGATTTGTGGAAAGAAAGGGCACAAATAATGCAATATACATCTTACGAACGTTGATAGAAAGATCTATAGAGGTAAAGAAAGATCTATATATGTGCTTTATAGACTACACAAAAGCATTTGACAAAGTAAAGCATGTGGAAATAATCAATATGCTGGAGAAATTAAACATTGATGGCAGGATCTGCGAATCATAAAAAAAACATGTACTGGCAACAAACAGCAGCTATACGAATTAACAACCAAACAGGACAGTTTCAACTTATAAAACAAGGAATCAGACAAGGCTGTGTTCTGTCGCCGGATTTGTTTTCATTTTACAGCGAACATATTTTGAGATCAATAGTAGGCAAAAAAGGAATTGAAGTCAACGATCACAACATAAATAATTTGCTATATGCGGATGACACAGTCTTAATAGCAGAGACATAGAATGAACTACAAGAAATGATAGACCTAACAGTAAAAGAAAGCCTCAAGAAAGGTCTCAGTCTGAATAGTAAGAAAACAGAACTAATGGTCATATCGAAGAAAAAATCATCACCAGCATGCAGCATAAAAATAAACGGGACAAATCTGAAACAAGTGCAACGCGTCAAATACTTAGGCACAATAATAACATCAGATGGGAGATGCACCACAGAAATAAAAAGCAGAATAGCTCAGGCCAAAATAGCATTTCAGAAAATGAAAAATATCTTATGCAACAAATCTATGTCAATAGAAATGAGAAAGAGAGTTCATCGGTGCTATATAGAACCAATTCTGACCTATGGAAGCGAATCATGGACAGTAGACAAACAAATGAAAAGACGATTAGAGGCCACAGAGATGGGATTTCTCAGAAGAATGTTGAAAGTTCCCTGGACAGCTAAAAAGACCAACGGGGAAGTTCTCAAAGAAGAGGCCAATACAAAAAGGGAGCTCCTAAAAAACATCAAAAAGAAACAATCAACTTTTTTTTCGGGCACATCATGAGAAGAAGAAAGTTGGAGTACTTGGTTACAACTGGCAAAATGAAAGGAAAGAGAGATCGCGGACGACAAAGATAGAAAATACTAGATAGCTTGGTGTCATGGCATGGAAAACAGTCAACAACAGAACTGATACGATGCACTGTAGATAGAAGATTGTGGAAGGACATGATCGCCTACGCCAACCAGTATGGCACATGATGATGAGTGAGAAACTGATGGTTTTAATTAAAGAGAAGCATGGGCGAGAAGAGCTGACGTTGCGCAACTCCCGCCATTACGTCACCTGGAACTTAGTCTATGATCTATGTTGAAATCTAGGTCAGAGTATCCCACAATAGTTCGATGGCAGGTTGCCCTGACCGCATTCAACTATATAAATGGCCCGCAGACAGAAAATAAAATGTAAAGAAAAAAAACTAACGTGACATTTCCAACTTTGCGATCAAGGCAAGGGCGGTTGTGGTAGAGTGACGTCAGCCGTCAATAGCCATAATAGCTGAAAACGTCACGCCATTGGCGGTGCTTTCCAATTTTATTTTTCGTATGGGGGCCATCTATATAGTTGGCTGTGCCCTGACCAACTTTTACAAAGACGGGTTTCAGTAAGCAACGTTTTCGCGATGGCTTTCAGATTGATTACTCTTGTTGGTATCAAACATAACAGTGAATGTTTTTGGTGGTGTGATAATCTTAACAAGTAGATAAATGTCTTATTTACGTTATGGATGATATCTATTGTTCACTTTGCTTTTGTCACTGTCGTGTTTGCCAGTTTGTATCAATTTACTAAAGCACATGCCTGGCCAGATTTATGTTCAACTACAGGCCAAAACTTTAATCTGTGTGAGATTACTGCGGCCATTGTTCTTCGAGCATTTCACAACCTGCCACAGTCCAAAGACACTTCCCACACATTGTCGTTGACTGCGCTGCTTTTACGTCACTATTCATGTCTATGTCCAATTTTAAATAATAATTTTTTTTTTTTTTTAAAACCACTTCAGTATACCTCACATCAATCTGGCTTTTTGTTCTTTAACATTTCTCTGGTGGTTAACGCTCTTCCCAAATTTTACACAAATTGTTCTCCAAATTTTACACAAATTGTTCTCCAAATTTTACAAATTGTTCTCCAAATTTTACAAATTGTTCCCCAAATTTTACACAAATTGTTCCCCAAATTTTACACAAATTGTTCTCCAAATTTTACACAAATTGTTCCCCATATTTTACACAAATTGTTCCCCAAATTTTACACAAATTGGTCTCCATATTTTACACAAATTGTTCCCCATATTTTACACAAATTGTTCCCCAAATTTTACACAAATTGGTCTCCATATTTTACACAAATTGTTCCCCATATTTTACACAAATTGTTCCCCATATTTTACACAAATTGTTCCCCATATTTTACACAAATTGTTCCCCAAATTTTACACAAATTGTTCCCCATATTTTACACAAATTGTTCCCCATATTTTACACAAATTGGTCTCCAAATTTTACACAAATTGTTGTTGAGAGAGACGGTAGTAGGCAGAGAAAAAAAAGATGGAAAGATAACATCAAAGAATGGACAGATCTTGACTTTGCTGCAGTTCTACGATTAACTAAAAATGGAGAGAAATGGATAAGGTTGACTAAATCTGTCTGTGGTGTCCCTATGACTCCCCAGGTTATGGAGTGAAGAAGAAATGTACTTCAAATATAAAAATGGCACAAATATCAGAAATATTCAGACTCTTACTTTTATTCGCAAAAAAATGTCATCGCTTTAACAAATAAATATGATCTCTGTTAGCATGAGAGACCAAATATTGTGAAATGAGAGAGTGGGTGAGTGTGTGTGAGAGCGAGAGGTTGGGAGAGACTACATAAGGTATAAATATAATTCGGTGAGAAACAATTGTCGATGTTTATATCTTACTGGAAAAAATTATTAAACTGTGATCTTGAACTAAAATATACATTAGGTATCTTAACACTAACACCATTTATTTCTTTGTTTGCAACCTTCAATGAGATGAGATGTTAATTCGGATGATTCCATTAGCACAGGGGTGGGGGTTGAGCAATTATGGATTTTAGTTCATTTGCAGTGATCCCAAGGCCTTCAACTAATTACCATAATCAAGATTGGCTTAATGGCATGATGGGAACATTTCTTATTTTACTCACCCACTACCCAGCTAACAAGAACAACAAGAAATTAACAGACAAATAATATTAAATAAGAAAACAACACAGCCATCTGGAAACGTTTAATTCAGCAGTTAACTTCATTATAAAAGACGATACAGGAGCTGTTGCATCACAGAGAATAGCATCAACAAGATTCACACCAGCATGGCTCTTATATTCAAAAGCTGTTATGATTTTACTATTGCAGCAAAAGAATGAGTCTCTTCAAATTTTTGCTCTATAATTTCCTAACTGTAGCTGGTGACAAATTACGTGAGTCTTCAAGTTTTTGCTCTATAAATCCTTAACTGTAGCTGGTGACAAATTACGTGAGTCTTCAAGAAGCAGGAGCTGCTCTACAACATTAGTTCTGGCTTACTGGAGCTAGAGGATGGCTTCAATCTTGATCAACGGTTTCAGGGTTCGCCCAGCCTTAGATAAGTACTGGATTTTTCTAGTATAAGGCATTTTACAATGCCTAGAAATGCCAATGATAAAAAAAAATACTAATAATACTATTAATATACACATCTCTACTGAGTTTCTTTTTTTTTATCTTTCTTTGAGAAGAGTTAATTTTTTGACAACAAAAACTAGGATCTAACAAGGAGCTTCTAACAGTCATATTGATCACAAATATTTAAGGATGGTGAAAACAGCAAAATATGAACACAAGAAGTAGTAACAACATGGTGAAATATGATTAATATATTCAATATGCACATATGGATTAAATGATCCAACTTAGGCACATATACTGAAGGATTGTCCCATATTTGACAAGTTAAGACCCAGACTCAAGATTACAATTAATCCTGTAAACAGTGTCAGACTTATGAGACTCGGTGAGGTTAAATACGCAAGTCTGTCTTGTAAATAAGAAATCTGTTAAGACTATTGGCAAACTAAGCCCCAGACAACAAATCTGGAGTGGAGACCCTAAGAAGTTTAGTGATCTGTTACAGATCATTTCCCGCATCTCTGGAAGTCAGATTGGTAGCAAGCTTATCACAATTATATTCCTCTAGAATGAACCAAGACCAAAAGAGGAGGGTCCTGAGGCCAGGCAACACAGAATCTCTATTCACTATGTCCTGATTTTGTTATAGAACGGTTATCTTTTTGTTGTGTTCGCCCTTGAGAGACCCACTGTGACACATTGATTGATCTCTCAAGATAGAAAAACTTGTTAATTATGATTTTCAATAAAAGAAAAGTTAACTCATCGTGCTCCAAACCAGGAGAGCGTTGGTTTGGATCCCAGTAGGGTCAAACAATTTTTCTCTATTGGGGGTGAAATTAAAAACTCAGACCTGTACTCTTCGTGGTGACTGCCCAGGACAAGTGGCCTTTATTCTCCGGTGCTATATCTCCCCTGGCAGACCCCAGTAATGCTGTAAAGATAGTTTTTAAAAATTCTCTTTAATAAGAGAAAGAAAATTTCTCTTGTATATAGAAGCAAACCCAGTAAGCACAAAAATACAGAGAACTATCATAGAACTTTTTATACAGAGCTTTGCAGCAGGAGGCAATCTGATCATCAGAAGAGACCCCATCGAGCAAATGTTTCGGCCCTTTAGCTTCTTGACACTCTAAGGATGGCAATCCTGCAACTAAATAACAACATTAGCACCATAAATATTTGAAAAACAACGTGTTGCATAATAAATACATTCGTAACCTTGTATAAAAAAATATCTTTGATCTCTGGCGGGGAGATTTAAAACTGAAATATGATGAACACCAGATGATATCACCAAGAATAAAAATGGGAAAATATAAAAATATAATCAGTAATATATACATAATGTTGATGTTTTATAGGGAGATTTATAACTTATATATATGGCAATTTGTAGAGATATCAATATTCTGTTCAGGTTATATTTTATAGGGAGATTTATAACTTATATATATGGCAATTTGTAGAGATATCAATATTCTGTTCAGGTTATATTTTATAGGGAGATCTATAACTTATATATATGGCAATTTGTAGAGATATCAATATTCTGTTCAGGTTATATTTTATAGGGAGATCTATAACTTATATATATGGCAATTTGTAGAGATATCAATATTCTGTTCAGGTTATATTTTATAGGGAGATTTATAACTTATATATATGGCAATTTGTAGAGATATCAATATTCTGTTCAGGTTATATTTTATAGGGAGATCTATAACTTATATATATGGCAATTTGTAGAGATATCAATATTCTGTTCAGGTTATATTTTATAGGGAGATCTATAACTTATATATATGGCAATTTGTAGAGATATCAATATTCTGTTCAGGTTATATTTTATAGGGAGATCTATAACTTATATATATGGCAATTTGTAGAGATATCAATATTCTGTTCAGGTTATATTTTATAGGGAGATTTATAACTTATATATATGGCAATTTGTAGAGATATCAATATTCTGTTCAGGTTATATTTTATAGGGAGATCTATAACTTATATATATGGCAATTTGTAGAGATATCAATATTCTGTTCAGGTTATATTTTATAGGGAGATCTATAACTTATATATATGGCAATTTGTAGAGATATCAATATTCTGTTCAGGTTATATTTTATAGGGAGATCTATAACTTATATATATGGCAATTTGTAGAGATATCAATATTCTGTTCAGGTTATATTTTATAGGGAGATTTATAACTTATATATATGGCAATTTGTAGAGATATCAATATTCTGTTCAGGTTATATTTTATAGGGAGATCTATAACTTATATATATGGCAATTTGTAGAGATATCAATATTCTGTTCAGGTTATATTTTATAGGGAGATCTATAACTTATATATATGGCAATTTGTAGAGATATCAATATTCTGTTCAGGTTATATTTTATAGGGAGATCTATAACTTATATATATGGCAATTTGTAGAGATATCAATATTCTGTTCAGGTTATATTTTATAGGGAGATCTATAACTTATATATATGGCAATTTGTAGAGATATCAATATTCTGTTCAGGTTATATTTTATAGGGAGATCTATAACTTATATATATGGCAATTTGTAGAGATATCAATATTCTGTTCAGGTTATATTTTATAGGGAGATCTATAACTTATATATATGGCAATTTGTAGAGATATCAATATTCTGTTCAGGTTATATTTTATAGGGAGATCTATAACTTATATATATGGCAATTTGTAGAGATATCAATATTCTGTTCAGGTTATATTTTATATATTTGATTGGTGTGACTGTACAAGTTGTCTATTTGGATAAGTACAATTTGGATTTTGTACATGTGTCTATTATTTAGATCTATCTATCTATTGTCCTTTCGAGCCAAAGACGGCACATAGGGCGGAACCACAATTTCAAAAACAGAAACCTTGCGTGCCAAAGTGGCACATATTGCAGAGATCACTGCTCTAAAATCTATGGTGCTGTTTCCATAATAATACTTTTTACAATGACAGCTTGTCAAGCCATCGATCAACCTCCTTAGTCGCCTCTTACATCATGCCTGGAAGGTCACAGTGCATCTATTTTTTACTTCCCATTTGGATATACACAGTTTGGATTTTTTACATGTTGTCTATTTGGATATATACAATTTATATTTTGTGCATCTGTCTATTTCAATAAGTACAATTTAGATTTTCTACATCTGTCTATTTGGATATATACAGTTTGCATTTTCTACATCTGTCTATTTGGATATATACAATTTGTATTTTGTACATCTGTCTATTTCAATAAGTACAATTTAGATTTTCTACATCTGTCTATTTGGATATATACAGTTTGCATTTTGTACATCTGTCTATTTCAATAAGTACAATTTAGATTTTCTACATCTGTCTATTTGGATATATACAGTTTGCATTTTGTACATGTTATCTATTTGGATAAGTACAATTTGGATTTTGTACATGTTGTCTATTTGGATAAGTACAATTTGGATTTTGTACATGTTGTCTATTTGGATAAGTACAATTAGGATTTTGTACATGTAGTCTATAAACATTTTCTTTATGAAACAATTTGGTTTGGCTGTACATGTAGTCTATAAATATTGATATTTATGAAACAATTTGGTTTGGCTGTACATGTAGTCTATAAATATTGATATTTATTAAACAATTTGGTTTGACTGTACATGTAGTCTATAAATATTGATATTTATTAAACAATTTGGTTTGACTGTACATGTAGTCTATAAATATTGATATTTATTAAACAATTTGGTTTGACTGTACACGCTGCTGTATTCTCTAATTTACAAAATTAAAACATGCTTTTTTTCTGCGGTTAAGTTATATCATTTGGAACAACTATGGACATAATCACATTATTTTCATGACAAGTAAACAGACTATTGCACATGTTAGGTGACCATTTAGAGTATTTGGCCCTGATCTGGAAGTACCATTTCATTTAGGGCTCCTAACACCACAGTGAAAACAACAATCAGTGTGGTCAGGTAGTGGACTAGATGAGGACAATAGATTTGATCATAAGTGTCATACAGACCACAGTTTCAACCATTATCTAGAGGTAAGATAGTCTGACAATCTATTTAATTAGGATGTTATTTAAAATTTTATAAAAATTCCAAAAAAAGAGACCTAGCCACAGTAAGTTAAGCCCCTTAGTAGCGAATGTGTTAAAGTGGATCAAAACCTTACTTCACCTCCTTTACAGGTTATCATTACCGCCTGTTTAACGTTGTATTTTTAATGATTACAATCTCATATATTTATCAAAGTCTGTGTTGATATCTGTATTGTAAAGCAATTTAATAAGTGAACTCTAACTGTAAAGAAGAAAATATTAGCTATGGACAAAAGAGATGTAACAGCAAAAATTACTGAGCAAAACTTAGATGAACAATAATGAGGAATCAATAAAGTGAGGATTAACATAAAGAAGGGGTTATGGGGGCTGCAGCAAAGGATTAACGAAACCTTAATCCAGTGAAAAAGAAAATTCAAATGTCCACAAGTTACAAAATGAACAGTCAAAATGTAAAAGATATCATCTCTACTTTAAAGAATTCATATATTTTAACTTTTGACAGATTAAAAAAAAGTTCAAAAATGTAAATTGGCTCTAAGACAAGAAATACATCTGAACTTTTCAAAGGTTAAATAATATAAAGAAAGCCAATCAGGCATGTGTGGGTTACTTAGCAGAAAGAGAGTCAATTGGCAGTGTAATCGCCCGGGAGGGATCGTTTACTATCGTTTTCAAATTGTCTAGTTGGCCCATTTTGTATCCCTATACTTTACATGATCGCCAATGTCAACCGGTACGGCACTTGATGATGATGATACGTTTTTATATACGATTTATAAGATAATGAAAACGTGTCGGACACTTCTGAGTCCCACCTCATATTTTTTTTTTTTTAAAGTGTTGATAACTGTTACCAGATGATGCATGTTTGTATTGTTGTTAGGGGTCACTGCTGTGATCGAATCACAGACCGTATTGTAAAAATCGCAACGACTTAAAATTCAGGATTGAAAGGGTTTACACTGCAAAACAATTTTAAAATGAAGCTATCTTAAATTGGCCCATTTCTTTCTTTATTTCTATTTTTTTTTCTGTTAAATAAAGTTTAGTTTCCTCATAAGAACATAGATTTATATTTAATTCCATGGCTACGTTTTAAGTGCAAGCACGTAACATTTTAAGGCTTAAGAAGGTCACGGCAGAGTTTTTGATCTTTCAAGATAGTGTCCGTTACTGGGATGGTCTCAGAGATGACCATTACACCTAAGGCATCACCGGCTGCCCCATCATCATCGTCATCAAGCTGACAAAGAAGGCAGTCATCTTCATAAGTTGGGAAAAAGTACCTGTTTTTAAAAAATAAATAAACAAATTAAAAAGTGAAGCCTTTAATAATTTGCATAATTAGGGGTCTTCCAAATACTTTCTTTAGCACAGCTCTCAAGGTGACAACATAAGCTCTATGTTGGTTTACCAGTCTTTCATCTGCTCAAAGAAAACTGTAGCTTTCCAACAAATGAAACATCAATACCCCATCATTAACAAGTGCCATGTCCACAGGCATGAATGATATATATATCTTCACATATTCCTGTCACTGGACTTCTTCATCAGTTCTACATGTTGCACATCTATCTTTTCAAAGATATTCAGCTACTATTAAGATTGTCTTCCTTTGTCTCCTTTTCCTTCTATATTTTCAAGATTTCATATTCTTATCTTTCTTCTCTTCTTCTTACTTCACTTCCTCTTGTACCCATTCAGGTGTCAAGGGAAATACAAAGTTTTCTCTTCGTATGACGTGTCCAAAGAATGTCAACTATTTTCTCCAAATTCACTTTAAAAGCTGAATTTTCTTCTAGAATTGTTAATTTCTCTCATTCTTAAAATGAACATCTTCCACAAGTGTCCCTAATCAGAAACACATCAGAGCAATGATTTATTTACTGTTTGCAGTATTTTAGTTGTTCAATGGACATATATCTGGGCAGTAATATAGATAAAGAGGGAGGAACAGAAAATGATACCAAAATAAGGATATCAAAAGCAAGAGGAGCTTTCATTGCACTGTGAAACATATGGAAATCCAAAGAAATTAGGTTAAATACTAAAATAACAATTTTCAACTCAAATGTTAAGGCTGTCCTATTATATGGCTGTGAAACATGGAGAACAACAAAATTGACAATCACGAAGATACAGGCTTTCATTAATGGATGCTTACGCAGAATAAAAGGATGGAAAAGCTAGGACAAAATCACTAACATAGAATTATGGAAATGTACCAGTCAAACACCAGTGGATAAAGAGATACAGTGAAGATGATGGCGCTGGATAGGACACACACTACGGAAGCCAACTGAGAGTATTACACAACATTCCCCATTTTTGGAATCCCCAGGGGAAAAGACAAAGAGGAAGACCAAAGAATTCTTGGAGAAGACAGATAGAAGCAGAGATGAAGATGATGGGGAAGACACGGAATGATCTTAAAAGAATGGCAAGAAACAGAACAGCTTGGAAAGTGTTTGTTGAAGACCTATGCTCCACAGGGAGCTAAAAAGGTAGAAGAAGAAGAAGAGAATGGACATGAGAATAAACATTTCAAACTTTGACAAATAAAGACACTTTCTGGTGTGAGATTTCGAATTAATCATCTTGAATGTGCCATAGAACAATCATAAACAGGTTATATCTATGAAATGATGACAACTAAAATATGATCTAGGTAAAAGATCTGCATGAAATACAGCGAAGACGATGGCGCTGGTTAGGACACACACTGTGGAAGCCAACTGAGAGTATTATACAACAGGCCCTTTTTTGGAATCTCTAGGGAAAAAGACAAAGAGGAAGACCGAGGAATACTTGGAGAAGACAGATAGAAGCAGAGATGGAGATGATGGGGAAGCCATGGAATGATCTTAAAAGAATGGCAAGAAAGTGTTTGTTGAAGACCTATGCTCCACTGGGAGCTGAAAGGTAGAATAAGAAGAAAAGATTTGCGTGCGTGCTATGACAAGCTGTACCATAGGAATAGCACTGTGATGTTTCTTGTATTTTGTATCACAATGGAGGCATCATTCATATTTACTTGAGAAACTGTGAACTTACTGTGGTTGGTCCCACACTTCAGCATCTGGGATTTTTTTTATGTGTTCAGGGAACTCATCAAAGTGAGCCAGCAATTTGTCTGTGTCTTCACTGACCTGCTGGCATCCATAGCAAGTTTTGTGGTAAACCTACATATGGTGATATCAAAGGGAAGCAATAACATGGCAAAACCTTACATCACAACTTCAATCATGAATATTATTGTATATATCATCATCATCATCAAGTACGGGCCTGTTGGTGTAGGTGATCATGTCTCTCCACAACTTTCACTCTTGGCAGCTATTTATCATTTCTGTTGTTGACCTTCTGCCAAGCCATTCTCTTAAGCTGTCTGTTATTTTTTCTCTTTGCTTCCCTCTATCTCTTCATCCCTCAATTTTTCCAGTTGTTACAATATATTCCAGTTGTTCTCTTCTCATTACATGGTCAATAAATGATGATTGTTTCTTCCTAATATTGGAAATTAGCTCTCTTTTTGCTTTGACCTCTCCCAGAACATCTTCATTACTTTTCTTAGCTGTCCATGGTACTCTCAACATTCTTCTGTAAAACCACATTTCTACAGACTCCAGTGATTTTCTTGTCTGTTGTGCTATTGTCCATGATTCGCATCCATATGTTAAGACTGGCTCTATGTAACATTTCAGAACTCTTTTTCTTGTTTCTATTGTCAAAAATGGATTGCATAGTATCTTCCTTTGGCCAAAAATTGTTGTCTAAATACAAAAATAAAAATTTTCAACTCAAATGTTAAGTCGGTCCTATTATATGGCTGTGAAACATGGAGAATAACAAAATTGACAATCACGAAGGTACAGACTTTCATTAATGGATGCTTGCGCAGAATAAAGGGATGGAAATGGCAGGACAAAGTCACTAACGTGGAATTATGGAAATGTACCGGTCAAATACCAGTGGATAAAGAGATACAGCGAAGACGATGGCGATGGATAGGACACACACTACGGAAGCCAACTGAGAGTATTACACAACAGGCCCTTTTTTGGAATCCCCAGGGGAAAAGACAAAGAGGAAGACCAAGGAATTCTTGGAGAAGACAGATCGAAGCAGAGATGAAGATGATGGGAAAGACATTGAATGATCTTAAAAGAATTGCAAAAAACAGAACGACTTGGAAAGTGTTTGTTGAAGACCTATGCTCCACTGGGAGCTAAAAGGTAGAAGAAGAAGAAGTATCTTCCTCATTTTTTGAAAAGCTGCTTTTGCCTGAGCCATTCTGTATCTCACCTCTTTTGTACATCCTCCGTCTGAGGTTAACAACGGAGGTTAACAAAGTTCCCAAATACTGTCTGCTGTTGGTGCATAAACTTCTATAAGATTTATGTCTATTGGCTTTCCATTCAATTCCACTAAAAGGACTCTGTCAGATATTGGGTAAAAGCCTTTCACTGTTCTTGCTCTTTCTGCATCCAAGATGATACCTACTCCTCTTTGGTGTTCAGTACCTCCAGAATAGATTATTTTATGTTTATCAGAATACATCTCCCCTGATCCGTTGTATCTCTTTTCGCTAAGTCCCAGTAATTGTAAACCCATTCTTTTTATTTCTTGTATGAAGTTTTCTAGTTTACCCTACAGCATGAGTGTTCTCACATTCCAAGTACCTATCTTTAGAGTTTGTTTTATCTTTATTTTGCTTACAGTAGCTTGATGACGATCGCGCATCATCTGTAGCACATGATGTCCCCTACCGAACAAGGGTTTTCCATTGGAATCCCCCTTAACGTTGTTGTCGTTATTTCTATTGTTGTGGCGATTCATGATTGTACAAAGAAGTAGCATATATATATTGTATATATATATATATATATATATATATATATATATATATATATATATATATATATATACCCAGTATTAATGTCTATATACCAAGTATTAATGTTTATATATCATGTATTATCATCTATATACTAAGTATTATTGTCTGTATACCATCATCATCACGTGCCATATCGGTTGACGTAGACGATCATGTCCTTCCACAATCTTCTATCCACAGTGCACCGTATCAATTCTGTTGTTGACTGTTTACCACGTCATGACACAAAGCTATCTAGTATTTTCTCTCTTTGTCTTCCATGATGTATTTTGCCAGTTGTAACCAAGTATTCTAACTTTCCACTTCTCATGATGTGCCAGAAAAATATTGACTGTTTCTTTCTGTTTTTTTAGGAGCTCCCTTTTTGTGTTGGCATCTTTGAGAATTTCCTCATTGGTTTTTTTAGCTGCCCAGGGAACTTTCAACATTCTTCTGAGAAATCCCATCTCTGTGGTCTCTAACCATCAATGCCCTCCGAGATATGGGAAGGGCACAGGACTTCGACAACCATGTGTCCATGTCACTCCTTCAGATGAAAGAGATGGGAGTAGAGATGGGCACAGCCAGAAATGAGAAACTTAGTGGGGGTGTGAGAAGACTTATCAACCAACTCAGAACTGGAGTCGTCAGTTGCTGGACACTGCAGGACTTGCTGAGGAGGGACAGCACCTATTGACAAGTTCGGAGTGCAATGATGATGACCCGCAAAATAACTCAATAACTCATCCTGGCACGATGTGGTTCTAGCTGCAAGAAACCCTGCAGGAGTGTTTTGCGGCTTTCAATTTATTGATGTTTCCAAAATTCTTTCTACTAAAACCTTGCAATTATCTTGTTTAACAGCTTTTCTGACATCCTGAGCAAATTATACAAAAAGAGGTGTGTTTTAGATCAATTTTCATTTATTTTCTCACATATATTTCACATTTTTAAAACATTATGAAAAACGGCATGGCCACAGTGCACCAAACCACTTGGTAATGGAAGTGTTGAGTGGCAGTTTTGGAAACTATTTCAGGTTTTGAGCCTTCATTCAAGATGACTGATTTCAAATATATAAAGCAGGTATGACTTACCTGTCTACGAATGTAATTGATGAGCTTGACCTTCTGGTAGAAGTTTAACTGTAACCTGTTGTTGACTTCCAGCAGATCAAAGCTGTGTCGAGTCTGGAGGTGGAGATTACAAAATGTCAGAAAATGAGAATTATTTGAAGTATTATTTGAAGTATTATTTGGAGTATTATTTGAAGTATTATTTGGAGTATTATTTGAAGTATTATTTGGAAAGCAGACTAATTTTACTAAAGATAAAGGTCAAGTATGAGACTAGAATTGGCATCTTAACACGTGAGTTTCCACACACATGTGCTCGGCTGCCTATCCAGAAATGTTCTGAGACTTCTGGATAGTGTTGCTTCAAGCATCGAAACTCACGATTTGGGACGGCATTCCTCACCTTCCCAGAGTACTACCTTGGTATCCATTTCTGCCAGCAGCTGGGTTAACCATGGGGCTATTTTTTTTTCCAACTACGAGTACAATTCACATTGCTTCCTGCTGGAATTGAACACAGGTTGTCCAAACATAGGTAGCCTAGTCAGGTGGTTTTTCCCAATTAGGCTACTGAAGCCCCCAATAATTTTAGTGACCATATGAAGGTGATAGAGCTGCGATAGCTCAGTGGTTTGTGAACTGGACTACAAAGGACAAGGGGTAGGGTTCGACTCCAACCGACAGCTTCCAGGTTAACCCAGCCTTTAATGGGTACTGGATTTTTTCTGGGAAAGTAAAGCGGCACGGGCGTAATACTGACCACATTACCCCAAAAATCATGTGCTGAAGGTCTGTAAAATTTATTGACACTAACACCATATTCCCTATACGCCACTTGGCGTGACGGGGTTCTTTACTTTTTATTTGAAGTTGATACCAAGTTTGGAACAAGTCAAATAACATAACCACCAACTTCAGATGCCAAGTTTGGAACAAGTCAAATAACATAACCACCAACTTCAGATGCCAAGTTTGGAACAAGTCAAATAACATAACCACCAACTTCAGATGCCAAGTTTGGAACAAGTCAAATAACATAACCACCAACTTCAGATACCAAGTTTGGAACAAGTCAAATAACATAATCATCAACTTCAGATGCCAAGTTTGGAACAAGTCAAATAACATAATCATCAACTTCAGATGCCAAGTCCAAAAGCATTGATGATCACGTCTCTACAATGAATACTGTCCTCAATATTTCTGAACAGTTCTGATGGTTATCTCTTTCCATGACAGAATGTCAAGCAGTACAGTACTTTCAGTTATACATATACAAATATTTACAACCTGGTTAAGATAAGAAAATATTGAGAAACTCTAATCATAGGGGATACAAAAACATAACAAACCTTCATGTGTTCTTGAAGGTCAGCTTGTAACACACAGGACATGTCACAGAAGAGACACACAACTTTGGTCTCAGATTCTTCAACCCAGCCTGACCACTCCCTTTGAATATAAAGAAATAAACAGTAAACAAAGAAATAAACAGTAAACAAAGAAATAAACAGTAAACAAAGAAATAAACAATAAAAACAAAAAAGATTAAATTAAGCAATGGCCTTACTGTTTTACTTTTACTCTTTGCATATGTTGAACATGATAATAACTGAATAGCAAAGCAAGCCCTCATGTGAGAAACAACATGTAGGAGAAAAGAGGCCAACCCAGAAAGACACTGAGAAGAACATTGATCAGAGAGGCAAAGGCAGGAGGAATTGGCTCCCTCAATGAGATTGAGATGCTTGCACAAAACAGAGACAAATGGTGAGATTTGGTAAATGTTTTTTTGCAAGATTGAGACTGCTAGAAAGCAAATTTAAAAATAGAGGAAGAGTATCTGGGTCTATGCTCTAAGGGCTAGCCACGGCTCAAAAGGTCAAGAAAGATAGATAGATTACTCTTTTACATTTGATTTGTCTTGTTCGGTTGCTTGATTAAAATAAATTTATGTATATCTTATTTCTTCTTCTGCATTTGTCAATTTTAAAAAATCATATATATCTTACTTTTCTGCATTCATCATTGCATTCAAGTCCATAAGTGCTCAAACACAACAGCTGTAGATTTGGCATGTGGAAACAGTAGATGATGTGTAGCTACATTTGCCTAACCGAAATGAACCTGCTATAATAAGTACTTTCCAACACACTCAAACATTGACAACACACCTTATCACATGTCAATCAATTAAAGAAGACAGGCACCTTTGCACAGGTGGGGTGTTGGACTTTTGAGAATTTTCTCAATTGTCTTTTTGGCTGTCCAGGACCACTCAACATTATTCTGAGAAATCTCATCACTGTGGCCTTTAATTGTCTTTTTATTTGTTTGTCTGCTGTCCTTGATTGCCTTTCTTAGGTCAAAAGTGACTCTCTATAGCACCAATGAGTCCTCTTTCTCACATCTATTGACACTGATTTATTACACAAGATGCTTTTTACTTTCTCAAAAGCTACTTTGGCTTGTGCTACTTTGGTTTGTGCTACTTTGGCTTGTGCTACTTTGGCTTGTGATACTTTGGCTTGTGCTATTTTGGCTTGTGCTATTTTGGCTTGTGCTACTTTGGCTTGTGCTACTTTGGCTTGTGCTACTTTGGCTTGTGCTATTTTGGCTTGTGCTACTTTGGCTTGTGCTACTTTGGCTTGTGCTACTTTGGCTTATGCTACTTTGGCTTGTGCTACTTTGATTTTATTTATGTGTTCCATCTTTGATGTTATTATTGTTCTCACGTATATATGGCTCTGCACTTGTTTCAGAAGCTAAAGACAAGAATAATCCACCATCTTCTAAGCAGAGCCCCAACATATGATAATGCTGCAAAATGATAAAAAGATATCATTTCTTAACTTATTATTATCATATATATTAATGTTTATTATCAATAACTCAAATTGTTCTCAAAAGCATTTCTATCTTCACTTACTCCTCTTCGTCAGTGTCTCTCTCTGTCGACTTGATTAACCGGTTGTCCTCAGACTGCAAACTCTCCCAGTTTTTACCCATCTCCTGAAAGATACATAACAAAACTTCTGTCAGGTTTTCTTAAGAACAACAACTTGATGTAGTGTATATGTGCAACACCAATGACTATCTCATCAACACATTTGAGACCCAGGTCTGTCATGCATGCCATTCTAAGTCCTAGATTCATCCCAGCTACATACCCAGGGAGTCTGTCTATCAAATGTCCTTTGAAACCAACAAAGTCACACATTGCAGAAATACTAGACTCTCCAAATTTATCAACCTATGATAGTAAGCGTCACACTCTTGTACAAGACCTGCATTGTATCTTGTCATACATTTTATGTTCTGTTATGCTCTAGGTGAGTTTCTCAACCTCCACAAAGAAGCTGATGCCTACTATTTTTGCCTCTTGCTTAATGTTCTTTATCGTGTTTGCCTAGATCAGGATCCTTTTCCTTTTGGCCTCTGTTAATCATTTGAGAGCTTGCTCTGTGATTCTCTTGTTATCTCTTTTTATCACATGGCTGACAAATGCCATAGCTAAACTTAACCAAGCAGTATACAATATCATAAGCTGTAACAAAAGATCGTAGATGAAACTCATAGCTGACTGTAACCAAAGATTATACAATATCATAAGCTGTAACAAAAGATCGTAGATGAAACTCATAGCTGACTGTAACCAAAGATTATACAATATCATAAGCTGTAACAAAAGATCGTAGATGAAACTCATAGCTGACTGTAACCAAAGATTATACAATATCATATGCTGTAACAATAGATCATAGAAGAAACTCATAGCTGACTGTAACCAAAGATTATACAATATCATATGCTGTAACAAAAGATCATAGAAGAAACTCATAGCTGACTGTAACCAAAGATTATACAATATCATATGCTGTAACAAAAGATCATAGATGAAACTCATAGCTGACTGTAACCAAAGATTATATAATATCATATGCTGTAACAATAGATCATAGAAGAAACTCATAGCTGACTGTAACCAAAGATTATACAATATCATATGCTGTAACAAAAGATCATGGATGAAACTCATAGCTGACTGTAACCAAAGATTATACAATATCATATGCTGTAACAATAGATCATAGAAGAAACTCATAGCTGACTGTAACCAAAGATTATACAATATCATATGCTGTAACAAAAGATCATAGATGAAACTCATAGCTGACTGTAACCAAAGATTATACAATATCATATGCTGTAACAATAGATCATAGAAGAAACTCATAGCTGACTGTAACCAAAGATTATATAATATCATATGCTGTAACAATTGATCATAGAAGAAACTCATAGCTGACTGTAACCAAAGATTATACAATATCATATGCTGTAACAAAAGATCATAGAAGAAACTCATAGCTGACTGTAACCAAAGATTATACAATATCATATGCTGTAACAATAGATCATAGAAGAAACTCATAGCTGACTGTAACCAAAGATTATACAATATCATATGCTGTAACAAAAGATCATAGAAGAAACTCATAGCTGACTGTAACCAAAGATTATACAATATCATATGCTGTAACAATAGATCATAGAAGAAACTCATAGCTGACTGTAACCAAAGATTATACAATATCATATGCTGTAACAAAAGATCATAGATGAAACTCATAGCTGACTGTAACCAAAGATTATATAATATCATATGCTGTAACAATAGATCATAGAAGAAACTCATAGCTGACTGTAACCAAAGATTATACAATATCATATGCTGTAACAAAAGATCATAGATGAAACTCATAGCTGACTGTAACCAAAGATTATACAATATCATATGCTGTAACAATAGATCATAGAAGAAACTCATAGCTGACTGTAACCAAAGATTATATAATATCATATGCTGTAACAATTGATCATAGAAGAAACTCATAGCTGACTGTAACCAAAGATTATACAATATCATATGCTGTAACAAAAGATCATAGAAGAAACTCATAGCTGACTGTAACCAAAGATTATACAATATCATATGCTGTAACAATAGATCATAGAAGAAACTCATAGCTGACTGTAACCAAAGATTATACAATATCATATGCTGTAACAAAAGATCATAGAAGAAACTCATAGCTGACTGTAACCAAAGATTATACAATATCATATGCTGTAGCAATAGATCATAGAAGAAACTCATAGCTGACTATAACCAAAGATTATACAATATCATATGCTGTAACAAAAGATCATAGAAGAAACTCATAGCTGACTGTAACCAAAGATTATACAATATCATATGCTGTAACAATAGATCATAGAAGAAACTCATAGCTGACTGTAACCAAAGATTATACAATATCATATGTTGTAACAAAAGATCATAGATGAAACTCATAGCTGACTGTAACCAAAGATTATACAATATCATATGCTGTAACAATAGATCATAGAAGAAACTCATAGCTGACTGTAACCAAAGATTATATAATATCATATGCTGTAACAATTGATCATAGAAGAAACTCATAGCTGACTGTAACCAAAGATTATACAATATCATATGCTGTAACAATAGATCATAGAAGAAACTCACAGCTGATTGTAACCAAAGATTTTACAATATCACAAGCCATAACATTATATCAAAGCACACAGCTGAATGCAACCAAACACTTTACAATATCCAGGCACACAGAAGACTGTAACAAAAAATTATTTGCAATATCATAAGCTGTAAGTCTCCCAAAGATTGAACCCCACAGCTGTAACTAAAGATCACAGCTGTAACTAAAGATCACAGCTGTAACTAAAGATCACAGCTGTAACCAAAGATCACAGCTGTAACTAATGATCACAACTGCAACTCAAGATCACAGCTGTAACTAATGATCACAGCTGTAACTAATGATCACAGCTGCAACTAAAGATCACAGCTGTAACTAATGATCACATCTGTAACTAATGACCACTACTATAACTAATGATCACAGCTATAACTAATGATCACAGCTGTAACTAATCTCTCTCTCTCTCTCTCTGCGATCAGGACTCAATCAGAGTAGGATTCCAGACTCTCACATGAAGACAGCTGTCTGTTTAAGTGAATTGATTGACCCCACAGACAGAACATCATAATTAGAGTCTGTTAGATCCACCCTGATTGAATACCTGTTAAAATGTTGCACTGTGTTCTGCACCAGTGGCCCAGAGCATCCGATTTCAGCCAGCATTTTATTCAGGTTTGCTTTCCTTAGCCTTTGATTGTTCCCAATCTTCCTGCAAGGCAGCAGATTATCTTTTCTGTAGGGGGATTCTGCCCTTAGATGGTCAGCCCTCCCAGGTTTATGAGCACCATCTGCCCGAGTCACTAGAGGTGACTAACACAGACATGCACACACAAAGATATGAGATGTAACTAACACTGACATGCACACAACGATATGAGGCATGACTAACACTGACACACACCAAGATATGAGATATGACTAACACAGACATACACACACACACTAAGATTTGAGATGTGACTAACACAGACACACTCTAAAATATGAGATATGACTAACACAGATACACACACTAAGATATGAGATATGACTAAACACAGTCATGCACACACAAAGATATGAGACATGACTAACATAGACATGCACACACAAAGGTATGAGATGTGACTAACATAAACATGCACACAAGGATATGAGATATGACTAACACAGACATGCACACAAAGATATGAGATATGACTAACATGACACACACCAAGATATGAGCCATGGCTAGCACACACACACAAGCTAAGATATGAGCCATGGCTAGCACGGAAATACACCAAGATATAAACCATGGCCAGCACAGACACACGCCAAGATATGAACCATGGCCAGCACAGACACCCACTAAGATATGAGCCATGGCAAGCACGGATATACACCAAGATATGAACCATGGCCAGCACAGTTAGCCGTAACTAATGATCACAGCTATAACTAATGACCACAACTATAACCACAGACTATAGCACACTGTTGACTGTAACTGTGTAACTTACCATGTAGTTAACTATATAAAACCGGTCATACTCCTTGTTTTTAGGGTTAATTTTGCGATGTTGCTTCTTTCTCATGTGCTCCCGAAGACTTGCCTTGTCCTTGAATGACTTCTCACAGAAGAGACACAGTTGGCTATTTGGAGAGATGATAAACACTGTTATCTGAAAGCATTAATTGTGGACAAAGGACGCAGTCCTAGTGATGACAGTGATTGCTATTTAGATTTGTAAAGACAGCTCAGTGTCATCACTAACAATACATGTTGTTTATTTGTTTAGACTTTAGCACGGAATAGCATCACTGGAGAGGGGTAAAACCATATGTGCTAAATCGAAGTTCTGGCAACCAATAAAGTATTCATCCTGATCATTTATACTGTTCTAGTGAACGTGTCATGTTCTGGAAAATGGTGTACAGCTCGAGGTACACACTTCCAGACTGTTGTAATGGTCGTCGCGGGCAACGTGACGCCATGCTCCCATGCCGAATCCTGGTAGACTCTGTGATCAGTGACCATGCCCCACGAATAGCTGCCCCAACAAATGAAGCCAGACACCAACTTCAGTAAAACACTCGATCCAACCACAGTCAGGTGGTGAATATTATTTTTGCAGTTAAATAAAGATCTCACATCCCGTCCCAGGGCAAAGCCAGGGCCTGGTACCATTCCACTACAATCAATAGTCAGTCGCTAGCAGCATGAATCCACGCATGCTGGTGCACCAACCATGCTGACATTGTGGTCAGGTGAATGCAAATGGACTACCACTGTCACTGCAAACAAAAATCCAGACCAGAAGGAATCATTTGAAAAGACACTGCAGCAAAAAAGTCACCAGTTCCAAACCTAATGGCCCACTACACCAACCGGAAGCTGTTTGTTTATGCCAGCTTTATCTCCAGCAGAGTCTCAGGAAGGGGGGGATAAGGGGTTTGAATGTTGCATAAATATAACTTTTTTCCACTTCTACACCAGCAACCATGTGCTCAGCCATACTGACATATATTCTCTGACTTCAGAGGTACTCTAATTTTTGTTATCGTTAGAGTTTTGGTGTTCGACTTCAGAGGTACTCTCATTTTTGTTATCGTTAGAGTTTTGGTGTTCGACTTCAGAGGTACTCTCATTTTTGTTATCGTTAGAGTTTTGGTGTTCGGGTGTGGACTTTTCCTATAAATGTTGCTAGGACAGCAGCCATTTTTGGCCTACTCTTTTCTATCTTTTAACTGCCTGGGTTTTTTTTTACGTTTGTGAATGCACACGGAACCTCACCATTATCCAAGGGGGCTAGACATCAGATCTCATTACCCAGAGACCAGTAGAGAGTAAAAATCCAATTAATGACAATTTTAAAAAACCAAAAAATAAAGAGCCCCATGATCAACAAGACAAACTCAGGGGAAAAAAGGAAGGAGCATAAACAACAGATTAAAGATATGTGATAACTTACTTGTCAAGTTTTGATTGGATAAGATCAAACAGCTCATCAGTGTACACTGAAAAAGAAAAATTACAAGATGAACTGACTAAATGACTAGAAAGAGAATTAACTTGGAGTCAAATTACATTACAGGCTGAGCACAAAAACAGTCTTTGATTTCCATCAGATATAGAGTGTAACTTTACTGGAATATGCTTACACATTGGCAGCTACAGCTGATACAGCTTCATGCGGTATTACACACTGTCGATGTGCACTCCACCCATTACTCAGCAACCATTGATATGATAATTGAGCTCAGACCAGACTCCTTGCAGCATATCAGGCGTGATCAAATTTACAACTTGAGTGATGTGCCCCTGTAGATTATTCAGGGTTGTGGGGAGTATAGGTATGTACACCCTGTCCTTCATGTAACTCCAAAGGAAAAAACTCACTGTTAGGTCCGGTGATCTCAGAGGGGGAACGGCATACCTGCAGAACACCTGGTATTTAGTCAAATGCAGCCAATCCATCTTCTGTGTGGCGGTGCTCAGTGAGAAATTTGCAGACAGCGAGATGCCAATGCTGCGGTGCCCCATCCTTCTGGAACAGGCAGCCACCGCCCTCAGCAGCTAGTTCTGGAATCAACCAAGAGGTTAGCATTTCCAGGTGAATCAACAGGTGTTTTTGTGCTCGCCCTTTATAACAATTTTTAATTAGAAATATCAAGCTTACAGCACAAATGACAGATTTAACAACATTTATGTTTTCATTGAGGTTGGGAGGCTGAGCAACATATGTGCTGAAAGTGATCAGCAACTTATAGCTAGCTAACTGTTTGTATCATGATAAGTAAAACCAAAACTGATCAAGGTCTAACTCCAAAAGAAGAGATAGTTGGAAGCAGATATGAGGTAACTTGGTAATAATGACAAGGAGGAAAGTGGCGGCTGAAAATTAGAAATAATTGTAGAGACAACCATTTGTGGGGAGATGTTATCAATGACACAATAGGCTTGGTGATTATTTATTTATTTGTTTATTTGTTTATAATCCAAATTATTTTTAAAGAAATAATACAAATATATTGTCAATGGATTGCATGCCCATTGTAGAACATTATACTCATTACAGCCCATTGGAACTAATCTCTGTCTCTAGCTAGATCTCTGAATTCTTCTGCTGTGAAGTTCAAGATCCCTCTGATGTTTTGATCTACCTCCATCTTGTCTTCCTGAAACCACACCGTCCATTATTGTTCTCTCCAAGGTATCCTAGGGATTTTTCTGCAGCATTGTGTTTCAAACAAACCAATTTTCTTTGTTGTTGCTTGTGTGATTGTCCATGATTCACAACCACATATCACTATTGGGATGCAAATATATAATAAAGTGAATTAAATAAACAAAACTTGTGTTGAAGCAAACAGAGCTTTAAATTATTACTCCTCCATTTACAAATAAGGGGAGCCGCGATAGCTCAGTGGTTAGTGAACTGGACTACAAAGGACAAGAGGTAGGGTCCGATCCCAACTGACGGCTACCGGTTCACCCAGCCCTTAATGGGTACCGGATGTTTTTCTGGGAAAGTAAAGTGGTACGGGCGTAATACTGACCACATTACCCCAAAAATCATGTGTCGAAGGTCTGTAAAATTTATGGTCACTAACACCATATTCCTTATACGCCACTTGGCGTGATGGGATACTTAACTTTTTTACTTTATTTACAAATAAAAAGGTTCCCACTTTGTGGAGTATTAAGAAAATGGTGATAGTGCCAAAATTTGTCAATGACCAAAGGCATTAATGGGGTTAGTAGCATGCAAGGATATCTTACTTTACCACAGAAAACTTCTGGTACCCATTTTCAGGGGTTGATGAACTCCAGAAGTCAATCAGTTGGAAGAAAAAAAATGTACAACCATTTGAAAACCGAGCATCCCCCAACAGCAGCAGATGAGTGCACACAAACCATTTTGCTGCTACTGCTTGTTTTGTCGATGGATATAAACACTGTCAATACAATGATACCAACCTAAGTTGTCAGGCTGGCCCATATGAAATGTGTGGTCTCTCAACAGGTGGTCAAACAGAACAGCTCTGAAACGATGGTGAACATTGAAATCATTTATCATTTGGTAAGTGTGAATAATATTTGTGTACATTAACGTCCAGAGTTGACAATTTTAAATATATGGGTAGCACGTTAACACAAGACAATAACCAAGAAACAGAGATAGATATAAGGTGTAACAAAGCATGCCAAGTTATAGGTCAAGTATCAACACTATTGAAAAACAAAGCAATAACTACGGAAGCAAAAAAGGGCAATATACAAATCAATTTTTCTACTAACTCTGTGCTATCAGTGCCAGAATTGGACGCTGGACTCTAGAACAATAAGAAAGATAACGACCACCGAAATGAAATGTGTCAGAAGAATGACAGGAAACAGCTCAAGGGACAGAGTAAGAAACACTGACCTGAGGAAGAAACTCGAAATTGAACCAGCCATCGAATACATAAAGAAACAACAGATAAATTGGTTCGGCCACATAACAAGACAGAAAGAACTAACAATGAATCAAAGAGCCATAAACAAACGCTACGAAAACGTCAGATTAAGAGAAGACCGAGAAAGAGATGGATAAAGGGAATACTAGAGTCACTAGGAGGAATAACATCAGAAGAGGCCAACAGAAGAGCAAAGAATCGCAGATTGTTTCTCCCTCGATGCCAACGGCAACAGAAGAAGGATAGAAGAAGAAGAAGAAGAATGTCCAGAGTTAAATGTTAAGAGTTCAGGACATGCAGTTTTCAGTTTTTCACCATTTTTTCATTTTAAGATACAGCTACTTCTAATTGGCTAAAGTGTGTAACAGAAGAAGCATGTGAATTCTATATTTCTGGAAAGACACAAGTGGGAAAACCAACTAAAGTAAAGATAAAGGTACAGTATGAGACTTGAATCTGCATCTTAGCACGCAAGTTTTCACCCATATGTGCTCGGCCGGCTATCTAGAAGTGTTCTGAGACTTCTGAATAGTGTCGCTTTAAGCATCGAAACTCACAATGTGAGTCGGCATTCCTCACCTTCCCAGAGTGCTACCCTGATACTCGTTTCTGCCAGCGACTGGGTCAACAGCGGGGTATTTTTCTTCCAACAATGAGTACGACTCACACTGCTTCCAGCTGGTATCGAACACAGGTTGTCCGAAAGTAGGTAACCCAGTCAGGTGGTTCTCCCAACTAGGCTATGAAGGCCCCCAACTAAGGTACCAGTGACAAACAATCCTATACAGCATAGAAATAGCTGAAGCTACAGGAAGAGCATTAGGGTAAAGGCATCGAGATGCATAGAAGTGTAAAGCTTCTGTAAAGCTGATAAAACTATTCAACCTTTTCCTTTTTTTTAATAATTTTCAGGAAGAGCATTAACTACTAGTTGAGTACCCAACAACCCACAAGTGGCTTTGAAACAATTTTTAACAAAATTATTGGCTTTCTTTAACATTCACACCAAAAGAGAGCTAATTCCAAAAATTAGGAAGAAACAATCATCATTTTTGGCCAGGTAATGAGAATGAGAAGGGAACAGCTGGAATATATTGTGACAACTGGGAAAAATTGAGGGACGAAAAGATAGAGGGAAGCAAAGAGAAAAGATACCAGACAGCTTAAGAGAATGGCTTGGCAGAAGGTCAACAACAAAAATGATAAATAACTGTTAAGATAGAAAGTTGTGGACATAATCACCTACGCCAGCAGGTATGGTACTTGATGATGATTTTTGACACTCTACTAGGACCCATCAATATAATACTGCTGTGCTGTGTTATTTTCTTTCTTTAATTTTGTTATCTAAAAACACAAGATAATTATTATAAAAATAAACCATACCTGTTACCACAGAAAGTCTGTTTACAAAACAGGCACTGCCGGCAAAACTTGCTCTCTTCACGTTCCCTCTGCTGCTGAGCCAAGACAGCTTCCTACCAACAAAAAAAAATAAATAAAAATTGAAATCGCACAAAAATTAATTGCTAAATAGTTGTAGGAAACACTTTGTACAGAGCTTTGCAGCAGGAGGCAATCTGATCATCAGAAGTGAGACCCCCATAGAGCTAGTGTTTCGGCCAAGCTTCTTGACACTAGGGGAGGTGGGCCCGCCTGGGTCATGACTCCCAGGTGTCGACCTCCTGCTGCATTGCGTCCAAGGCTTACACAGTATGTTCGACACAAAATAACTACACTTAGTACGCAAAACACTCTAAAATAGTTTAACTTACCTGTTTTGGCTTATCCTAGCAAGTTGCTGTGCTAAATATGTTTAATACATACCATTTTTGGGTCATGAAAGATTTATGATTATCTGTCCAAGTCGACTAAGAGCCACTTGAAAAGTTTCAGGTAAGGTACTTCTGCTTAGTTTAGTCGAAGGTCATTTTTATTGCACAACAATCAACTCCAAAGTGCTTGGATCTCCTCCCCAGCACATTCCCTGTGTAAAGCATTCCTGTCACATGCTAGTGAAAGAATTGAAGATAGCTTCAGCTCAGACGCTCCACAGCACAGGCAAAGACTTTTGTCCTTCTCGGCGTAGCGCTCGATTCTGGCTTCTCCAGTTTTGACCTGATGTTCATGCAATCTGGATATGGCTATTGAGTCATGATCATTTCTTGAAACATTGGCTTGCTTTGCCTCCCTGAGGGCATTCAGAATATTGGCCCTGTCCACTGCACGTCCACTTTCTATAGCAGCCATTTCAGCAAGTCTGTCTGCTTGTTCATTTCCTCTCACACTTGGGTACCCAGGCACAAAAATAAAATAGTTTTGTTATCTCGTCAACAGAAGATGGATCCCTTGAATACATGATGGCAACAGAAGGCGATTACCATCTTTCTGGCATCCCCCTGCATCATCTTTCAATTTCAAACATATGGACCTCGTTCCTCCTTCGGAAGTTCTTGAAAGGAAGTTGAGATAGTGGGACTGGGTGAAGCACTATCTCCATATTCTGTGCCTAGGCATAGTAGGCAAAGTGAAATGAGGAAGAAAGCACCAATGTAAACTTGGCACATGGAACGTAAGAACCATGTGCCCTGGACTTGTTAAAGTTAACACACTGAAAGAAGGGCAAATTAGAACAACAGAACAGCCCTCATAGACCCTGTGGATCAGTGAGCCTGACTTGTTCATTCTGAGGCCGAGTGTGTTTGTCAAACATTGGTAGAATCAGTCATGAGAGAAGCTGTTTGACAAAAACAAACCCTAAAAAAGTAAACAATAGCCTCCACTAAACCGTCTGACAAGATGAAAAGGGTCATACATGATGGCATTACACATGATAAATTAAAATTATAATAAAAGCCGGATTTTTATTGTAAGGTTTAAATTGTAAGGCGATACAGCAACATATCCTTAAGATACCAAATGCTCTTCATCAGACAATTTTCTTCTGATCAGACTGGATGAGACAAAATAAATCATGAAATAAAATGTAACTTAATTGAAGAAGTCCCAACTCTTAAATTCATTATGTGATGTATCATTCATCGATTGAGTTATTTAGTTTCTCGACCTTGTTAGCAAGTTTATCTCAGCAATTTAAGATGTCTAACTCAAAGGATGGATGACACCTCACATAATGAATTACAGAGTTGGGACTTCTCCATAAACTGGGGACATACAGCAGCTGATGAATCAAACCTAAATGTTCATGAAAACAATCACTTTAATTGTTTAAAGCCAGGCAGTAGATTTTTTTTTTTATTGTGAAATGTAGGCATCCAAATAGATAACAGATTCAGCATTCAGGAAAAAAAAGTTTGAGGATTTGAACTTTGCAGACATTCTTGCACAAATAAAAAGTGTAGACATATGACAATCTGACATGACTGTCTGATAAATACAAACATGGGCAAGATAAATGATAAAGTGGAATCACTAGCAGAAAATATAAACTTTTAAGAATAAATTAAATAGAGAAGGAACAAGACCTGCACTCATTCACCCAACAACAAACACACAGCAAAATTTGAAAAGCTAAGACTAAAATGTTAAATACAGACATACTTTGATTTATGATCGTTCACTTTGCGATTTTTCCGACTTATGATACAAACGTGAGTGATGGGATTATAGCGCAATGTTAGAATTAATGGAGAGTTACTTCCCTAACTTCTTGCTTCAGAGACTTACATTTACATTTTATTGTATACTTTTAATTTCTCTGTTTCTTTCATAGAATAATTGTGTGAATGTATTCTTTCATAGAATAATTGTGTGAATGTATTCTATCTATCTATTGACCTTTCGAGCCGTAACCGGCCCATAGGGCGTAGACCAAGATACACCTTCTCCTATATGAATTTTTGTTCTAGCAGTTTTCTTTTAAAGATATTTTATCAAATCTCGCCATCTGTCTCTGTTCTGTGCAAGCAGTTCTATCTCATTGAGGGAGCCGATTCCTGCTGCTCTTGCCTCTCTCATCAATGTTCTTCTCAGTGTCTCCCTGGGTCTTCCTCTTTTTCTTTTACCTGTTGTTTCCCATATGAGGGCTTGCTTTGCTATTCGATTATTATCTCTTCTCATCACATGTCCAACGTATGACCATCGTCTTTTCTTTATTACTGAAGATATTAGTGGTTGATTGGCGATTTCTCTAATTTCCTCGTTTGTTTTGAATTCGTTCCATTCTATACCAAGTATTTTCCTTAGACATTTATTTTCGAATGCGTTCAACTTTGTTTCTATATCTCTTGTTGTTTTCCAGCTTTCACACGCATACGTAAGGGTTGATAGTACATTTGATTTGAATAGCCTAAGTTTTGTGTTTGTGCTAATGAGTTTTGATTTCCACAACTTTTCAAGGCTTCTGAAAGACATTGCTGCTTTAGCCAGTCTGATTCTAATTTCTTTGCTCGTATCCCCTTCTCGATCAATGTGACTTCCAAGATAGATGAAGTGATCGATCTCTTCTACTGGTTTGTTTTCCATGTATATTTTGTCACTTGTTGGAATTAAACTTTTCATGACTTTAGTCTTTTCATGATTGACCTCAAGCCCAATTTTGCTGGCTATTGATGATAGTTCATTTGTGTTTTCCTGCATCGTTTTTATCTGATTGCTGATGAGAACTATGTCATCAGCAAAGTCCAGGTCCTCCAAATGGTCTCCTTGTAATCCATTCGATGCCTTTATTACCAGTGCAGCATTTCTTCATTATGAAGTCCATAACAATTCCAAATAACAAGGGCGATAAAATACATCCTTGTTTAACCCCAGTTTCTATTGGGAAACATTCGCTCAGTCCTTCCTCTGTTCGAACTGCACATGTGTAACCATCATACATGTCTTTGATAATATTTATGATTTTTGATGGTAAGCCATATTGCTTCAGAATTTTCCACAAAGAATCTCTATGAATACTATCAAATGCTTTTTTGAAGTCGATGAAGTTAAGTACAAAAGGTTTTTGCTTTTCAATGTGTTCCTCCAATATAAGTCGTAGAGTGAAAATGTGGTCAAGACAGCTTCTCCCTTTTCTAAACCCAGCCTGTTCTTCACGCATTACTGTATCTATTGAATCCTTTATTCTATTTAGGATGATTTTACAGAATAATTTTGAGGCAACTGACAAAAGTGTCACGCCTCTCCAATGGTTACAATCTCTAAGATTGCCCTTTTTTGGGATCTTAACAATGATTCCTTTTTTCCATTTATGAGGCGTCTTCTCTGTTTTCCAAATGATGTTGAACATTTTTTGGAGATGTATTAAATTATGGCTATCAATTGCCTTGAGGATCTCAGCTGTTAACTTATCCTCTCCAGCAGCCTTGTTATTGGTCATTAGCTTTAAGGTGGTTTCTATTTCACTCAAGGTGAAGTCATCTAAATTTACATCTAATTCTGCTGCTGGTGTTTCAGCTTCAAAATCTATTAAACTGTGAGGTAGTGGACGGTTAAGAATTTCTTTGAAGTGTTCCGCCCAACGGGCTTTTATGTCTGCGCTTGTTGTTAGCATTAATCCAGATTTGTCTAGAATTGGTGTTCCACTGGATGTATAGGTGTTTGTCAGCATCTTTTGTACAGTATAAAGAGTTCTGCTGTCTCCTGTAATTGCAGCTGTCTCTGCTTTCTCTGCCAAGTTGTCTATATAAGCTCTTGTATCTCTTCTTGCCGAACTTTTCACTTTGTTGTCTAATTCTTTGTATGTTGCTTTTGCCAGAACCTTTCCAAGATCTGTCTTTACATTAGTCATGGCTCTCTTCGCTTCTCTTCTTTCTTTGATGTATTTCCATGTGGTGTCTGAGATCCAAGCTCGTTTTTCCATTTTCTTCAGTCCAGCACTTGCTTCTGCTGCTGTCATTAGTATGTGAATGTATTACAATATAATAATATTTACATACAACATTACATACTCAATAGTCACTGGCGTGTCTTGGGCTATTTCTGACTTTACCACGGGCTATTTCTGACTTTATGATGGTTGCTCATAATCTTGCATATATCTTAGGATATCATATGATACTTTTGACTTATGATATTTTTTATTATGATGAATTTTTCAGAACTTCTTCATAAGTCGGGGTATGTCTGTATAACCTAAACTGAGCAGTTGTATGTTATTACCAGTTTCTTCCTCTGCAGATGCTCTCTGATGTTCTTGTCCTCAGGCAAGGCATCACACAGAAGATGGAACTCTTCTCTTGGAACTGAAATCATCACATCAGACAACAACAAACATTTGAAAACATTCAGTAGACACATTTATGTTTGTTGTTTGTTTGTGTGCGCCAGCTTTATATCTCTAGTGTAGTCCCAAAGGACTGAATTTTTCATGAAAACAATTTTACCCACTTTATACACACTGGCAGGTGTGTGCTAGGTGTCCTTCAATAATACAGGTAGATATCCCCAAACTTCAGAGGTACTCTCATTTTTTATTGCTGCTTTGAGTACAATGTTACTATGAATTTTGCCCTGAGAGCAGCCTTTGTGACCTACTCTTTACAGTTTCCAACTGTCAAAAGTTATATAACATGCACAGAGTGTGTACGTGACCTCCAATGTTTCACCTTTATCCACAAGGACTAGACATTAGATCTAATTACCCAGAGATCACGGGATAGTAAAGCCAAGAAGAAATCACAGACTTATAGAGAAAAATTCCCACCAGGATTTGAACCTAGGAGTTTCATGTCCAGAGGCTGATGTCCTACCTCTAGACCACCCAGAAAAATTATAATAAATTTGTAAGTTCTATTTGTTGCACAGATTTAAAGAAAAACAGCCTTAAAAATTATAACAAAATACTTTTGGCTTTAGGATCAATAGTCTTTTTGTCTGTCTAGCCGGGTCTGGTGTCTTTTTTTTTTTCTGGCGTTGACTACTAAACAAACTAAGACTACAAAACCCGATGATCACTAAAGAAATGAATAATTCTCTTCACCGTCTCTCCTTAAAAGGACATTAAGTGAGCATAGACCCGTTGTGTTGTTTATTTGCGACTTTCAGTCCAACACATCCGACTTCAGCAAAGTATTTTTGGGTACAAATAATAATACATAAATATTATTATATGGGGAACTTCCGAGGCGATAATAGGGAATAATAGAACAAAGCTTCTTTTATTAAAAAAATAATAAAAGAATTCGTTTTTTTCTATTGTTGTTTGTCTGTCAATTTTTCCGAGTGCTAACACATACTTCTTTGTTCTATTATTCCCCATTTTTGGGTACCAGGTTGCCTTCCCCTTTTGATCTCTACTCACTTGGCCAGACTAGACTGGTTAGTCTGTTACTGAAGGCACCACAAAGGGTGGAGGAACCAGCCTTTTGACCTGTCCAGTTTGGTGATCCTTTGGTAGCACTGCTACCACTAGAACAACTCTTGGGTATATGGGCACACAGGCTCCTCTATCACTTTACGTTGAAGACACATCAGTGTAACAGATTTGTACAAATGCTCTACTGGTAAGGATTTAATGCATAAGACCTAATTTTATAGTAAAACATCTATTGAGTTATAAGGTTACATGGTGTCAGATCTGATCTGTCATGGCTGAAGTCATCATAGCTGGCTCTTACCAAATTCTGAAGTAAAATAGGTAGAGTTGTGTAAAGAAATGAAATACAAGAAGAAACAGCACTGAGCCCCTAACCCTCAACTAATATAGCATGTGAGGTTGAAATACCTGACAAACATTTTCAGTATTTGTAGAAAATATACTTACTTTAATTACCTACTTAATTTACTTACCTATTGCCATCTTTAGTTGCATTTCAGCATTGAGAAAAACAGAATCTTCAGATCAATGATGTCTCTCAAGAACTGTATTCAATGTAGACCCAAAAAAATTAGAGGGTTCTTCCACATGATGTATGGATGTTTCAGATTTACGGGGAATATGGCTTTAGCGTCCACATTATTCAACAACCAATGGCACATGTTATGAGTTATGTAGTTGGTTATCACACCAGACCACCCAAATTTCCATGAAAAATCAAGTACCAACTTAAGACTGGGCGAATCTAGGAGCCATCTATTAGGATTGAACCCAACTTCATGTTGTTAAAAGTCCAGTCAACTGAGCTACTTCCCAAAGTTCAATGTGATGTCAATTTAATTGAGTCATAATCTTCCAGATCTTGCTTGTCCCCTTTTCCCATTGAAATGTAGCAAACTCTTGTCTTGGTAAGAGCCAGCTCTGATGGTCTTACCGGTAGATTCAGTACCTGTACAAATTTGCTCCTCTGATGTGTCTCCGTCACAAAGTGGTAGAGATGCCTGTGTGTCTATATCCACAAGTGCTGTTCTAGGGGTAGAGATGCCTGTGTGTCTATATCCACAAGTGCTGTTCTAGTGGTAGAGAAGACTGTGTGTCTATATCCACAAGTGCTGTTCTAGTGGTAGAGAAGCCTGTGTGTCTATATCCACAAGTGCTGTTCTAGTGGTAGAGGAGCCTGTGTGTCTATATCCACAAGTGTTGTTCTAGGGGTAGAGAAGCCTGTGTGTCTATATCCACAAGAGCTGTTCTAGTGGTAGAGAAGCCTGTGTGTCTATATCCACGTGCTGTTCTAGTGGTAGAGGAGCCTGTGTGTATATACCCACAAGTGCTGTTCTAGTGGTAGAGGAGCCTGTGTGTCTATATCCACAAGAGCTGTTCTAGTGGTAGAGGAGCCTGTGTGTATATACCCACAAGTGCTGTTCTAGTGGTAGAGGAGCCTGTGTGTATATACCCACAAGTGCTGTTCTAGTGGTAGAGGAGCCTGTGTGTATATACCCACAAGTGCTGTTCTAGTGGTAGAGGAGCCTGTGTGTATATACCCACAAGTGCTGTTCTAGTGGTAGAGGAGCCTGTGTGTCTATATCCACAAGAGCTGTTCTAGTGGTAGAGGAGCCTGTGTCTATATATCCACAAGAGCTGTTCTAGTGGTAGAGGAGCCTGTGTGTCTATATCCACAAGAGCTGTTCTAGTGGTAGAGGAGCCTGTGTGTCTATATCCACAAGAGCTGTTCTAGTGGTAGAGGAGCCTGTGTCTCTATATCCACAAGTGCTGTTCTAGTGGTAGAGGAGCCTGTGTCTCTATATCCACAAGAGCTGTTCTAGTGGTAGAGGAGCCTGTGTCTCTATATCCACAAGAGCTGTTCTAGTGGTAGAGGAGCCTGTGTCTCTATATCCACAGGTGCTGTTCTAGTGGTAGAGGAGCCTGTGTCTCTATATCCACAAGAGCTGTTCTAGTGGTAGAGGAGCCTGTGTCTCTATATCCACAAGAGCTGTTCTAGTGGTAGAGAAGCCTGTGTGTCTATATCCACAGGTGCTGTTCTAGTGGTAGAGGAGCCTGTGTCTCTATATCCACAAGAGCTGTTCTAGTGGTAGAGAAGCCTGTGTGTCTATATCCACAGGTGCTGTTCTAGTGGTAGAGGAGCCTGTGTCTCTATATCCACAAGAGCTGTTCTAGTGGTAGAGGAGCCTGTGTCTCTATATCCACAGGTGCTGTTCTAGTGGTAGAGGAGCCTGTGTCTCTATATCCACAAGAGCTGTTCTAGTGGTAGAGGAGCCTGTGTCTCTAAATCCACAAGAGCTGTTCTAGTGGTAGAGGAGCCTGTGTCTCTAAATCCACAAGAGCTGTTCTAGTGGTAGAGGAGCCTGTGTCTCTATATCCACAAGAGCTGTTCTAGTGGTAGAGAAGCCTGTGTGTCTATATCCACAGGTGCTGTTCTAGTGGTAGAGGAGCCTGTGTCTCTATATCCACAAGAGCTGTTCTAGTGGTAGAGGAGCCTGTGTCTCTATATCCACAGGTGCTGTTCTAGTGGTAGAGGAGCCTGTGTCTCTATATCCACAAGAGCTGTTCTAGTGGTAGAGGAGCCTGTGTCTCTATATCCACAAGTGCTGTTCTAGTGGTAGAGGAGCCTGTGTCTCTATATCCACAGGTGCTGTTCTAGTGGTAGAGGAGCCTGTGTCTCTAAATCCACAAGTGCTGTTCTAGTGGTAGAGGAGCCTGTGTCTCTAAATCCACAAGAGCTGTTCTAGTGGTAGAGGAGCCTGTGTCTCTAAATCCACAAGAGCTGTTCTAGTGGTAGAGGAGCCTGTGTCTCTAAATCCACAAGTGCTGTTCTAGTGGTAGAGGAGCCTGTGTCTCTAAATCCACAAGAGCTGTTCTAGTGGTAGAGGAGCCTGTGTCTCTAAATCCACAAGTGCTGTTCTAGTGGTAGAGGAGCCTGTGTCTCTAAATCCACAAGAGCTGTTCTAGTGGTAGAGGAGCCTGTGTCTCTATATCCACAAGAGCTGTTCTAGTGGTAGAGGAGCCTGTGTCTCTAAATCCACAAGTGCTGTTCTAGTGGTAGAGGAGCCTGTGTCTCTAAATCCACAAGAGCTGTTCTAGTGGTAGAGGAGCCTGTGTCTCTAAATCCACAAGTGCTGTTCTAGTGGTAGAGGAGCCTGTGTCTCTAAATCCACAAGTGCTGTTCTAGTGGTAGAGGAGCCTGTGTCTCTAAATCCACAAGTGCTGTTCTAGTGGTAGAGGAGCCTGTGTCTCTAAATCCACAAGTGCTGTTCTAGTGGTAGCAATGCTACCAAGGGATCACCCAAACTAGACACGTCAAAAGGCTAGGACCCCTACTCCAGTTCTTCACAGTGCCTCTAGTTACAGACTAACCAGTCTAGTCTGGCCAAGTTAGTGGGGATCAACGAGGAAAGGAAATCTGATACTAACAAATGCTATGCTGAAGCTGCATGTGTTGGACTGAAAGGCACAAATAAACCATAACACATCTACACCCACTTTAGGTCCTTTTAAGGATGAATTATGAAGAAGACTATCTATTTCATTAATAGTCTCCAGATGAATGATAGACCATCATCATCAAGTACCGGGCCTACTGGCTTAGGTGATCATGTCTCTCCACAACTTTCGATCTCGGCAGCTATTTAACATTTCTGTTGTTGACCTTCTGCCAAGCCATTCTTTTAAGCTGTCTGTTATTTTTTCTCTTTGCTTCCCTCTATCTCTTCGTCCCTCAATTTTTCCAGTTGTTACAATATATTCCAGTTGTTCTCTTCTCATTACATGGCCAAAAAATAATGATTGTTTCTTCCTAATATTGGAAATTAGCACTCTTTTTGCTTTGACCTCTCTCAGAACATCTCCAGAATGATAGATAGAAAGAAAGAAACAAACAAACAAACAAACAAACAAACACTTGTCTCTATTCTTTACTGTCTTTTCCTTACCGAAGGATCAACAAGCAGCTAACTGTTGACAAGCCTAAAGGTGCTGAGATTAGCAACAAATAAAGCCCCTCTGCTTTACCCAGACCATGGTCATCCCTGCAGAGTTTCTCAATTCTGGTCCAAACAATTCACATCTACATTCCCTTCTTCCCAGCCAGGTTGTCTTAACACATTCTGTACCACGAGCAGCAACAACTGGCTCTAGTTACTGATACATTGAAGCCTGGAGCCAGTTTTTTTGCGGTTTTTAATTTTTTGATGTTTCCAGTTACTTCCACTGAAACCTTGTTACTCATTCTCTTATTTAACTTTTTTTTCTGACTTCCAGAGCTAATTATACAAACAAACATTGTGTTTTAGATTATTTTCATTTATTTTCTATCTATCTATCTATTGTCCTTTCGAGCCGAAGACGGCACAGAGGGCAGAACCACAATCTCAAAAACAGAAACCTTGCGTGCCAAAATGGCACATATTGCAGAGATCACTGCTCTAAAATCTATGGCGCTGTTTCCATAACAATACTTTTTACAATGACAGCTTGTCAAGCCATCGATCAACCTCCTTAGTTGCCACTTATGACATGCCTGGAAGGTCACAGTGTCACTATTCTTTACCTCCCTCATAATGAGGCCCCGGTAACACAAGGGAAATTTATTTTCTAGCTGTTATTTAAAAAAAAAAATATTTGCAAAAACGGTTGTGTCGTAGTGTGTGTTACCTTTTGGTAAGGAATATGTTAACACTTTCCGTACGTTTCGCCGCACAGTGCGTCACACTCAATTTGATTAGTGTAAACCGTCATCAAACCATATTCTTTTTACAAGTCTTGTATCATCTTGGTATTGGTGAAATATAATACCTTGTTCAATTATCTAAAAATTCGCATATAATATTTTATATGTTAAATAAATATAAATATGTAGATTGATTCTTAAAACGATGAAAAATGCTGTCTCTGGCATCTTTTCCATTGCATTGATAAAAAGCTTCCGTACGGAAAAAGTTAAGCAGCTTATTGCAAGTTTTTATGTCAGAAGTAGTGTTTCCTTTCTGCTTGTCTCTATATTCAAATCTAGGAAGTAAATTAAAGGTTCCTTCCCCTCTCTTGCTGGGTGTTAGGGGAATATGGTGTCAGTGACTATATTATTCTATGATCATGGCACATTTTTGGGTGATGTGGTCGGCGTCACAGGAAGAGCTGATTAAAAACAGATTTCTTTGCTTTGTGCAAAACGTGTGTAACCAGAAAATGAACATTTACCTTCATCCAGTGCACCACTATTTGTAACAACTACTAGATAATGATAATTTACCTTCATCCAGTGCACCAGTATTCGTAACAACTACTAGATAATGATAATTTACCTTCATCCAGTGCACCAGTATTCGTAACAACTACTAGATAATGATAATTTACCTTCATCCAGTGCACCACTATTCGTAACAACTACTAGATAATGATAATTTACCTTCATCCAGTGCACCACTATTTGTAACAACTACTAGATAATGATAATTTACCTTCATCCAGTGCACCACTATTTGTAACAACTACTAGATAATGATAATTTACCTTCATCCAGTGCACCACTATTCGTAACAACTACTAGATAATGATAATTTACCTTCATCCAGTGCACCACTATTTGTAACAACTACTAGATAATGATAATTTACCTTCATCCAGTGCACCACTATTTGTAACAACTACTAGATAATGATAATTTACCTTCATCCAGTGCACCACTATTCGTAACAATAACTAGATAATGATAATTTACCTTCATCCAGTGCACCACTATTCGTAACAACTACTAGATAATGATAATTTACCTTCATCCAGTGCACCACTATTCGTAACAATAACTAGATAATGATAATTTACCTTCATCCAGTGCACCACTATTCGTAACAATAACTAGATAATGATAATTTACCTTCATCCAGTGCACCACTATTTGTAACAACTACTAGATAATGATAATTTACCTTCATCCAGTGCACCACTATTCGTAACAACTACTAGATAATGATAATTTACCTTCATCCAGTGCACCACTATTTGTAACAACTACTAGATAATGATAATTTACCTTCATCCAGTGCACCACTATTCGTAACAACTACTAGATAATGATAATTTACCTTCATCCAGTGCACCAGTATTCGTAACAATTTTAGAGCAGAACTCAGAGAAAGGTTTCTCCTGAAAGCGGGCCTTCCAGTACCTGAGGTACCTGGCAAGTAAAGTTAGTTGACTGATTGATAACAAAATGAAAGTTAACTTAAACAAATTATATATGCCAGATTGTAAACAGAAACTAACCATCTTTTAATTAAACTCTACCTGGCCACAGAATAGCAAAGTAGCCAGTGACTTGCTCACCCTGTTATTTAATTAGTGAAGCAAAGGTTCTCTCCCCTGCCATGCTAGACGAATGAGATATATGATGTTATAGTGACATTTGTTATCATGACTACGGCACATTTTTGGGTGATGTGGTCAGTAACACACCAGGCCACCTTTACTTCCCAGAATAATCTCTGGTACCCATTTTTAGAGGCTGGGTGAACCCTGGAGCTTTGATGGTCAAAAAAAAAAAAACTGCCCCATCTGGGAATTGAACCTACACACTTCTCATCAGGAAACGAGCACTAACCACTCAGGCTCTGATTAAGGTAACCGCTAAATTGTCTACTTCACATGATCTGTGAAGTCTTTCACAGTGTGCCCAAGGTCTGGCAACAAACATTCACCCACATTTGAATTATCCTGCAGCATGCAGAGAGGCAAGAGCAGCAGGAATCGGCTCCCTCAATGAGATGAGCTGCTTGCACAGAACAGAGACAAATGGCGAGATTTGATAAAAGATCTTTACAAGGATTGAAAAGTGCTAGAATAAAAATTTATAGAAGGAGTATCTGGGTCTATGGCCTATGGGCCGGCTATGGCTCGTGAGGTCAATAGATAGATGTTGTACTTTGCTTCGTCTCTCATCTCCCCACCAGATTCACTGTTTAGACGTTCTTGACATTTTTTTAGTCTCTTTTCAACACATCACCTATCCAACTCCATCTTCTCCCTGTTATTGCTGCGTGCATCACCACTTAGTTGCACCTCTTGACCAGCTTTAGTTGCTGATTTTATTCTTCTTCTGCCAGCTCATATAAAATAATAACTATCTTCATGTTATTTTTTCTCTCTTCTTCTGCCAGCTCATATAAAATAATAACTATCTTCATGTTATTTTTTCTCTCTTCTTCTGCCAGCTCATATAAAATAAAACTATCTTCATGTTATTTTTCCTCTCTTCTTCTGCCAGCTCATATAAAATAATAACTATCTTCATGTTATTTTTCCTCTCTTCTTCTGCCAGCTCATATAAAATAATAACTATCTTCATGTTATTTTTCCTCTCTTCTTCTGCCAGCTCATATAAAATAATAACTATCTTCATGTTATTTTTCCTCTCTTCTTCTGCCAGCTCATATAAAATAATAACTATCTTCATGTTATTTTTCCTCTCTTCTTCTGCCAGCTCATATAAAATAATAACTATCTTCATGTTATTTTTCCTCTCTTCTTCTCCAAAACTCTGATCCACACAAAATCATAGCAAGTTCTGTTTGGTTTTGTGTTGCTCAAGGATAGATCTCCAAAGTTTTAATTAGCAAATTTAATTCTGACTTTATTTATCTTTTTTTTTTAGATCTTTGCTGGTTCCCTAATCTGGTGTTATTATGCATCTTAAATGTACAAATGTTTGCCTATGCAAGCCTCCAGATTTCTATTTTCACCAATATCATATAAACTAACTAACTAACTCTCTCTCTCTCTCTCTCTCTCTCTCTCTCAGTATCTCTGTCTCTCGCCCGCTCGCACAACAAAACAATGGTTAGAGAAATAATCAAAATATGTCTATAAAGTGTGTTTTAAAAGTTCGGTGAATTGTCCGATATGTCACCATGTCAAGCATACACAAGGCTATCAGCAGACATGTTGCGAGGCGCCACCTAGCGTGGAGTATATTTGACCAACAGGGGACAGTCATACACAGTCAGTGTGAGAGGTGATAATGCAATGAGTAAACATCAAGTTCTACGACAAAATAGGGAAAACAATGGAGATGCAAGAAATGTTGGTGCAAATGTAAGGATTGGAAACCAAATCTCAATCATCCACCATACTCCCCTAAGCTGACTTCTTTTTTCTGTTTCCCTGCCTGAAGAGCGTCATGAATGGTGCATGTTTTGCTGATGTGCTGGTAATCCAAGAACATGCAACAGCAGTTTTGCGATCAGTTTCCAAAGAGGCCATTGCTGACAGTTTTCTGAAGTGCCTGATTTGGGGAATATGGTGGATGATTGAGAAACGCCCATTATTGAGTTCTTTGCAGGTCATCATCATTGCACTCGAAAATGTCCATAGGTGCTCAGATTCCCTCCTCAGCAATTCCCGCAGTGTCCAGCGACTGATGATTCAAGTTCTGTGTTGGTTGATAAGTCTTCTTATATGCCCACTAAGTGTCTTGTTTCTGGCTGTGCCCATCTTAATTCTCATCTCTTTCATCCGAAGGAGTGACTTGGACTCATGGCTGTAGAAGTCCTGTACCCTTCCCACATCTCGAAGGGCATTGATGAAGTCCACCCGATCCATTGGTTGACCATCTTCAACAACAGCACAGCTAGCCAACCTGTCTGCTCTTTCATTTCCTCATAGTCCTACGTGGCCAGGGACATAGACAAAGGTGACCCTATGCATTTTTGACTTCTGCAACAACTCTGCCCATGGTATGCGTATAGAGCCATACTCCACTGAGACAGTAATCAATATGTTGACCAAGATAAATTACACTTATAGGCTGAGACAGTAAACAATATGTTGACCAAGACAAATGACATGTATAGGCTGAGACTGAGACAGTAATCAATATGTTGACCAAGATAAATGACACTTATAGGCTGAGACAGTAAACAATATGTTGACCAAGACAAATGACATGTATAGGCTGAGACAGTAATCAATATGTTGACCAAGATAAATGACACTTATAGGCTAAGACAGTAATCAATATGCTGACCAAGATAAATGACACTTATAGGCTGAGACAGTAATCAATATGTTGACCAAGATAAATGACACTTATAGGCTGAGACAGTAATCAATATGTTGACACTTATAGGCTGAGAGACAATGACAATTATTATAGGCTGAGAGACCAAGATAAATGACACTTATATGAGACAGTAATCAATATGTTGACCAAGATAAATGACACTTATAGGCTGAGACAGTAATCAATATGTTGACCAAGATAAATGACACTTATAGGCTGACAGTAATCAATATGTGACCATCACTTATAGGCTGAGACAGTAATCAATATGTTGATCAAGACAATGACAATTATAGGCTGAGAGACAGTAATCAATATGTTGACCAAGATAAATGACACTTATAGGCTGAGACAGTAATCAATATGTTGACAAGATAAATGACACTTATAGGCTGAGACCAAGATATAATGACACTTACAGGCTGAGACAGTAATCAATATGTTGACCAAGATAAATGACACTTATAGGCTAAGACAGTAATCAATATGTTGACCAAGATAAATGACACTTATAGGCTGAGACAGTAATCAATATGTTGACCAAGATAAATGACACTTATAGGCTGAGACAGTAATCAATATGTTGACCAAGATAAATGACACTTATAGGCTGAGACAGTAATCAATATGTTGGCAAGATAAATGACACTTATAGGCTAAGACAGTAATCAATATGTTGACCAAGATAAATGACACTTATAGGCTGAGACAGTAATCAATATGTTGGGCACTTATAGATAAATGACAATATATGAGGCTGAGACAGTAATCCAATATGACACTTGGGCAAATCAATATGTTGATAAATGACACTTATAGGATGAGACAGTAATCAATATGTTGGGCAAGATAAATGACACTTATAGGCTGAGACAGTAATCAATATGTTGACCAAGATAAATGACACTTATAGGCTGAGACAGTAATCAATATGTTGACCAAGATAAATGACACTTATAGGCTGAGACAGTAATCAATATGTTGACCAAGATAAATGACACTTATAGGCTGAGATAATGATAAACATTTTGAGACCAGGACAACATGACACTTATAGGCTGAGATACTGATAAACATTTTAACCAGGACAAAAAATGACACTTATAGGCTGAGATATTGATAAGCATTTTAACCAGGACAAAATGACACTTATAGGATGAGACAGTAATCAATATGTTGGCCAAGATAAATGACACTTATAGGATGAGATATTGGATAAATAGGCTGAGATTGATAAACATTTTAACCAGGACAAAATGACACTTATAGGCTGAGATATTGATAAACATTTTAACCAGGACAAAATGACACTTATAGGCTGACACTTATAGGATGAGATATTGATAAACATTTTAACCAGGACAAAATGACACTTATAGGCTGAGATATTGATAAACATTTTAACCAGGACAAAATGACATTTTTAGGCTGAGATATTGATAAACAATTTAACCAGGACAAAATGACACTTATAGGATGAGACAGTAATCAATATATTGACCAAGACAAAATGACACTTATAGGATGAGACAGTGTAAAACACTCACGCTGGTAAGTTTGCAATGAAATTGACATCAGCAATGACAAACTTGTGCATGAGTACGAGATGGACAAGCATATCCTTACTGTCTGCAGGGTAGGACCTGTCACAGAGCAGACACACACAGTCATCAGTGTCCCCCTCTGCTCCTGACACTTCACTAATACTGGCTTCAGAAGGTTTGCTTGCTCCAAAGGTCAATGTCTCTAAGACAGGCTTGTCAGCGCTGGTCTCAGCACTTTCAGACTGTCTCCGTCTAACTAACATTTCACGAACAGGTCTCCCATCTGAGGTTTGCTTCCATTCATCCTCATCTATGGAATCTGAAGTTTGCTTCCATTCATTCTTATTTATAGAATACAAGGTTTGCTCCCATTCATTCTCATTTATAGAATATGAGGTTTGCTTCCATTCATTCTCATTTATAGAATATGAGGCTTGTTTCCAGTTATTCTCATTTATGGAATCTAAAATTTGCTTCCATTTATTCTCATTTGAGGAATCTGAGGTTTGTTTCCATTCATTTTCATTTAAAGAATCTGGGGTTTGTTTCCATTCTTTCTCATTTTTAGAATATGAGGTTTCTTTCATTTCAATTTCATTTATAGAATCTGGGATTTGTTTCCATTCATTCTCATTTGAGGAATCTAAGGTTTGTTTAATTTTAATTTCATTTTCATTTATAGAATCTGAGGTTTGTTTCCATTCAATCTCATTTGTGGAAGCTGAGGTTTGCTTCCATTCATTTTCATTTATAGAATCTGAGGTGTGCTTCCTTTCAGTTTCATTTATGGAATCTGAGGTTTGTTTCCCTTCATTCTCATTTGTGGAATCTGAGGTTTGTTTAATTTCATTTATAGAATCTGAGGTTTGTTTCCATTCATTCTCATTTGTGGAAGCTGAGGTTTGCTTCCATTCATTTTCCTTTATAGAATCTGAGGTGTGCTTCCCTTCAGTTTCATTTATGGAATCTGAGGTCTGCTTCCATTCAGTTTCATTATTAGAATCTGAGGTTTGTTTCCCTTCACTCTGATTCGTAGAAAATGAGATCAGAATACTGGCACCCAAGTTTGAAACTAACGGTTTTGGTTTTCTCCCTGCCACATCAATCCACTCAGACAATCTGTTGTGATGTTCCTCCTGAACATCTTCAAGAACACTCTCATGAAAACTGACCCCAGTTGAAAGATGTGGCATCTCTTGGGCAAGTTGACTTTGATATTCTGTGTTCTCAGTTTCAAACATGCTATCATCTGGAGTCACTCTCGGTGTAACATTTTGTACGGCTGAATTGACTTCAAAAAGTTTACTTTCTTGAGTTTCCAAAACACTTTCATTATGTCTGGTTTGATGTGGAAGTTCAGATTGTTCTTCAGAAAATGTTTGCGTATTGACTGTGCTTTCAGTAATGTCAGCAGATTTATTCTCATATGAACTTTCTGTTTTATCTCCTTCACTAAGCATCGTACTGTATGATCCCTTTTCTTCAGTCATATTTTCATCTCCACTTAAGCTATTATCCAAATTCAGTTGGAATTGAAGTGCTTGATTGACAAAATCAGGCATAATTTCGGACACATTACAGTCTGAAGTTTTACTTTCACTTCCAGTTTGACCATTAGTACATTTCTCAGAATTAAGCTCAGCTTTCTCGGAATTCTGCTTTAGTGATTCAAAACTAATATTATTTATAGAGGAAGCAAGTATGATTGTTTTCTCAAAGCTAAACTCAGAAACCACTTCTTCGTTCGGTAAAGGAGATTCTGTTTTTGTTTCTGGATGTGTTTCGTTGGTGTTTGCATAAGATGAACTTTTAGCATATTCTGAAGATGTTTCGCTGTTGCTAAAGAGTTGCTCCTGCTTCACAAAATGTTTGTCAGCTTCAAGGGTAGGACTACTAACATCAGCTCGAACATCAAACTTAGGGATGTCACTTTGAGAATCAAAATTTGTGGTATTATTATCAGCTTTAAGATCATCTATCTATCTATCTTTCGTTCGCCTGAAGTATTGTCTATATCTGCAATGTCGTTTCCTGTATAAATTTTACTGTCTTTTGTAATTCTTGCAGTGGCCCATATAGTTTTGTCTGTAGTGTTGTATCTATGGGCCAATGGATTTTCCTCAGTCTACTATATTCAGTGCAGTCTTGAAGTATGTGTTCAGCAGTCTGGGGTGCCTGTCCACATGTACAAGTAGTTGATGTGCCGATCTTGAATTTTGTATACATGTGACTATGGAGTCGATTGTGTCCTGTTCTTAGGCGTATAATGATAACTTGTTCATATCTATTCATATTATGAAAGGCATCCTGATTTGGGGCTTGTGGTCCTCTGATTGATTTGATTATCTGTTTCTTATGATGGTATGTAACTGGTGTATCTAGTTGTGTGCCTGTTGAACCTTCCTTTGCCAACTGATCTGCTTTCTCATTTCCTGGTATTCCACAGTGAGACGGGATCCACTGCAGGGCAACCCTGTGGTGCTTGCAGAGTTCAGTCAATAAGGTCTGCAGATGGGGTAATTTTCTGGATTGTAGTGCCTGGAGTACTGATCTTGCATCTGTCAAAAACACTACAGGCTGTGGGCTAAGATTACTGTTCAGCAGTTTTTCTATTGCCAACTTTATTGCTTGTATTTCTGCATCATAATTGTGACAATATTTCCCTGTTGCTATTTTATCCATATCCCTAGTGTTATTTGGGTACTCTATATATGCACCTGCTCCCCCATTCTTTACTGCATTCTGTGCTGATCCATCTGTGTACACACGAATCCATAGGTCTTGTGGGTATTCTTCATCCAGGAAACTGAGAGCTATTGTTTTTCGCTGTAGACTATTTTGTTCCTCTTTGTCAACTATTCCTTTCACTTCTGTCCGTATTTGAACTGATAATCCTGATTCATCTGTCCAGGGAGTCTGTTCTGGTATGGGCAGAAGGGGTTTAACAACTCTTGGCATGTCTGGTGTTTGTCTACTAATACGCTTGGCTTGGTGGATAAAGCTGCTTCTCTTAAGTCGTCCCAATGCAAGATTTTGGAATCTGTCCTTCATTGGATGTCTCGGCATGCATACACATTTTTCTGCCTGTATCAGCACCTTTGTGTCCCTCCGTTCTCTCAGTGCTGGTATCCTCCACAATTTCTCCATCTCCAATATTGGTGTTGATTTCATTGCTCCTGTGATGACCCTAAGTGCCTGGTTTTGTACTTTATCCAGTTCTTGCAATGTGGTGTTTGATGCTGAGCACCATGCGGATGATCCATATTCTAAATGTGGGCGTATACTCTGTTGGTAAACTTTACTGAGTATTTTCCCACTCGCACCCCATGTGGTTCCACACAACTTTCTTAGAATAGCCAATTTTCTCCTTGCTTTTTGGGTTGCCTTATTTATCTGCTGTTTCCAAGATAGTTTGTTATCAAATGTAACTCCGAGATATGTAGCTTGTATGTCTTCTTTCACAGGCTCATTGTTTATGTAGATGGCTCCTGCTTTTTGTTTTGGGGAGAGTGTGAAAAGTGTAGTACTGCATTTGTCTGTATTGATGCTGATACACCATCTATTTGTCCATGAATTCAGTGCATTCATAGCTCTTTGTAGCAATTTGGAGGCCACTGTTGCATACTCCTCTGTGCACCACATTACCAAGTCATCTGCATACATTGCCACTTTGATGCCATGTGGTAGTTCAGTAACTAGGTCATTGATGTAGATCAGAAAAAGTGTTGGAGATAGTACCCCTCCTTGTGGAACGCCCTGGCGCAATAAGACCTTCTTACTCTTAAGACCATCCAGTTGCACTCTGGCTCTCCTGTTATGCAGGTATGCTTTGACCCATTTGTACATCCTGCCATTTACTCCATAATTTCTCAGTTTCTTCAGAAGCCCTTCCTTCCATACCTTATCAAATGCTTTCTTTAGGTCTATCCATGCTGCTAGTACCAGTTTCTTTTCTTGAAACGCATCTTCGATTTCCTGGGAAAGATAGGTTGCTTGATCTTCGGTAGAGTAACACTGTCTAAAGCCTGCTTGTTGTGGGACAAGGAGATTTTCACTTTCCAGGTACCACTGCAGTCTGAGATTGATTATACGTTCCATTGTTTTACACAAACAGCTTGTAAGGCTGATTGGTCTATAGCTGGATGTCATTGAACTATCTTTTCCTGGCTTTAGTAATGGTATCATAATTGCTTCTCTCCATGCCTGTGGCACTCTACCTGTGATCCAGCAAATGTTGTAGATCTGCAGTAGTTTTGCTTTAGCTGCAGTTCCCAAGTTCTTAATCATTTCATTGGACACTCCATCATTGCCTGGTGACTTTTTCATTTTTAATTTGGATATTGCCAGCTCTAGCTCTCTTTGTGTAATGGGTGTTTCCATGACTTCATGTGTGGTCTCTTCTTGTCTTGCATTTTGTTGTTTTAGACGGGTCTCTTGTCGTTTTTCTAGGCTAATTTCAATATTATTGTCATTTGCAAAGGAGTCTGCAAAGTAATTTGCTGCATGTTTACCTGTTAGAATGTTTCCATCCTTCTTCAGTGTAATTTTGGTGTTCCTTTCTGTACCCTCATCATTCAGCTGTTTTACAAGCTTCCACACTTTTCTTGTGTCTCGTTCAAGATTCAAGGACTCTGTTTTCTCTTTCCAGCTTCTCCGTCTGGCTTGTAGTTTAGCCTGTTGAAATTTGGCTTTAGCATGCTGGTAGTTGTTGTGGTGTTCTTGGCAAGGGTTATTTTCTGCTTGCTTTCGAGATATTTCCATGTCATTGTGCAGTTCCTCTAGTTCACTACTCCAGTATGGTTTGTAGTGTTTCCGTGCCCCTCTAGGTATTGTTTCACTGGCAGCTTGTATTATTAGTCTACTGAATTCATCAACTATTTTGTTGATGTCTCTATCTGTATTTATATCTTTAGTCAGTACACTGGTGTAGTGTTGATACATTTTCCAGTCTGCCTTTTTGTAATTCCATCTGGAGAGAGTGCTGCTCTCCCTGATGGCCTCATTTTGCATCACTAAAAAGACTGGTCGGTGGTCGCTGCCTCCAAGTTGTTTCCCAACAATTCGTGTGATATTCCAATCCAGGTCTGGTGAATGGAAAGCAAGGTCTGGTGTAGATGTGGTATGCCATGATCTGGAGTAGAATGTTGGTGGATCTGTTGCCTGGTTTAATAGTATAAGCCCATTGTCATCCTGCCAATTTTCAAGCTCTTCACCTCTCTTGTCCATATGTTCATAGCCCCAGCTCTGTGAGTGGCTGTTAAAGTCTCCACATACAATTATTCTTTCTTTTAATGTAATTGTGTCTAGTGCTAGTGGGCGGTCACTCGGACAGTAGTAGTTAAGTAGATGGAAGTCTGTATTTCCTGTCCTGAGGCGCAGTATTTGATATTCCGCCCCATCCATATACACTTCAATCTGACATGCATTAATGTTGTTCCTTACAAGAGTCAGTATTCCACCCTTTTGTCTATTTATTCTGTCAGATCGGTAGCACTGGTATCCCCTAATCTTCAAGGCTATGTCGTTGTTTAGATGGGTTTCCTGCAAACAGCATATGCTTATTTGTTCTTCATGCAGGATATTTTCTAATTCTATCTTTTTACTGTACCCATCTCTTTTGCTGTTGATGCCTTCAGCATTCCAGTGCATTATTTTTAGTGGTCTTATTTTGGATTGGCCAGTAGCTCTATTCTCTCGCCCCCTGACTCCACAGGGCGGTTGAGAAGGACATCCAGTAATAGAGGTTGGGCCCTTTCGAGGCTGAGGGCCCGGCGCTGCACCTGCCTGAGTGCCCATCACAGGGCGAGTGCCATATCGATTTGCGGTTATAGACATACTTCCATATGCGTTGAGTGCGTGGCATCCTGATTGTTGTGCGCCTTTTGGCTGGTTGCCTCCGACTTCAGCACTTGAACTTGCTAGAGCAGACTGTGGTCTTGCTCGGTTGTAGGAAGGCCTGGCCAGTCTTAGTTTTCAGTCCCTGGTGACTGTTAAGCCCCATCCCCACGACAAGGAGCTGGCCTTGATGAGTCTTCTTATATGCCCACTAAGTGTCTTGTTTCTGGCTGTGCCCATCTTAATTCTCATCTCTTTCATCCGAAGGAGTGACTTGGACTCATGGTTGTAGAAGTCCTGTACCCTTCCCACATCTCGAAGGGCATTGATGAAGTCCACCCGATCCATTGGTTGACCATCTTCAACAACAGCACAGCTAGCCAACCTGTCTGCTCTTTCATTTCCTCATAGTCCTACGTGGCCAGGGACATAGACAAAGGTGACCCTATGCATTTTTGACTTCTGCAACAACTCTGCCCATGGTATGCGTATAGAGCCATACTCCACTGAGACAGTAATCAATATGTTGACCAAGATAAATTACACTTATAGGCTGAGACAGTAAACAATATGTTGACCAAGACAAATGACATGTATAGGCTGAGACAGTAATCAATATGTTGACCAAGATAAATGACACTTATAGGCTGAGACAGTAATCAATATGCTGACCAAGATAAATGACACTTATAGGCTGAGACAGTAATCAATATGTTGACCAAGATAAATGACACTTATAGGCTGAGACAGTAATCAATATGTTGATCAAGACAATGACAATTATAGGCTGAGAGACAGTAATCAATATGTTGACCAAGATAAATGACACTTATAGGCTGAGACAGTAATCAATATGTTGACCAAGATAAATGACATAGGCTTAATCAATATGTTGACTAAATGAGGCTGAGACAGTAATCAATATGATGACCAATATAAATGACACTTACAGGCTGAGACAGTAATCAATATGTTGACCAAGATAAATGACACTTATAGGCTGAGACAGTAATCAATATGTAAATGACACTTATAGGCTGAGACAGTAAATTTGATGACCAAGATAAATGACACTTATAGGCTGAGACTGAGACAGTAATCAATATGTTGACCAAGATAAATGACACTTACAGGCTGAGACAGTAATCAATATGTTGACCAAGATAAATGACACTTATAGGCTGAGACAGTAATCAATATGATGACCAAGATAAATGACACTTATAGGCTGAGACAGTAATCAATATGATGACCAAGATAAATGACACTTATAGGCTGAGACAGTAATCAATATGCTGACCAAGATAAATGACACTTACAGACTGAGACAGTAATCAATATGTTGACCAAGATAAATGACACTTACAGGCTGAGACAGTAATCAATATATTGACCAAGATAAATGACACTTATAGGCTGAGACAGTAATCAATATGTTGGGCAAGATAAATGACACTTATAGGCTGAGACAGTAATCAATATGTTGGCAAGATAAATGACACTTATAGGCTGAGACAGTAATCAATATGTGGACAAGATAAATGACACTTATAGGCTGAGACAGTAATCAATATGTTGGGCAAGATAAATGACACTTATAGGCTGAGACAGTAATCAATATGATGGGCAAGATAAATGACACTTATAGGCTGAGACAGTAATCAATATGTTGGCAAGATAAATGACACTTATAGGCTGAGACAGTAATCAATATGATGGGCAAGATAAATGACACTTATAGGCTGAGACAGTAATCAATATGTTGGGCAAGATAAATGACACTTATAGGATGAGATAATGATAAACATTTTAACCAGGACAACATGACACTTATAGGCTGAGATACCATTTTAACCAGGATAAATGACACTTATAGGCTGAGACAGTAATCAATATGTTGGCCAAGATAAATGACACTTATAGGCTGAGATATTGATAAGCATTTTAACCAGGACAAAATGACACTTATAGGATGAGACAGTAATCAATATGTTGGCCAAGATAAATGACACTTATAGGATGAGATATTGATAAACATTTTAACCAGGACAAAATGACACTTATAGGCTGAGACAGTAGTCAATATGTTGACCAAGATAAATGACACTTATAGGCTGAGACAGTAATCAATATGTTGACCAAGATAAATGACACTTATAGGATGAGACAGTAGTCAATATGTTGACCAAGATAAATGACACTTATAGGCTGAGACAGTAATCAATATGTTGACCAAGATAAATGACACTTATAGGCTGAGACAGTAATCAATATGTTGACCAAGATAAATGACACTTATAGGATGAGACAGTAATCAATATGTTGACCAAGATAAATGACACTTATAGGCTGAGACAGTAATCAATATGTTGGGCAAGATAAATGACACTTATAGGCTGAGATACTGATAAACATTTTAACCAGGACAAAATGACACTTATAGGCTGAGATATTGATAAGCATTTTAACCAGGACAAAATGACACTTATAGGATGAGACAGTAATCAATATGTTGGCCAAGATAAATGACACTTATAGGATGAGATATTGATAAACATTTTAACCAGGACAAAATGACACTTATAGGCTGAGATATTGATAAACATTTTAACCAGGACAAAATGACATTTTTAGGCTGAGATATTGATAAACAATTTAACCAGGACAAAATGACACTTATAGGATGAGACAGTAATCAATATATTGACCAAGACAAAATGACACTTATAGGATGAGACAGTGTAAAACACTCACGCTGGTAAGTTTGCAATGAAATTGACATCAGCAATGACAAACTTGTGCATGAGTACGAGATGGACAAGCATATCCTTACTGTCTGCAGGGTAGGACCTGTCACAGAGCAGACACACACAGTCATCAGTGTCCCCCTCTGCTCCTGACACTTCACTAATACTGGCTTCAGAAGGTTTGCTTGCTCCAAAGGTCAATGTCTCTAAGACAGGCTTGTCAGCGCTGGTCTCAGCACTTTCAGACTGTCTCCGTCTAACTAACATTTCACGAACAGGTCTCCCATCTGAGGTTTGCTTCCATTCATCCTCATCTATGGAATCTGAAGTTTGCTTCCATTCATTCTTATTTATAGAATACAAGGTTTGCTCCCATTCATTCTCATTTATAGAATATGAGGTTTGCTTCCATTCATTCTCATTTATAGAATATGAGGCTTGTTTCCAGTTATTCTCATTTATGGAATCTAAAATTTGCTTCCATTTATTCTCATTTGAGGAATCTGAGGTTTGTTTCCATTCATTTTCATTTAAAGAATCTGGGGTTTGTTTCCATTCTTTCTCATTTTTAGAATATGAGGTTTCTTTCATTTCAATTTCATTTATAGAATCTGGGATTTGTTTCCATTCATTCTCATTTGAGGAATCTAAGGTTTGTTTAATTTTAATTTCATTTTCATTTATAGAATCTGAGGTTTGTTTCCATTCAATCTCATTTGTGGAAGCTGAGGTTTGCTTCCATTCATTTTCATTTATAGAATCTGAGGTGTGCTTCCTTTCAGTTTCATTTATGGAATCTGAGGTTTGTTTCCCTTCATTCTCATTTGTGGAATCTGAGGTTTGTTTAATTTCATTTATAGAATCTGAGGTTTGTTTCCATTCATTCTCATTTGTGGAAGCTGAGGTTTGCTTCCATTCATTTTCCTTTATAGAATCTGAGGTGTGCTTCCCTTCAGTTTCATTTATGGAATCTGAGGTCTGCTTCCATTCAGTTTCATTATTAGAATCTGAGGTTTGTTTCCCTTCACTCTGATTCGTAGAAAATGAGATCAGAATACTGGCACCCAAGTTTGAAACTAACGGTTTTGGTTTTCTCCCTGCCACATCAATCCACTCAGACAATCTGTTGTGATGTTCCTCCTGAACATCTTCAAGAACACTCTCATGAAAACTGACCCCAGTTGAAAGATGTGGCATCTCTTGGGCAAGTTGACTTTGATATTCTGTGTTCTCAGTTTCAAACATGCTATCATCTGGAGTCACTCTCGGTGTAACATTTTGTACGGCTGAATTGACTTCAAAAAGTTTACTTTCTTGAGTTTCCAAAACACTTTCATTATGTCTGGTTTGATGTGGAAGTTCAGATTGTTCTTCAGAAAATGTTTGCGTATTGACTGTGCTTTCAGTAATGTCAGCAGATTTATTCTCATATGAACTTTCTGTTTTATCTCCTTCACTAAGCATCGTACTGTATGATCCCTTTTCTTCAGTCATATTTTCATCTCCACTTAAGCTATTATCCAAATTCAGTTGGAATTGAAGTGCTTGATTGACAAAATCAGGCATAATTTCGGACACATTACAGTCTGAAGTTTTACTTTCACTTCCAGTTTGACCATTAGTACATTTCTCAGAATTAAGCTCAGCTTTCTCGGAATTCTGCTTTAGTGATTCAAAACTAATATTATTTATAGAGGAAGCAAGTATGATTGTTTTCTCAAAGCTAAACTCAGAAACCACTTCTTCGTTCGGTAAAGGAGATTCTGTTTTTGTTTCTGGATGTGTTTCGTTGGTGTTTGCATAAGATGAACTTTTAGCATATTCTGAAGATGTTTCGCTGTTGCTAAAGAGTTGCTCCTGCTTCACAAAATGTTTGTCAGCTTCAAGGGTAGGACTACTAACATCAGCTCGAACATCAAACTTAGGGATGTCACTTTGAGAATCAAAATTTGTGGTATTATTATCAGCTTTAAGATCATGTTTTGTGATGTTATCATCAGCTTGAAGATCAAGTTTAGGGATGATATCAGCTTGAAGATCAAGTTTAGGGATGATATCAGCTTGAAGATCAAGTTTAGGGATGATATCAGCTTGAAGATCAAGTTTAGGGATGATATCAGCTTGAAGATCAAGTTTAGGGATGATATCAGCTTGAAGATCAAGTTTAGGGATGATATCAGCTTGAAGATCAAGTTTAGGGATGAATCCTTCTGGTTTAGGATCATGCATAGGGATATTACCATCAGCTCGATGAACCCATTCTGAAACATTATTATCTGATTGAAGATCAAGTTTAGGGATGTTACCATCAGCTCGAGGACCAAGTTCAGGGATTATTCCATCAAGTTTAGAATCATGCTTAGTGATGTTACTATTATCTTGAAGATCATGTTCTGAAATGTTACCATCTGACTGAGGATTAAGTTTAGGGATGTTGCCATCATTTGTTGAATCATCTTTAAGTGTTGAATCATCTTTAAGTGTTGAATCATCTTTAAATGTTGAATCATCTTTAAATGTTGAATCATCTTTAAGTGTTCCACTATCCTCAGCTTTATGCTTAACGATATCATCTGTTTTCACTTCATGTTTAGAAGTAACACCAATTGTCTTCATGTCAAATTTAGATATGTTATAATTTTTCTTAACTTCATGTTTAGGTGAATGACTAGATGTCTTAACTTCAGATTTTGAGATGCTACAAATTGTCTTAACTTCAGATTTAGGTGTGCTAGTAGCTGTCTTAACTTCAGATTTAGGTGTGCTAGTAGCTGTCTTAACTTCAGATTTAGGTGTGCTAGTTACTGTCTTAACTTCAGATTTGGGTGTGCTAGTAGCTGTCTTAACTTCAGATTTAGGTGTGCTAGTAGCTGTCTTAACTTCAGATTTAGGTGTGCTAGTAGCTGTCTTAACTTCAGATTTAGGTGTGCTAGTAGCTATCCTAATTTCAGACTTAGGGATGGCACCAATTGTCTTAGCTTTAGATTGGAGTGCACCTCCAGTTGTCTTAACTTCATGTTTTGGTGCACTGCCAGCTGTCTTACCTTCATGTCTAGGTGCATCACCAGCTGTTTTAACATCAAATTTACGGGTGAAACTAGCAGTCTTAACTTCTGCTTTAGGCATATCACCACCAGCCTTAACTTCAAGTTTCGCTGCGCCACTAACAGTCTTAAATTCAAGTTTACCTGAGCCACCACCTGCCTTAACTTCAAATTTAGAGGTGCCATCATTTTTTTTAACTTCAAATAAAAGTGCATCATCACTTTTAGTAACTTCATTTATAGGAGCCACATAATTTTTCTTATCTTCAGATTTTGTCCTACAGTTGAGTATTCTAGCTTCAGTTTTGGTAATCCCAACACCTGCTTTTATTTCAAGTTTTTGGATACCACAGCCCAGTTTAACTTCATATTTGGGTGTACCACTTGTTGTCTTAACATCAGATTTAGATGTATCAAATTTTTTTTAACTTCATGTTTAAGGGTTCCACCAGATGTCTTCACTTCAGTTTTAGAGGTACTATCATTTTTCTTAACTTCATGCTTAGAGATACTACCACCTGTCTTAACTTCATGTTTAAATATACCTTCATTTTTCTTAGTTTCATATTTAGGAGTATCATCAATTTCCTTCACTTCACGTTTGGGGCTGTCATCACTTTTTTTAACTTCACGTTTAGGACTGCCATCACTTTTCTTAAACTCATGTTTAAGACTATCATCACATTTCTTAACGTTGCGTATAGGACTGCAATCACTTTTCTTCACTTCACGTTTAGGACTGCCATCACTCTTCTTAAATTCACGTTTAAGACTGTCATCATTTTTCTTAACTTCACGTACAGGAGAACTGCAATCACATTTCTTCACTTCACGTTTAGGACTGCCATCACTCTTCTTAAATTCGCGCTTAAGACTGTCATCATTTTTCTTAACTTCACGTACAGGACTGCAATCAAATTTCTTCACTTCACGTTTAGGACTGCCATCACTCTTCTTAAATTCACGTTTAAGACTGTCATCATTTTTCTTAACTTCACGTTTAGGACTACACTCACTTTTCTTAACTTCATGTTTAGAACTGCCATCACTTCTCTTAACATCATGTTTACGGATACCACAAACTGTCTTAACCTCATATTTAGGGGCACCATCATGTTTTTTAACTTCATGTTTAGAGGAGCCATCATGTTTTTTAACTTCATGTTCGCAGGCGTCTTCATTTTTCTTAGATCTATGTTCAGAGGTGTCATCATTTGTTTTAACTTCATATTTAGAGGTGCCATCATTTGTTTTAACTTCATATTTAGAGGTGCCATCATTTGTTTTAACTTCATATTTAGAGGTGCCATCATTTGTTTTAACTTCATGTCCGCAGGGGTCTTCATTTTTCTTTATTCTATGTTCAGAGGTGTCATCATTTGTTTTAACTTCATATTTGGAGGTGTCATCACTTGTTTTAACTTCATATTTAGAGGTGCCATCATTTGTTTTAACTTCATGTTTGGGAGTGCCATAATTTGTTTTAACTTCATGTTTGGGAGTGCCATCATTTGTTTTAACTTCATGTTTGGGGGTGCCATCATTTGTTTTAACTTCATGTTTGGGGGTGCCATCATTTGTTTTAACTTCATGTTTGGGGGTGCCATCATTTGTTTTAACTTCATGTTTGGGGGTGCCATCATTTGTTTTAGCTTCATGTTTGGGGGTGCCATCATTTGTTTTAACTTCATGTTTGGGGGTGCCATCATTTGTTTTAACTTCATGTTTGGGGGTGCCATCATTTGTTTTAACTTCAAGTTTGCGGGTGCCATCATTTGTTTTAACTTCATGTTTGGGAGTGCCATCATTTGTTTTAACGTCATGTTTGGGGGTGCCATCATTTGTTTTAACTTCATGTTTGGGGGTGCCATCATTTGTTTTAACTTCATGTTTGGGGGTGCCATCATTTGTTTTAACTTCATGTTTGGGGGTGCCATCATTTGTTTTAGCTTCATGTTTGGGGGTGCCATCATTTGTTTTAACTTCATGTTTGGGGGTGCCATCATTTGTTTTAACTTCATGTTTGGGAGTGCCATCATTTGTTTTAACTTCAAGTTTGCGGGTGCCATCATTTGTTTTAACTTCATGTTTGGGGGTGCCATCATTTGTTTTAACTTCATGTTTGGGGGTGCCACCATTTGTTTTAACTTCATGTTTGAGGGTGCCATCATTTGTTTTAACTTCATGTTTGGGGGTGCCATCATTTGTTTTAACTTCATATTTAGAGGTGCCATCATTTGTTTTAACTTCATGTTTGAGGGTGCCATCATTTGTTTTAACTTCATGTTTGGGGGTGCCATCATTTGTTTTAACTTCATATTTAGAGGTGCCATCATTTGTTTTAACTTCATGTTTGAGGGTGCCATCATTTGTTTTAACTTCATATTTAGAGGTGCCATCATTTGTTTTAACTTCATGTGTAGCAAAATCCTCTTCAGTTTTGGATTTATGCTGATGAATGCTTCCAGTAAGTTCATGTTTAGGAATATCCCCAACAGCCTGGCATTTATGTTTAAAGATGTCCCCATCTGCCTGAATATGTTTCATGTTACCATCAGCATGCAGATCATGCTCCCAAGCTGCAACATTTGTGCTTACACCAGTTATTTCTTCTTTTTTGTGAAGAGTTTTTGTATCACTTTTTGCAAGATCAGAACTTCCAGAATCTATTATGTTCCCTGCTGAGACATTGTTGGCAAAACCTGCAAAACCACCACACTGTTCTCCATCACCTATGCCATTACTCTCGGCACAGCGACTATGCTTCTCAACAGAAGTTTGAATCATTCCCTGTGATGCCTTGGTATGCTGCCCATTTGCTGTGAAAATAAATTTGATTCTACAATAACTAATAAATAAATGAGGACAAGCAAAATCAACCGAAAAAGCATTTGAGAAATGGTCTAGAAAACTAAGTGGTGATGATCTTAAGAAAACTAAGTGGTGATGATCTTAAGAAAAAAGTGGTGATGATCTTAAGAAAACTAAGTGGTGATAATCTTAAGAAAACTAAGTGGTGATGATCTTAAGAAAACTAAGTGGTGATAATCTTAAGAAAACTAAGTGGTGATGATCTTAAGAAAACTAAGTGGTGATGATCTTAAGAAAAAAGTGGTGATGATCTTAAGAAAACTAAGTGGTGATGATCTTAGTGTGCCTATGTCTTTTGAGCCTCTTGAAGGATTTGGGACCAGTTATAAGAGTCACCAACACCAGCAGCAGAATTAGATGTAAATTTAGATGACTTCACCTTGAGTGAAATAGAAACCACCTTAAAGCTAATGACCAATAACAAGGCTGCTGGAGAGGATAAGTTAACAGCTGAGATCCTCAAGGCAATTGATAGCCATAATTTAATACATCTCCAAAAAATGTTCAACATCATTTGGAAAACAGAGAAGACGCCTCATAAATGGAAAAAAGGAATCATTGTTAAGATCCCAAAAAAGGGCAATCTTAGAGATTGTAACAATTGGAGAGGCGTGACACTTTTGTCAGTTGCCTCAAAATTATTCTGTAAAATCATCCTAAATAGAATAAAGGATTCAATAGATACAGTAATGCGTGAAGAACAGGCTGGGTTTAGAAAAGGGAGAAGCTGTCTTGACCACATTTTCACTCTACGACTTATATTGGAGGAACACATTGAAAAGCAAAAACCTTTTGTACTTAACTTCATCGACTTCAAAAAAGCATTTGATAGTATTCATAGAGATTCTTTGTGGAAAATTCTGAAGCAATATGGCTTACCATCAAAAATCATAAATATTATCAAAGACATGTATGATGGTTACACATGTGCAGTTCGAACAGAGGAAGGACTGAGCGAATGTTTCCCAATAGAAACTGGGGTTAAACAAGGATGTATTTTATCGCCCTTGTTATTTGGAATTGTTATGGACTTCATAATGAAGAAATGCTGCACTGGTAATAAAGGCATCGAATGGATACAAGGAGACCATTTGGAGGACCTGGACTTTGCTGATGACATAGTTCTCATCAGCAATCAGATAAAAACGATGCAGGAAAACACAAATGAACTATCATCAATAGCCAGCAAAATTGGGCTTGAGGTCAATCATGAAAAGACTAAAGTCATGAAAAGTTTAATTCCAACAAGTGACAAAATATACATGGAAAACAAACCAGTAGAAGAGATCGATCACTTCATCTATCTTGGAAGTCACATTGATCGAGAAGGGGATACGAGCAAAGAAATTAGAATCAGACTGGCTAAAGCAGCAATGTCTTTCAGAAGCCTTGAAAAGTTGTGGAAATCAAAACTCATTAGCACAAACACAAAACTTAGGCTATTCAAATCAAATGTACTATCAACCCTTACGTATGCGTGTGAAAGCTGGAAAACAACAAGAGATATAGAAACAAAGTTGAACGCATTCGAAAATAAATGTCTAAGGAAAATACTTGGTATAGAATGGAACGAATTCAAAACAAACGAGGAAATTAGAGAAATCGCCAATCAACCACTAATATCTTCAGTAATAAAGAAAAGACGATGGTCATACGTTGGACATGTGATGAGAAGAGATAATAATCGAATAGCAAAGCAAGCCCTCATATGGGAAACAACAGGTAAAAGAAAAAGAGGAAGACCCAGGGAGACACTGAGAAGAACATTGATGAGAGAGGCAAGAGCAGCAGGAATCGGCTCCCTCAATGAGATAGAACTGCTTGCACAGAACAGAGACAGATGGCGAGATTTGATAAAATATATTTAAAAGAAAACTGCTAGAACAAAAATTCATATAGGAGAAGGTGTATCTTGGTCTACGCCCTATGGGCCGGTTACGGCTCGAAAGGTCAATAGATAAGAGTCTAGGTATTATATATCTGGAGATAAGGACAGATATAACAAAAAGCAAATATTAAATGTATAGCTGCAGAAAACATAGAAAATAAACATACACCAGTATTGAGCAGTTAGACTAATAGAAAGATAAGACAAACTCCAATGTTTCAGCAAAAAGCCTTCATTGGGTATATAAAAAAAACTATACATATTAAACAAAAAATGTTGAGTCAGAATACACAGATCTAATTACAGATTTTCTGCCATTTTTTACATCTGTTGCTGTGTATTCCGACTTGAAATTTTTAAAATATGTGTAGTTTGTTTGATAAACTCGATTAAAGTTTTTACAGAAATGTAGTTTGTCTTGCCTTTCTGTTAGTCTTGCTGCTCAATAGTCAATACCATTTTATGTTTATTTTATATGTTATATCTTCTTCTTCTTTTTTCCTTTATAGCTCCCTGTGGAGTATAGGACTTCAACAAACACTTTCCAAGTCGTTCTGTTTTTTGCCATTCTTTTAAGATCATTCCATGTCTTCCCCATCATCTTCATCTCGGCTTCTATCTGTCTTCTCCAAGAATTTCCTGGTCTTCCTCTTTGTTTATATGTTGTATATCTAAATCTAATAACATCAGATGGAAGATGCACCACAGAAATAAAAAGCAGAATAGATCAGGCCAAAATAGCATTTCAGAAATGAAAAATATCTTATGCAACAAATCTATGTCAATAGAGCTCAGTGGTTAGTGAACTGGACTACAAAGGGCAAGAGGTAGGGTTCGATCTCAACCGACGGCTTCCGGTTTACCCAGCCTTTAATGGGTACCAGTTTTTTTCTGGGAAAGTAAAGCGGCATGGGCGCAATACCGACCACATTACCCCAAAATCATGTGCTGAAAGTCTAAAATTTATGGTCACTAACACCATATTCCCTATACACCACTTGGCATGACGGGGGTACTTTACTTTACTTTTACTATGTCAATAGAAATGAGAAAGAGAGTTCTTCGGTGCTATATAGAACCAATTCTGACCTATGGAAGCAAATCAAGGACAGTAGACAAACAAATGAAAAGACGAATAGAGGCCACAGAGATGGGATTTCTCAGAAGAATGTTGAAAGTTCACTGGACAGCTAAAAAGACCAATGAGGAAGTTCTCAAAGAGGCCAACACAAAAAGGGAGCTCCTATAAAACATCAGAAAGAAACAATCAACTTTTTTCTGGCACATCATGAGAAGAGGAAAGTTGGTATACTTGGTTACAACTGGCAAAATAAAAGGAAAGAGAGATCGCGGACGACAAAGTGAGAAAATACTGGATAGCTTGGTGTCATGGCATGGAAAACAGTCAACAACAGAACTGATACGATGCACTGTGGATAGAAGGTTGTGGAGGGACATGATCGTCTAAGCCAACTGGTATGGCACATGATGATGATGATATATCTGAATGTGCAGACAGTAACAAGATCTGAAAAAGTAAGACAAATACTGATAATTACATACACAACAGGGGTACTAATAAAGTAGTTAGTAATTGCAAAGCCATAGAATGAAATGACAAGCTAAAATTGCAATTGTGAGCTGTGTGTATGCTCAACCAGTGAGCGACTGGAACTATTAGATATGTTGCACAGCCCATGATGTTTGTAGTATGTAATATATATATTATATTATTTATTATAGATTTCTTGAAAAATCCACGTCTGACTCTAAGAGAAATTTTAATTAATTTTTTGGCTTAAAAAAAAACTCTCTCTCTCTGATCAAGACCCAATCAGAGTAGGATTCTAGACTCTCTCATGAAGTCAGCTGTCTGTTTAAGTGGATCGATTGCCCCATATAGTTTTTCTTCCAGGGAGGTGGGGTGGACCACATTGCTCTTCTCAGGTCTGTGTACTGGGGGCAATCCTGTAGAACATGTTTTGTTGTCATATTGTCCAGTGTACAGTGGCATAGGCTGGTTGTACCTATTTTGAATTTGGTAAACATGTGATTTCTCATTCTATTGTGGCCAGTGTGTAGGCGAAGTATGATGACTTGATCCCTCCTTGATAGTTGATGGTATCCATCCCTCTTGTTATGCTTTGGGTGTTCTCGTTTCCATTTTTCATGGAACTGACCCTTGAGGGTGGATTTGGCTTCATCATAACTGAGCGGATGGTTCTCTTGTGGTAATCTCCCTCCCTCTTTAGCTAATTTGTCTGCGCGTTCGTTCCCGTGTATATTACAGTGTGATGGTATCCACTGAATGACTACTCTCTGGAAGTTATTGCATAGTTGGTCCAGGGTTGTTCTCAAGTCATCTAGTTCATTGTTCTTGGGGCTTTTTAGAGCTGATAATACTGACAGTGCATCAGTTAGAATCACCAATTTATTGTGCATGTTATTTTTGTGTTGAGTAGCCAGTGTTGCAGCATCTCTGATGGCCTCAGTTTCTGCTTTAAAGTTGTTTGAGAATTTTCCAGTAGCTATCGACTTGGTGATCTCATCCTGATTATTCAACGTGAAGAACACACCTCCCCCTTCATTTCTGGTGGCATTTGTAGCAGAGCCATCTGTATATATGTGGGACCAAGAGTCCTGTGTGTAGGTATCGTGTATGTGTTTATCTGCTACGTGTTTTCTTTCTGTGTCTGATTGGGTGCCTTTTTTCATGATTCCTGTTATATTTTCCTTAAGTTCTGGTATATTATGCTTTCCATGAGGAGACATATCAGATGGGCCCTCAAACTCAAGTGAGTTAAATTTCATGAATTTATTTGTATAAGTTTATTAAGTATTAGTATTTGATACGTGATACGTATTTTTATTCATTTCATTATTTATTAATTTATAATAAATATAAATAATAATATCATAATTATAAAACTAATAAAGTAATATCCGTTATATCTAAATTTTATTGCAATTAAAGTAAATTAGAATGTATCTAGATCTGTAGAAAAACACACAAAAAATGTGACTAATATTAATACTAAAAATGTAAAAAGTCTCGGCCTGTTATTCCTCACTCCTGACTAAGACTTCTTTCTTTGGGGTAGGCTGCCGTAGCAACGGTCCCGCCTGAAAGATTTAACTGCAGTTATAAAAATTATAAAATTCAGAAAGATAATCGCTTTTAGCAAACACATTACGTTTAAAATTAATTTTAGAATAATTCCAAAATACACCCAAAAAAATGTTAAGTGAAGAAGCAGAAGCAGTTATACCGCTAAAAGTGTGATCGGCTGAAGCGGAGTCGTTGTTCCCAACGGAGGCCGCCATGTTGGAAATAAGAGTTGATTCTGAGTACCACGGTATGTGTTCAATTGATCCTCTTTTTATTAGGGTCCAATCGCTCAAACATTAAAAGATCATTTAGTATTTTGAAGGTTCCGATTCTGCAAATGATCTAATCAACTTGAGCTCCGCATACTCAAATACCTATGATATTATAGACTCTGTCACTTTTCAGGACAATTAAAGAGTGCGTTTTTTTTTTTTTTGTACAAGCAACATTTTTAAGCAAATCAATTCATCCTTACGAAGACGGATGTGTCGGGACGAAGGGCGCAGTTATATCGCGGTTTGACACAACGCATCCATGCTCGAATGAAGGCTAGGAAGGGAAGAATTCAACAAATTGAGGGTTCTCTTTCTGGCTCGAGATTCAAAAATGATCGGGCCGTTTCCTGAGCTCAAGCTCTTCAACAGTGCTAGTCACCACGGTTCACTATAAAGTCTGGATAAGCGTCCACAACCGGCAACGGGGGGGGGGGGGGGGGGGGAATACTCAGAATACAAAAGATAGAAGAAATAACTCTCAAATGTCCGGACAACTGTTTCAACGACACCTGTGAACAGTCAACTGAGAACTGTACATGCAAGGGAACATTCTACGGGTCAGACTGCACTCTCAAATCTCCGGACAACTGTGAACAGTTAATCGGGGCCTGCGTCTCGTATGTCGATGATTCCCACGTTAAGAAGAGTACTACAACAAACCCAGGCATGTGGATACCTTAATGTGTTTCTGTGCTGGACATGGTTCATTTCTTGGTGTTTTTCCGTCAAGCCATGGATCATATCTTGATGTGTTTCTGTGCTAGCCATGGCTCATATCTTGATGTGTTTCTGTGCTAGCCATGGCTCATATCTTAGCTTGTGTGTGTGTGTGTGTGCTGGCCATGGCTCATATCTTGGTGTGTGTCATGTTAGTCATATCTCATATCTTGGTGTGTCCGTGTTAATCATGTCTCATATCTTTGTGTTTGTATGTGTTTAGTCATATCTTAGTGTGTATCTGTGTTAGTCATGTGTCATATCTTTGTGTATGCATGTTTGTGTTAGATATCTCATATCTCTGTGTGCATGTTTATGTTAGTCATATCTTTGTGTGTGCATGTCTGTGTATGTCACATCTCATATCCTTGTGTGTGCATGCCTATGTTGGTCATATCTCATATCTTTGTGTGCATGTCTATGTTAGGCATGTGTCATATCTTTGTGTGTGCATGTCTATGTCAGTCATATCTCATATCTTTATGTGCATGTTTATGTTAGTCATGTGTCATATATCTTGATGTGTGTCAGTGTTAGTCATGCCTCGTATCGCTGTGTGCATGTCTATGTTGGTCACATCTCATATCTTTGTGTGTGCATGTCTGTGTTAGTTACCTCTAGTGACTCGGGCAGATGGTGCTCGTAAACCCGGGAGGGCCGACCATCTAAGGGCAGAATCCCCCTACAGAAAAGATCATCTGCTGCCTTGCAGGAAGATTGGGGACAATCAAATGCTAAGGAATGCAAACCTGAGTAAAATGCTGGCTGAAATCGGATGCACTGGCGCAGAACATAGTGCAACGTTTTAACGGGTGTACAATCGGAGTGGATCTGGCATGTTCTGTCTGTGGGGGCGATCAACACACTTAACCTGACAGCTGACTTCATGTGAGTGTGGAATCCTACTCTGATTGAGTCATGATCGCAGAGAAAGAGAGAGAGAGAGAGAGAGAGAGAGAGAGAGAGAGAGAGAGAAAGAAGAAATAATAGATTATAAGCTTTCGGAGACCAAGGCACCTTATAGCATCAGAGCTGAAGTTGCAAGCGAATCATAGCTGATGGTTTCTTCCAGGATAGATGAACCAGAGCTGACCAAATCCTACACCACCTCTTTGCGTTGCCTCTAGTAACAGACTAACCAGTCTAGTCTGTCGAATGGAGTAGTGATCAAAATGGAAGGCAACCCGGTACTGATAAATGTCATTCTGAAGTCGGATGTCTAGGTCAGAAAGGCACAAATGTCACAGTACTGTTGCAATCCACAGGACAACGCATACACGCCCACTTAACGACGTCACTTTTAATGGCGGGTGATGAAGAGATGAATTCCTTTAGTCATCGGATAAAGAAAACGAGCAGGTATAAGCAGTCTACCAGATATAGCCTAAAATATTGGCTGTCTCACTCGACAAGAAACCTGGCACTTCCTCAATAATGATAGTCCTATCTGCGCAGTAACAGTGATCACTTCAAACCATAGCCAATTTTAGGACTGCCGGCTAAGAGGGAGTCCTTCAACAATCACTTTCAACTACCTGTGGAGCGTGGGTCTTCAACAAACACTTTCAGCTCCCTGTGGAGCATTGGTCTTCAACAAACACGTTCAACTCCCTGTGGAGCATTGGTCTTCAACAAACACTTTCAACTCCCTGTGGAGCATTGGTCTTCAACAAACACTTTCAGCTCCCTGTGGAGCATTGGTCTTCAACAAACACTTTCAACTCCCTGTGGAGCATTGGTCTTCAACAAACACTTTCAACTCCCTGTGGAGCATTGGTCTTCAACAAACACTTTCAGCTCCCTGTGGAGCATAGGTCTTCAACAAACACTTTCAGCTCCCTGTGGAGCATAGGTCTTGAACAATCACTTTCAACTCCCTGTGGAGCATTGGTTTAAAACAATAATTTTCAACTCCATGTGGAGCATAGGTCTTAAAAAATCACTTTCAACTCCTTGTTGAGCATAGGTCTTCAACAATCACTTTCAACTCCCTGTGGGGCATAGATCTTCAACAATCACTTTCAACTCCCTGTGGGGCATAGGTCTTCAACAATCACTTTCAACTCCCTGTGGGGCATAGGTCTTCAACAATCACTTTCAACTTCCTGTGGAGCATATGTCTTCAACAATCACTTTCAGCTCCCTGTGGGGCATAGATCTTCAACAATCACTTTCAGCTCCCTGTGGGGCATAGATCTTCAACAATCACTTTCAACTCCCTGTGGGGCATAAATCTTCAACAATCACTTTCAACTCCCTGTGGAGCATAGGTCGTCAACAATCACTTTCAACTCCCTGTGGGGCATATGTCTTGAACAATCACTTTCAACTCCCTGTGGGGCATGGATCTTCAACAATCACTTTCAACTCCCTGTGGGGCATAGATCTTCAACAATCACTTTCCAAGCCATCCTGGATCTTGCCATTCTCTTAAGGCCGTTCCATGCCTTCTCCATCACTCTTTATCTCTGCTTCCACCTGTTATATCAAAGTATATCTTGGCCTTCTTTGTTTCCTCGCTTAAGGATTCCAATAAAGGGCTGTCGTGTAATACTCTCAACTGCCTTCCGCAGAGTGTGTCCCATCCAGCACTATCGTCTTTATCACTACTTAGTTGTTACTAATTGTTCGTTATATTAACAGCAGGGTTTAGACCGTTTTAGCTAACCCATTGAATGAAGAACATGTTTTACCCACAATGGTTTTTTCTTGTTTACATTATTCTCTCAACTCTTTGTTTATTCGATACTCCTCCTTTTTTCCATTACAGTATCGCTGTGCGCGTGAATAATCTGATGAGAAAGAACTAAAATTGCCGAATCTCACTTTTCTGTTATTTTTGCGTGTTGCTTTCTGTTTATTTTGCAATTTATAACGACCTTTAGGTCAAAACATCGAGTCGGTCTGCTGTTGAGCTTTTGTTGAGCTCGCAAATGCACAAGATTTTGGCAGAAGCGAAGATTTGGGGTGGGGTGGGGCAGGGGGGGGGGGGGTTGTCGACGAACATTGAAGGTGCCCCTGAAAAAGGTAGAGGCGGGGAAGATATTCCGAGAAAGATGGATCAAAATCCAGACCATGAATGTTGCACGTCCAGCTCAAATGCCGTGTGATGTTCGGGTCAGAAATGTATTTTTTTAATCCCAAAAGAGAAACAAATAAAACGCTTTCACCTTACTTAATGTGAAATGTGAACCCACACACTCCATTTACTTGGAGACCGAGTTCTTATCCATTCGGCCACCAGCTCGATTTCATTTCGGAAATGCAAGATGGAGACAGTCTGAACATTAAAGTATCTGCTGAATTGTAGACACGGATGCGTTGAGTGGAGGAGGATGTGTTTAAGTTTGACTTGCAAAGTGATCGCTTCAAGATGGCGTTATTTATTCATGTGTCACTATCCCCCATTATAAAACACAGAACCCACATCAACCTTCCAGCATTACAATTAGCTATTAACTCTTTCCGTACGTTTCGACGCGCCATGCGCCATGCTGATTTAGGTCATGTACGTTTAGCCGCTCAGTGCGTCACTCTCAGTTTGATTAGTGTAGAGTGGAGACAAATAATAATAAATGAATATTATTATAGAGGGAAACTTCCGAGGCGATAATCAGTGAATCAATTCAGAGGAAGAGTTATGTTTACAGCACTCGGGAAAAAATGACAAATAATCAACAACAGAAAAAAATATTTAAAAATATGGACCAATGCAGGATCGAACCGTACTCAGTGGCACAGCGCCTTGCCACGAAAAGCCAAACGCTAGGGAACAAATTGATTAGTGTAACCCGTCATCAAACCATATTCTTTTTACATATCTTGTATCATCTTGGTATTTGTGAAATCTAATTCCTTGTTTAATTATCTAAAAATTGATATATAATGTGTCAAATGTTATATAAATATAAACATGTAGATTAATATTTAAAAACATGAAAAATTATGTCTTTGAAATCTCTACCACAAAATTGATTTTTAAAAAAAACCTTCCGTAGTGAAAGAGTTAAAATAATCACATCAGAAGCGGTGTTATAATGCTTTATTGAAATAAAAACAGAAGAAATGTTTTTGTTTGTTTCCGGATGTCAGTTTTATATTCTAGTGAAGTCTCGAGGAACTGAATTGTAGTAAGCATCAATGTTTCCCACTTTCACACAGGCAACCATGGGCTCGAGTGTCCCTCGCCATGCAGGCAGATATTCTCTGACTTCAAAAGGATCGAACTTGACATCTTGTCCTCAATAGACCAGTCCAATACCCGCTGCTATACCGTCGCTTTCATGAGAGAAAAAAAAAAACGAATGGTCTGGTTGGTTGGTTGGTTGGTTGCGTTCGCCCGATGACTAAAGTATTCTAGAGTATCGTAGCAGACTAGAATATTCCTCTTCATCATCCGCCCTTACAAGGACGTAATGGACGTGTCTGCGTTGCGTTGCGGTTTGCAGTATAACTGTTATATTTGCGCCTTTCGGCCCAACACATCCGACTTCAGCATGACATTCTTGAGTACCGGGTTGTCTTCCCTCTTCGATCCCTGCAATCTTGGCCAGACTAGACAGGTTAGTCTGTTACTGCAGGCACCACGGAGAGGTGGAGCAGGGTCTGGATGGTTTTGGTTCACCGATCCTGGCGCAAGCCATCAGCTGTGGGTCGCTGTTGGTCGCTGACAACTTCAGAGGTAACACGTCACTCTCTGAACAAGAAGGTTCCGCGTTCGAGTCCCGCCACAGGAGGTAGGATTTTTTACCGTTGGAATCAGTGGTTTCATCGTGGCGTTACCCTTCGCTGGTCTCGGTGTAGTGACGCCCGATGTCTAGCCCTCTCTTAAAACGGCAAAAACAAAAAGGAAGCTCCATGGGCATTCTGCGAACGTTTAAGATCCCTTGGTAGTTGGAAATGGCAGCAGCCAGGGCAAAATGTATATAGGAAAAAAAATCAAACCCATAACATTGAAACTCTCGATGATAATTTTTTTTAAAAAGGAGATTGTCTATGAAGTCGGAAAACATCTGCCTGTATGGCGAGGAAAACCCGAGCATAGGCTGCCAATGTGAAAAATAGGTGGGGGGGGGGGGGATTACATTCACACAAAATTCAGTATTTCGGGACTCCGCTAGAAGTATATAGCAGGAGTAGCAAGCAAACAATCACAAACACGTAGTCACCATCTCTGGTGCTGACTTAACAATACCAAACCTCGGCATTTATTGGCGATGGGGCCAGTGCTCCTCGTAACTGTTACAAATTGTAAAGCAAAACTGACCCTTTGAAAGGTACACACAAACCACCCTTGAAATTATATTATGTCTACGCCCTTGTAAACACGGGAGAGTACTTTTCATCTCCTGGGTTCAGCCTCGCCGTGTTACACACGTTGAGTAGACGTTCTTGTGACATACAAAGGTAATACATTGAACAGTGATTCTCAAACTTTTTCTGCCCGATGCGTTTTGGGGTGATTGGATTGGGCGATCTTTCACTAGACTAAATGTATAATATTTACCGCTTTCTTGTTATATAAATTAACTGTTACCACTCTATGAATCTATGAATTTATTATTGTCACAACTTTATGCAGCTGACTATATCTTCTTCTTCTACCTTTCAGCTCCCTGAGAGAGCATATGTCTTCAAGAAACACTTTCCAAGCCGTTCTGTTTCTTGCCATTCTTTTAATACCATTCCATGTCTTCCCCATCATCTTCTTCTCTGTTTCTATCTGTCTTCTCCAAGAATTCATTGGTCTTCCTCTTTGTCTTTTTTCGTGGGAATTCCAAAAAAGGGTTTGTTGTGTAATACGCTCAGTTGGTTTCCGTAGTGTGTGTCCTATCCAGCGCCATCGTCTTCGCCGTATCTCTGACTATTTCTTTCTGTCCATATATTTTATAAACCCATGCATTTATGAATCTTACATAACTTGTTAATCATCATCCCAACGTTGTGCAGCCAATGCCAGTCCTAGACCCTAGAGGCAAGAACAATAAGAAAAATAACCTCTACTGAGATGAAATGTGTTAGACGAATGACAGGAAACAGTCTGAGAGATAAGATCAGAAATGAAGAACTGAGAAAAAAATCTAGGAATAACCCCTGCCATAGAATATAAAGAAACAACAGATAAAATGGTTTGGCCACTTGACAGGGTAGAAAGATAAAACACAACGAGCCTTCAATAAACGTTGTGAAAACACAAGACACAAAGCTGACCACGAAAAGATGAATTGACGGAATATTAGAATTAATAGGAAACATAACAGGGGCAGTGGCGAAAAGAAGAGGAGAAGACCGCAAATGATGTCTCCCCTCAGCGCTGAAAGGCAAATCAGGAAGGACAGAAGAATATATCTACTCACAAAACTCACTGATTTAAAAACTCATTCTCGCAACATGTTAATTATAGAGGTAGTCGTATAACATTGACACAAATTGTTTTTAGCATCATTCCACTGCGTTTTGACGCTTATTAACTCACTATCGCTATATTTTAACTCTTATCAACCCGCTCTCGCCACTTTTTGACTATATCAACACACTCTCGCCACTTTTTGACTCTTTTAACCCGCTCTCGCCACTTTTGACTCTTTTAACCCGCTCTCGCCACTTTTTGACTCTTTTAACCCACTCTCGCCACTTTTTGACTCTTTTAACCCGCTCTCGCCACTTTTGACTCTTTTAACCCGCTCTCGCCACTTTTTTACTCTTTTAACCCACTCTCGCCACTTTTTTACTCTTTTAACCCGCTCTCGCCACTTTTTGACTCCTTTAACCCGCTCTCACCACATTTTGACTCTTTTAACCCACTCTCGCCACTTTTTTTACTTGTTTAACCCGCTCTCGCCTCTTTTTGACTCTTTAAACCCGCTCTCGCCACTTTTTGACTCTTTTAACCAGCTCTCGTCACTTTTTGACTCTTTAAACCCGCTCTCGCCACTTTTTGACTTTTTTAACCTGCTCTCGCCACTTTTTGACTCTTTTAACCCGCGCTCGCCACTTTTTGACTCTTTTAACCCACTCTCGCCACTTTTTGACTCTTTTAACCCGCTCTCGCCACTTTTTTACTCAACCAACCGCTCTCGCCATTTTCCTACTCTATCAACACACTCTCGCCACTTTTTGTTACTCTTTTAACTTGCTCTTGCCACTTTAGTAGCCCACTCTAGCCACTTTTTTACTCTATCAATCCACTCTCGCCATTTTTTCTGTCAGTAATTTTCTGTTTATAAAAGAGGTTGTCAGGAAAAATGTATCCTCAACGTGTCCTGTACGTTAAATAACAGAACACGCAATAAATCAAACTTGCAACTTTGAATGGCTCAAGTTATCTTGAAGATTCTTTTTCAGCGATCATGACTGTGTCAGAGTAGGATTCCGGACTCTCTCACGAAGGCAGCTGTCAGTTTAAGTGATTCGGTTGCCCCGTACAGTTTCTCTTTCAGGGAGGTGGGTGTGGTCCACATTGTGCATCTCAGGTCTGTGTGAAGATTGAATTTGTGATCTTGAAGTTTGAATTTATGATCTTGAAGATTCAATTTAGGATCTTGAAGATTCAATTTAGGAAAACATAAAAATTGAAATAGCGAACACTCAGACAGAAATCACGGACAGAGTGGACCCAACACTTCTTGCCGGCATCCACCCTACGAGAAGATAACCTCCTACGTGAAACCAAGACCCAGCCTTTCGAAGATGGAGTGTGTCAGCCGCGGCGCAGGTTTAGGGGGAAAATCAGGACACACGTATAAACGAGTACCGACCATGTGACCAGCTCATCGTGTGTTATGATGTTGTTCTTAGCCCTACACCACGAAGCAGGACTAACCGTCAAGTTTGCATGGTCAAAGATTTGGACGCTGAAGAAGAAGGAATAACATGAACATTGGAATAAATGAAAATTGGAATGACATGAAAATTGGAGTAACATGAAAATTGGAATAACAGGAGAATTGGAATAACATGAACATTGGCATAACATGAACATTGGAATAACATGAGAATTGGAATAACAGGAGAATTGGAATAATATGAACATTGGGATAACATGAACATTGGAATAACATGAACATTGGAATAACATAAACATTGGAATAATATGAACATTGGAAGAATATGAACATTGGAATAACATAAACATTGGAATAATATGAACATTGGAATAACATGAACATTGGAATAACATAAACAAAACATTGGAATAATATGAACATTGGAATAATATGAACATTGGAATAATATGAACATTGGAATAACATGAACATTAGAATAACATGAACATTGGAATAACATGAACATCGGAATAAGAGGAGAATTGGAATAACATGAACATTGGAATAACAGTAGAATTGGAATAACATGAACATTGGAATTACAGGAGAATTGGAATAACATTAAATGGGCAACACCATGAGAAACTATCTTTACTGCATTTTCCCGTTACTGGGGTTTGCCGGTGGTATTATAGAACCGCAGAATAAGGATACTTGCCCAGCGCAGTCGTCACTAGGTGTTCAGATCTGTGGTTTTATTTAATCTCCGTTAGAAAATAAAAAAAAAAAACGTGTGACCCTACCGGGACACGAACCCGCGTTCTTCTGGTTTGGAGAACGACAAGTTATCGACTCGGTCACCAATATGATCAATTATATTACTTATCTTACTTATCAATATTATTATCAATATTACTCATCTTACTTATCAATATTATTATCAATATTACTCATCTTACTTATCAATATTACTCATCTTACTTATCAATATTATTATCAATATTACTCATCTTACTTATCAATATTACTCATCTTACTTATCAATATTATTATCAATATTACTCATCTTACTTATCAATATTACTCATCTTACTTATCAATATTACTCATCTTACTTATCAATATTACTCATCTTACTTATCAATATTACTCATCTTACTTATCAATATTACTCATCTTACTTATCAATATTACTCATCTTACTTATCAATATTACTCATCTTACTTATCAATATTACTCATCTTACTTATCAATATTACTCATCTTACTTATCAATATTACTCATCTTACTTATCAATATTACTCATCTTACTTATCAATATTACTCATCTTACTTATCAATATTACTCATCTTACTCATCAATATTACTCATCTTACTTATCAATATTACTCATCTTACTTATCAATATTACTCATCTTACTTATCAATATTACTCATCTTACTTATCAATATTACTCATCTTACTTATCAATATTACTCATCTTACTTATCAATATTACTCATCTTACTTATCAATATTACTCATCTTACTCATCAATATTACTCATCTTACTCATCAATATTACTCATCTTACTTATCAATATTACTCATCTTACTCATCAATATTACTCATCTTACTTATCAATATTACTCATCTTACTTATCAATATTACTCATCTTACTTATCAATATTACTCATCTTACTTATCAATATTACTCATCAATATTACTCATCTTACTTATCAATATTATTATCAATATTACTCATCTTACTTATCAATTATATTACTCATCTTACTTATACAAATTACTCATCTTACTTATCAATATTACTCATCTTACTTATCAATATTACTCATCTTACTTATCAATATTACTCATCTTACTTATCAATATTATTATCAATATTACTCATCTTACTTATCAATTATATTACTCATCTTACTTATCAATATTACTCATCTTACTTATCAATATTACTCATCTTACTTATACAAATTACTCATCTTACTTATCAATATTACTAATCTTACCTTTCAATATTACTCATCAATGTTATTATCAATGTAACTCATATTACTTATAAATATTGCTCATGTTACTTATCAAAATTACTCATCTTATTTATCAATATTGCTTATCTTCATCATCATCATGTGCCATACCTTTTGGCGTAGGCGATCATGTCCTTCTATAATCTTCTATCTACAGTGCATCGTATCAGTTCTGTTGTTGACTGTTTTCCATGCCATGACACCAAGCTATCACGTATTATTTCATCTCTCTAAAATAAATTTATCGACAATACTGTATTCTTGTAAGGTGCTCATTTTGTATAATTTTAGAACCACTTACCGAGAACGACCTTCTCACAGTTTGTCATGATTTTACCTTCGCGTAAGCAATGCATGCCAGATGGGATTTGTCTAAGTTTAAGTAGTTTTGTATGTGCCAGGGTTTTCAACGATTATTTTATTTTTTTTATTCTCCGCTTTCTGAAAAGATTTCGCGGAAGATAATTCGAGACCAAGGGATAAATGTTTCATAGGAAGAAAATAATGAAAAGCAGAACAGATGTTTGAATATTGAAAAAGGATAAGAGGAAAAATGTGTTTTTGTGAATCACTGACTTTTTTTGCGCTGGAAATCTGGCACGAGAACTGCTACAATTCTCGGAATAGGTCTCTGGTAGCTTGCCAGTTAGACATATTTCGCAACTCAGTAAACTCATAGATCAATCAAACATGAATAATGCACAGACAAGAATAGTGTGGATAGTCATATCTTATGTGATTCAACGTTTACTTGTCAACTGTAGTGATCGTAGTAGTAGTAGTAGTAGTAGTGGAAGTAGTGGTAGTAGTACTAGTAGTAATAGTAGTAGTAATAGTAGTAGTAGTAGTTGTAGCAGTAGAAGTAGTACTGGTAGTTGTAGTAGTGGTAGTAGTTGTAGTAGTAGTAGTAGTAGTGGTGGTAGTAGTAGTAGTGGTAGTAGTAGTGGTGGTAGTGGTAGCAGTGATAGTAGTAGTAGCAGTTGTAGTGATAGTAAATGTAGTAGTGATAGTAGTAGTACTAGTGCTGGAAGTTGTATAATCGTAGTAGTGATAGTAATAGTAGTTATAGTAGTAGTAGTTATAGTAGCAGAAATAGTTGTAGTAGTGATAGTATTAGTAGTAGTGGTAGTAGTAATAGTAATGGTAGTAGTAGTCGTGGTTTTAGTAGTAGTAGTAGTAGTAGTAGTAGTGGTGGTGGTGGTAGTAGTAGTAGTGGTAGTAGTAGTAGTAGTAGTAGTTGTAGTAATGTAAGTAATAGTAGTTGTGATAGTAGTAGTAGTGCTGAAAGCTGTAGTAATCATAGTAGTTGTAGTAGTAGTGGTAGTGATAGTGGTAGTAGTGATAGTAGTAGTAATTATACTAGTAGTAGTTATAGTAGCAGAAATAGCTGTAGTAGTGATAGTATTAGTACTATTAGTAGTAGCAGTGGTAGTGACAGTAGCAGTGGTAGTAGTTGTAGTAGTAGTGGTAGTAGTAGTAGTAGTAGTAGTAATAGTAGTAGTAGTAGTAGTAATAGCAGTAGTAGTAGTAGTAATAGTAGTAGTAGTAGTAGTAGTAGTAGTAATAATATAGCAGTAGTAGTAGTAGTAGTAGCAATAGTAGTATAGTAGTACATGTAGTAGTAGTGATAGTAGTAGCAGTAGTAAGTTACATTATTTTTTAAAACTCTTATTACCAAAAATAGTAGTAGTAGTAGTGGCTGTAGAAATTGTAATATATTTTCATTATTATTGGTACTAATGGTAATACAAGTGGCTGTAGTTTAATATTAGCATTAGTAGTTGTAAAAGTAGTAACAGTAGTAGTAATAGCAGTAGTAGTAGTAGTGATCATTGTAATATTAATGGTAGTAAAAATGGTAGTAAAAATGGTAGTAGTAATAACAGTAGTAGCAATAGTAATTGCAGGTTAATAGTAGTGATAGTAGTGTTAGTAATAGCAGTAGAAGTAGTAGTAGTTATTATAGTTAAGCAATAATAACACTAACATAGGATTGGCAAAAAGTAATTTTAATGCCATGAAAAATATACTAACATCAAAACTAATAACAACAGGGCTGAAATTAAGAATAGTAAAATGTTATATCTTCTCAATATTCCTGTATGGTGCAGAAACATGGACAATAGACAAGAAAAACAGAAAAGAAAATTGAAGCCTTTGAAATGTGGATTTATAGAAGAATGGGTAGAATTGGATGGAAAGAAAAGAGAAACGATGAGGTCTTAAAACATCTAAAAACTTAAAAGAGAGCTATTAAACACAATTCAAACAAGACAAATTAGATTTTTTGTGTGCATGCTAAAAGACACAGCAGCCCACTAAAAGTAATCTTGGAAGAAAAAATACACGGTAAAAGAGGTATAGGCAGACCAAAGCTAACATGGACGAGTAACATAAAAAAAATGGACAAGTCAGTCTATGACAACCTACACTATCAAAGCAAGAGACAGATCGGAATGGCGCTCCATTGAAGCCAACCTTCGATGCAGATACGGCACTCGATGATGATGATGACATATATAATTTGATATTAGTTAATTGGATATTCCTAATTTAACCACAGCCTGACATGAATGCCTGCAGCCGCGCGTTAATCTTATCTTTACTTTAACATTATGAGTTTTCTCAGCATCACCTGATAAAGATGACGACCGTTACCAATTTATTATCCTCAATAAAGTTATGCTTTACCGTATCTCGAGCTATTTATTTGATCTCTGCCGTGACTCATCCGTTTAATGACAACATAATCTGTTGATGCAAAAGTCAAATTATTTGTTTCATCTATTTTACAAAACAAATAAATGACTACACCCACGCATGTATACTGAGTGATTCGATGAGCATGATAAAAAAGTGGAGGCGGGCTCTATACGCATGCAATGGGTAGAGTCGTTGCAGAAATACAAAATACGTAAGGTCACCTTTGTCTATGTCCCTGGACATGCGGGAGTACGGGGAAATGAAAGGGCGGACAGGTTGGCTAGCTGCGCTGTCGTTGAGGACGGGCAACCAATGGATCGGGCGGACATCATCAATGCCCTCCGAGATGTGGGAAGAGCACATGACTTCAACAAACACAGATCCACGTCACTTCTTCGGATGATGGAAATGGGAGTTAAGATGGGCACAGCCAGAAATGAGACACTTAATGGCCGTGTAAGAAGACTTATCAACCAACATAGAACTGGAGTCGTCAGTCGCTGGACACTGAGGGAATTGCTGAGGAGGGGATCTGAGCACCTATGGACATGTTCGGAGTGCAATGATGATGACCCGCAAATAACTCAATAACTCAATAAATGAGCGAAATAAGTGCAGTATTTATTCAGTATTTATTCAGTATTTATTCAGTGTTTTTACAGTCCGTTGTAACTTAAAGGAAGTGAATTATGGGCATCAAGACAACAGAAAATAACATCTTTGGAAGTCTCTGCTCATGGCTGCGTGGCTCAGGAATGTTTCCACCAAGGAGACAAAAAATGCAAATGAGAACCAGATTGGAAAGGCAGCAATGACGTTTATAAACTTTCAGGAAATATTGAAATGAACATAATTGGACACGCAGACAGACCTTTACCACCCGCATCACAGTCCATCTGATGCAGTTTGAAACAGACATATCAGCTCCACATTCAGACATCAATATAAAAGACATCACTAAATCAGACATCAATATAAAAGACATCACTAAATCAGACATCAATATAAAAGACATCACTAAATCAGACATCAATATAAAAGACATCACTAAATCAGACATCAATATAAAAGACATCACTAAATCAGACATCAATATAAAAGACATCACTAAATCAGACATCAATATAAAAGACATCACTAAATCAGACATCAATATAAAAGACATCACTAAAACAGACATCAATATAAAAGACATCACTAAAACAGACATCAATATGAAAGACATCACTAAAACAGACATCAATATAAAAGACATCACTAAAACAGACATCAATATAAAGGACATCACTAAAACAGACATCAATATAAAAGACATCACTAAAACAGACATCAGTATGAAAGAAATATGGCGTGACAGGGGCTCTTTACTTTTTTTTTTTACTCATTATGTTTAATCGTGCCTTGTTTAGGTAGTTTGATAATGATCCCCTTTCTTCTAGTTTCTATGAGCTTTTTTCTTTATCCCAAATTTTATTAAATAATTTTCTTTGGTGGAATAAGTTTTGATTATTAAATGCTTTCAGCATCTCTGCAATTATTTTATCCACGCCAGAGGTTTTATTATTTCTTAATCACTATAACAGACATCTATATAAACGACATTACTAAACAGAAATTGAATTAGCAGTGAAACACATGGTTAATAATAAAACTTCTGGCGTGGATAAAATAATTGCAGAGATGCTGAAAGCATTTAATAATCAACACTTATTCCACCAAAGAAAATTATTTAATAAAATTTGGGATAAAGAAAAAAAGCTCATAGAAACTGGAAGAAATGGATCATTATCAAACTACCTAGACAAGGCACGATTATTAAACATAATTAGTAAAAAAAAAAAAAAAAAGTAAAGAGCCCCCGTCACGCCAAGTGCCGTATAGGGAATATGGTGTTAATGACCATATTTTTTATAGACCTTTGGCACATAATTTTTGGGGTAATGTGGTCGGTATTACGCCCGTGCCGCTTTACTTTCCGTCGGTTTGGATTGAACCCTACCCTTGTCCTTTGTAGTCCAGTTCACTAACCACTGAGCTATCGCGGCTCCCTAAACATAATGAGTAAATGTTGCAAAAGCAATAATGGCATTTACTGTTAAGACAAGAATTAATTGGAAGATTCTAGATTTTGCTGATGATATAGTGCCCCTATGTGACAATATGGGTATAGGTGAAGGTATGCTGATGATACAGTCTTAATCGCTAAGAGTGAAAATGAGTTACAAGAAATGTTGGACATTATAGTGAAAGAAAGCAAAAATAAAGGACTCAGCCTTAATAGCAAAAAGACAGAGGTAATGGTAACAACAAAGAAAAATACATTACCTCAGTGCAAAATAAAGTTAAGTGGAACAATATTAAAACAGGTAAATGAATTTAAATATTTGGGAACTTTGTTAACCTCAGACGGAAGATGTACAAAAGAGGTGAGATGCAGAATGACTCAGGCAAAAGCAGCTTTCCAAAAAATGAGGAAGATACTATGCAATTCATTTTTGACAATAGAAACAAGAAAAAGAGTTCTTAAATGTTATGTAGAGCCAGTCTTAACATATGGATGTGAGTGATGGACAATAGGACAACAGACAAGAAAATCAATGGAGTCTGTATAAATGTGGTTTTACAGAAAAATGTTGAGAGTACCATGGACAGCTAAGAAGAGTAATGAAGATGTTCTGAGAGAGGTCAAAGCAAAAAGAGAGCTAATTTCCAATATTAGGAAGAGACAATCATTTTTTTTGGCCATGTAATGAGAAGAGAACAACTGGAATATATTGTAACAACTGGGAAAATTGAGGGACGAAGAGATAGAGGGAAGCAGAGAGAAAAAATAACAGACAACTTAAGAGAATGGCTTGGCAGAAGGTCAACAACAGAAATGATAAATAGCTGCCGAGATAGAAAGCTGTGGAGAGACATGATCACCTACGCCAGTGGCCCGGTACTTGATGATGATGATGTGACAATATCAACAAGATACAAAATATCACATATACCTTATCATCCATGGCGGAAAGAATAGGACTTGAAATCAACAACAGGGATAACATAAAAATAGTTGAAAAATAACAATACCCCAGAGGGCAATATATATATATATCTCAATCGCCAGCAGACCTCACTATATACATTGGTGGTAATATAGATCAAGAAAGTGAAACAAAGAAAGAGGGCAGAAGCAGCATAGAAAAAGCAGCAACGAATTTTAAAAACCTGGACAAAATATGGAAATCAAAAATATTATGCAAGAAAACCAAACTTAGAATATTCAACTCAAACGTATTATCAATACTTAACTATGCATGTGAAAGCTGGGAAACATCAAAAGAGATTGAGAAAAAAACGCTTTTGAAGATAAATGTCGAAGAAAAATACTATATTTACAATGGAATGAATTCAAGACTAATATCGAAATAAGAGAAATAGCCATGCAACCAGAGATCTCATTTATAATTAAAGAAAGAAGATGGACATATGTCGGACATATGATGAGAAGAGACAAGCGAATCTTAAAACAAGTATTGTTACCAGACTTCAGAATTTGACAGAACATGTCCATTCGACACAAAATGTTACAGACAAATTCTTAAGACATTGGATAAGAAAAGGAGCAATGAAGACATATTAAATGATTCATTGACAAAGACTCAAAACATTGAAATAACTGGCCTATAAACAGCATCATACAGAGGAAATTACAATGATATGGTCACGTCAAAATGCTGAATGAAACGTTCTGTGGGAGATCTGACTAGAGACAGAGATTGTCATACGGGCAGTGATGAATGCAACGTTCTGTGGGAGATCTGATTAGAGACAGAGATTCTCGAAGATGGGCTGTGCTGAATGCAACATCCTGTGGGAGATATGATTAGAGACAGCGATTTTCTCAGATTGGCTGTAGTGAATGCAACGTTCTGTGGGAGATCTGGCTAGATACAGAGATTCTCTCAGACTGGCTGTAGTGAATGCAACGTTCTGTGGGAGATCTGGCTAGATACAGAGATTCTCTCAGACTGGCTGTAGTGAATGCAACGTTCTGTGGGAGATCTGGCTAGATACAGAGATTCTCTCAGACTGGCTGTAGTGAATGCAACGTTCTGTGGGAGATCTGGCTAGATACAGAGATTCTCTCAGACTGGCTGTAGTGAATGCAACGTTCTGTGGGAGATCTGGCTAGATACAGAGATTCTCTCAGACTGGCTGTAGTGAATGCAACGTTCTGTGGGAGATCTGGCTAGATACAGAGATTCTCTCAGACTGGCTGTAGTGAATGCAACGTTCTACAAAGGACACGCGATTTTAAGGCATGAGTCCTGCGTTCGTCCAGCCATTTACCGTATTACATAAAATATTGAAATTAAGCGCCAGTTATCGCGTTCTGCTTTTTGATGTATAAACCTCATTTTCAAATCTAACGTATTGCCTTCTATTCTATGTGGTAACCACCCAAGTCCCAAATAAAAATGAAGAGAAAAAATGGAAAGTCTTCGAGCATGGAGATAGAGAGAGAGATACTTCTTGTTGACGGTCACCCGTTATGTGGGCGTGTGTGCGTTGTGCCGCTAATTTGCAGCTTAGCCACGATAGTTGCGCCTTCAGGCTCGACGCATCCGCCTATTGGCATCGCAAGGCACAGTACGAAGAATCGCACGACGAAGGACAGATAGTTGCCTTCACTTTCGGTGCGGCTACGCCTTATGTCTTTTGGCGTGTGCTGTGGCTGCTATGATGGGGATTGCAACTACCTTTCATTTTTTTATCCTTCAATGTGATGAGATGTTAATTTGGATGATCCCACTAGCACGGGCGGTTGAGAAATTGTGGATTATAGTTCGTTTGCATTGATAACGGGGCCTTCGACTAACTACTACTACTACTACTACTACTACTACTACTACTACTACTACTACTACAACAACTGCTACAAAAAAAGTAAAGTACCCCCGTCACGTCAAGTGGCGTGTAGGGAATATGGTGTTAGTGACCATAAATTTTACAGACCTTCAGCACATGATTTTTGGGGTAATGTGGTCGGTATTACACCCGTGCCGCTTTACTTTCCCAGGAAAAAAAATCCGGTACCCATTTAAGGCTGGGTGACCCCGGCAGCCGTTGCTTGGGATCGAACCCTACCCCTTGTCCTCTGTAGTCCAGATTACTAACCACTGAGCTATCGCGACTTCACTACAACTACTAAGAAGAACATTAATAATAGCAGTAAGGATAGCAGATATCGACTGCGCTACTGACATTGAGAAACCAGTCCATTTTGAGGAATTATGGTATAGTATACAGCCTGCTCTGTGTGATGTTTGGCAGCACTGAACGGGCAATGCTGACTGGCTACCTTACATCATCATCATCAAATACCGGGCCTACTGGCGTAGGTGATCAAGTCTCTCCACAACTTTCGATCTCGCGAAAGTTCCCAAATATTTAAATTCATTTACCTGTTCTAATATTGTTCCACTTGTCATTATTTTGCACTGAGGTGATGTCTTTTTCTTTGTTGTTACCATTATCTCTGTCTTTTAGCTATTAAGGCTGAGTCCTTTATTTTTGCTTTCACTATAATGTCCAACATTTATTGCAACTCATTTTCACTCTTAGCGATTAAGACTATCATCAGCATACCTTAGATTATTTATATTATGACCTCCAATTGTTATTCCAGGCATGTCCCTTATGAATCTTAAAATAATCTCACTATAAATATTAAACAAATCTGATGACAGCACACAACCTTGTCTAACACCCTGCTTTATTTGTTGAAACATTCCCAACTGATTTCCATTTCGTATGACCGCTGTTTGCTGCCAGTACATGTTCTTTATTATTCTTAGGTCTTTGCTGTCTACGTTTATGCTTTATAAAATGTTGATTATTTCTTGGTGCTTTACTTTGTCAAATGCCTTTGTGTAATCTATGAAGCATAGGTATAGATCTCTATGGCTCTTTCTACTAAAGATCTTATGATGTATATGACATTGTACAACATGTACAACATAGGTGAGATGGTAGATGTACAACAGAGGTGAGAAGGTCGAAAACTCTGTTGTACATCTACCACCTCACCTCTACCTTACATATAATCTACCTTACATATAATCTACCTTACATACAAGCCAACAAATCCAGAGCGACCAGGTATGTCAGCTCAACACACTACATTTACAACACATTCAGTAACGTGTATTCCAAAAGAGAATGCCCGATAGAAGAAAAGCTGAGAGGAAAGCCTGAATAAAAATACATGCAGGTGAAATGTGATAACCCTGGCGAGTAATCCACATAAAAGAGAGAAGAGAAAATAGTCTCATCACGCCATCTGGCGTACAGGGAATATGATGTAGGTGCTCATCAGTTTTTTTAGACTTTCAACTCATTACTTTTGGGGTAATGTGATCGATATTAAGCCAGTGCCGTTTTTCTTTCCCAACATATATCCGGTACCCATTTAAGGCTGGGTGAACCTGGAAGAGCAAGAGGTCTAAGGGAGGGTACCCTGAAGTAAAGCAACCCCACTGCCTCGTGGTGAGTCTTTTTTTTAGTCACAGGGTTATTGGTTATTGGTTATTGGTTATTGGTTATGGAAGGCCTCGGTATCACAGCAAACGAATTAAAATCCATAATTGCTCAACCACCCGTGCCAGTGGAATCATCCGAATTACTAACTCATCTCCCAAACAAAGAAATGTAACTGTAGTCCCCATCGTAGCAGTCTCAGCACACGCCAAAAGACATAAGGCAAAACCGCGCAGAAAGTGAACACAGCCAACTGTTCCCTGTCATACGATATCATCATTCATCGTAAACAAGCGGGATATCGATGCAGGATCAAAACGGATGAGACACACAGCTCACGGTGTGCACAGAGCACTTAACTCAGTAGCTCCTGCATAAAGCCGGACTTGGAATATGAGGAAACTGCAAGAAGGAACACTTTTCAGACATAGCCTTCAATGGTTCCTGCCATCTATCCACCATATACCATGGGAGTTCACGTCCTCCCGAAAATGATGATCGTCGTAGCACTTGATGATGTTAGGCCATCATTGATGACTCCAATTCCAAACATATAGACACACAGTGGTGGTAAGTTATCATTTCCAATCCAACAGAAGCCACATGACCTGTAGTTAGTAAAACCACAGAGAGAATATGATTTTGTGACCTTCACTGATTCACTCTTAGATGTGAATGTGTAGTTTACACAAGAGGAGAAGTTTTCAACTACAGTGATCCCATTTAAGGCAATTCTGGGATAGCAAGGCAAGTCTCCTTTATAGCAGCAGAAATTGATTATGTTCTCCGCTCCCTTCTTGTAGCTGCCGCCACACGATTCTGATGTCTCATTAACTTGGACATCATTCAAGAACAATGTCAGATTAACATTCCATAGATATGGCTCTGCTGATGAAGTGCTTGGTGCAGCAGTTGTATCAATCATACTGGAGGCTCCTGGTCTGTGGTCATTAATATCACAGACGGCATATGATGTTGTTATATTCAGTATTTCTCTCTGGGGTGGAAATATGTGGCACACACATGGAGAGTGGTTTGTGGTCACAGTAATCCCATTAAAGGCAATTCTAGGGTAGCATGGCATAGCTGTTTCAGAACAGCACAATCCTGTGATGTTTTCTGTGTTCGCTATAAAGCTGCTGCTGCTACACAATCCTGACCAATTATAGGTGTGGACATTATTCACTTGCAATGACAAAACTGCTTTGTTTACATCATAAACCTCTGGAAGCGAATCATTTATGGGACTAATAGTACAATTTATTCTTCCTTCGGGGATATCTTCATTGAGTCCCCCCAAAAAGTCTTTGGTTAAAAAGCCCATATGCTTTTAAGTTAAACACAAAATGAGCCCACTTCATAGATTCAAAATGATCCTTGCCAATGCCATCCGTTTGCACAAGTTAGGTCCTTAGCTACCAAGGTCACAAACGTCTGAAACGAAGTCATCGAATTAATAACTTTATCTACAGCGAAGGTTAACGAACTGTGAACAAACATGTATTTCAAACCCTTGAATACATTTTCAAAAATCTGCCAACTCGCTGCAATAACATATATCGTGGTGTTCAATGTAAACATTGCTTATTCCATAGCTCGAATATAAATAAGCTGACATTTTGGTGCGTCCCATGACGTCATCAGTCACAAGGTATAATAAATAACTGTCTGGATCGAAAGTTGTGGAGAGACATAATCACCTACGTCAGCAGGCTTGGTACTTGATGATGATGATGAACCTGGAAGCTGTGATCAAGATCGAAACCGACCTCTTGTCTTAAGTATTCCACTTCAGTAACCACTGAGCTGCCACAGTTCTCATTTAAGAGAATGAAAATGTGACTCAAACCCACGTAGGAATGAATCACTTATTTAAAGACTTTTATTTAAACTTCAACATTAAATTAACAAACAAAAATATCAATATCATCGGGTTGCGTATTCTTTGCAGAAAATGCTTCCCTCATCTCAGCTGGTCGGAAAGAATCTGTTTCTATCCAGATCTCCCACTTTAAGTGGCCCTTTTCTTCCTTGACCGTGATCAGGGGCCCCGGAAGTCACACACGGATGTATTGAAGTGGTGATTCTCACTTGTGTTGTTTTCTTTTCTTGTCTTGGTTGTTTTGTCAAGCTCTTGCCCTGGCACGATCCACTCAACCTCTGACTAAGTTTTTTAGGTTATAATTGATAATACAGGAATTGGATAACTGGTTGGTTAGTTGGATCTTAGTGGATATCATCATCATCATCATCATCAAGTACCATGTCTGCCGACGCAGGTGGTTCTGCCTCTCCACAATAGAGACTTGTGATCTTTATCATAACTTTCGATCTCGACAGTTATTTATTATTTCTGTTATTGACTTCTGCTAAGCCATTCTCTTAAGTTGTCTGGTATCTTTTCTGTTTACTTCCCTCTATTTCTTAGGTACTCAATTTTTACAGTTGTCACACTATATTCCACCTGTTTCCCTCTCATTAAATGCCTAAAAATGATGATTGTTTCTTCCTAATTTTGTAAATTAGCTCTCTTTTTGCTTTGGCCTCTTCCAGAACATCTTTCATTACTCTTCTTAGCGGCTCACGGTATTCTCAACATTCTTCTGTAAAAACACATTTTTACTGCCTCCAATGATATTTTTGTCTGTTGTCATATTGTCCACGATTCACTTCCATATGTTAAGACAGGCTCTATATAACATTTAATAACTCTTTTTTTTTGTTACTATTATCAAAAATGGACTACACAGTATCTTCCTCATTTTCTGGAAAACTGCTTTTGTCTGAGCTATTTTGCATCTCACCTCTGTTGTACATCTACCATCTCACCTCTGTTGTACATCTACCATCTTACCTCTGTTGTACATCTACCATCTCACCTCTGGTGTACATCGACCATCTTACCTCTGGTGTACATCTTCCATCTCACCTCTGTTGTACATCTACCATCTCACCTCTGGTGTACATCTACCATCTCACCTCTGTTGTACATCTACCATCTCACTCCCGTTGTACATCTACCATCTCACCTCTGTTGTACATCTACCATCTCACCTCTGTTGTACATCTACCATCCCATCTCTGATGTACATCTACCACCTCACCTCTGTTGTACATCTACCATCCCACCTCTGTTGTACATCTACTATGTCACCTCTTTTGTACATCTACCATCTCACCTCTGTTGTACATCTACCATCTCACCTCTGTTGTACATCTACCATCTCACCTCTGTTGTACATCTACCATCCCACCTCTGGTGTGCATCTACCATGTCACCTCTGTTGTTCATCTACCATCTCACCTCTGTTGTACATCTACCACCTCACCTATGCTGTACATCTACCATCTCACCTCTGTTGTTCATCTACCATGTCACCTCTGTTGTACATCTACCATCTCACCTCTGTTGTTCATCTACCATGTCACCTCTGTTGTACATCTACCATCTCACCTCTGTTGTTCATCTACCATGTCACCTCTGTTGTAGATGTAACATCTCACCTCTGTTGTACATCTACCATCTCACCTCTGTTGTACATCTACCATCTCACCTCTGGTGTACACTTTGCTTGGCTGATTGTGAGAAAGGTGGGAAAGTCGTGCTTTTGAAAAATAGAAGTGTTCTGGAGAGAGAGACAGTGAGGAAGAGAGAGATGGTTCGAGAAAGAGAGAGGAGTGAAAAGAGAGAGACGGGGATAGAAAGAGAGAGAGAGTAAGAAAAAGGAGATGAGAAAAAGAGAGGGAGAGAAAAAGAGGGAGATAAAGAGGAAGAGGGAGAAAAGAGAGCGACTGGAGAAAAATAGAAAGAGATAGAAAAATAGAGAATGGGAGAAAAAGAGAGAGGGAGAGAAAAGGAAATCGAGGGAGATAAATAGAGAGAAATATAGGGAGGGAGGGAGGGAGAGAAATGATAGAGAGAGGAAGAGAAAGAGAGAAAGACAAAGGTGGGGAGAAAGAAAGGAGAGAGAGTGATAAAGAGAGAGAGAGAGTGAAAAATAGAGGGAGAGAAAAGGGGAGAGAAGGAGAGAAATAGAGAGGGAGGGAGAGAAAGAGGGCGAGAGAGGGACATAAATAGAGAGGACGGGAGAAAAAGAGAGGGAGGGAGAGAAAGAGAGAGGGAAGGAGAGAAAGAGAGAGGACGAGAAAGAAAGGTGGGAGAGAAAGAGAAGGAGAGAGAATGAGAAGGAGTGAGAGAGACGGAGAGAAAGAGAGAGAGAGGAAGTGAAAGAGTGAGGGAGAGGAAGAAGGAGAGAGAAACAAGCTGGTTAACTTGAAGCACGTGCCAAAGATGTAATTGAAGAAATAAAGAGAGAAAACATAAAGTGGGGCAACTGCGCTAGCAGGGAACAATGTAAGACAAACACATGTGCTGGGAGAGAGAGAGAGAGACGGTCATGCTTGGGGAGGTAGAAGAAAGAGAGAGAGAATGAAAGAAATAGAAACGAAATGTGAAGGAGACGAACGGACTGAAACAGAATGGAAGTAATAACAGGTAGAAAGTAGAAGTGAAATTAATATAAAATGTATGAGAGAGGGGGTGAGTGAGTGAGTGTGTGAGTGAGTGAGTTGGATTGGTGGGTGGGTGAGTGAGTGTGTGAGTGAGTGAGTGAGGTGGATTGGTGGGTGGGTGAGTGAGTGTGTGAGTGAGGTGGATTGGTGGGTGGGTGAGTGAGTGTGTGAGTGAGTGAGTGAGTGAGTGAGTGAGTGAGGTGGATTGGTGGGTGGGTGAGTGAGTGTGTGAGTGAGTGTGTGAGTGAGTTGGATTGGTGGGTGGGTGAGTGAGTGTGTGAGTGAGTGAGTTGGATTGGTGGGTGAGTGAGTGAGTTGGATTGGTGGGTGGGTGAGTGAGTGTGTGAGTGAGTTGGATTGGAGGGTGGGTGAATGAGGAAGTGAGTGAGTTGGATTGGTGGGTGGGTGAGTGAGTGAGTGAGTGAGTTGGATTGGTGGGTGGGTGAGTGAGTGTGTGAGTGAGTGAGTGGGTGAATGAGTGAGTGAGTTGGATTGATGGGTGGGTGAGTGAGTGTGTGAGTGAGTGTGTGAGTGAGTTGGATTGGGTTGAGTTGGTGTGGGTGAGTGAGTTGGGTTGGTGGGTGGGTGAGTGAATGAGTTGGGTTGATGGGTTGGTGGGTGAGTGAGTGAGTGAGTTGGTTTAGTTGGTGAGTAGATGAGTTGGGTTGATGGGTGGGTGGGTGAGTGGGTTGGGTTGGTGGGTGGGTGGGTGAATTGGGTTGGATGGTGGGTGAGTGAGTTGGGTTAGTGAGTGAGTGAGTTGGATTGGTGGGTGGGTGAGTGAGTTGGGTTGATGGGTGGGTGGGTTGGTGGGTGGGTGAGTGAGTTGGGTTGGTGAGTGGGTGAGTGAGTTGGGTTGCGTTGGTAGGTGAGCGAGTGAGTTGGGTTGATGGGTGGGTGAGTGAGTAAGTGAGTGAGCGAGTGAGGGTTGCATAACAATAAAACAATAAATTAGCGAAATTTTAAAAATAGGAGAGAAAAGTGAAGGTATGTAACCGGAGCTTAGAATTACAGAAAATGAAAGCGTGTTAGTGAGAGGGAATTATACAAGAGAAAGAAGGAGAGAGAGAGAGAGAAGGAGAGAGAGAGAGAACGTAAAAGTTAGAATTAAGAGAGAATGTTAAAGAGTGATATATGTAAACACATAATGTGAAAGTTGAGAGTGGAATTGCTAGAGAAAAAGTGTTAAAAGAGTGAAAGAGGAAAATAGAATGTGAAAAGGGTCGAAGATGATAGAGAGACGGAGACAAATGTTAGAGTGAGAGAAAGATAAGAAATACATAGAAAATGAAAGACCTCGCGAATGGAAAGGGGACATCAGCAAGCGAAAACGAGGGCCAAGCAAAATACGCAAATGAACAATCATTAATTATGTACTAATTATTTTTATAAGATTCACTTATGCCTTTTGGTAATTAAGACATTAGGGTTCACATTTGTTGTTAATATCGAAGCAATTATGGGTGATGGTGGTCAGTAATACGCCAAGCTGCCTTCTTTTCTCAAAGAAAATCTCGTAAATTTATCGTCGTTATATTTCTGTTGAGAATATCAAAAGCAAGAGGAGCATTCTTTGCTCTGGGAAACATGGAAGTCCAAAGAAATTAGGTTAAATACAAAAATAAAAATGTTCAACTCCAATGTTAAGTTAGTCTTATTATATGGCTGTGGAACATGGAGAACAAAAAGAATGACAATCATGAAGACACAGACTTTCATTAATGGATGCTTACATAGAATAAAAGGATGGAAATGGCAGGACAAAATCACTAATATAGAATTATGGAAATGTACCAATCAAATACCAGTGGATAAAGAGATACAGTGAAGACGATGCCGTTGGATAGGACACACACTGCGGAAGCCAAATGAGAGTATTAGACAACAGGCCCTTTTTTTTTGGAATCCCCAAAGGAACAAGACAAAGAGGATGATCAAAATATTCTTGGAGAAGACAGATAGAAGCAGAGATGAAGATGATGGGGAGGACAAGGAATGATCTTAATGGCGAGAAACAGAACGTCTTGGAAAGTGTTTGTTGATGACCTATGCTCGACAGGGAGCTGAAAGTGTTTGTTGATGACCTGTGCCCCACAGGGAGCTGAAAGTGTTTGTTGATGACCTATGCTCGACAGGGAGCTGAAAGTGTTTGTTGATGACCTATGCTCCACATGGAGCTGAAAGTGTTTGTCGAAGACCTATGCTCCACAAGGAGCTGAAAGTGTTTGTTGAAGACCTATACTCCACAGGGAGTTGAAAGTGTTTGTTGAAGACCTATGCTCCATAGGGAGTTGAAAGTGTTTGTTGAAGACCTATACTCCACAGGGAGTTGAAAGTGTTTGTTGAAGACTTATACTCCACAGCGAGCTGAAAGTGTTTGTTGATGACCTATGCTTCACAGGGAGCCGAAAATGTTTGTTGAAGACCTATGCTCCACAGGGAGCTGAAAGTGTTTGTTGAAGACCTATGCTCCACAGGGAGCTGAAAATGTTTGTTGAAGACCTATGCTTCACAGGGAGCCGAAAATGTTTGTTGAAGACCTATGCTCCACAGGGAGCTTAAAGTGTTTGTTGAAGACCTATACTCCACAGGGAACTGAAAGTGTTTGTTGATGACCTATGCTTCACAGGGAGCCGAAAATGTTTGTTGAAGACCTATGCTCCACAGAGAGCTGAAAGTGTTTGTTGAAGACCTATGCTTCACAGGGAGCTGAAAGTGTTTGTTGAAGACCTATGCTCCACAGGGAGCTGAAAGTGTTTATTGATGACCTATACTCCACAGGGAGCTTAAAGGTAAATGAAGATATTTATATTGCAGTTTATGAATAGAATAACAATTGATTGATAATTCTTTTTTTGTCCCATATAATTTTACAAAATTTTGTTTTTCCTTAGAAAATGTTACTGTTGTATATTACGCTTATTTTACCTTTTGATAATTATGCTATTGTCTTAGAAGGGATAAGAGAGAGAGAGAGAGAGAGAGAGAGAGGGAGGGAGAGAGATAGAGAGAGAGAGAGAGAAGGAGAGAAATGAGAGAGAATAGACAAAAATAACATTGATTTTTTAACAAAGCCAGACATTACGCATGCGTGGCGCGTAACCAACGCAGAAGGGATGCTGCCAAAATGACGCAGAGTAAAATCGACATGAGTATTCTATGTGTGCTTGTTGCTGAATGTGTGAGACATTCCTGGGACTTGTAAGAGCATATAGATTGTAGGATGTCAGAGATTGTAGGATGTCAGAGATTGTAGTATGTCAGAGATTGTAGTACAAACAAGGGATCCTCAAGCTTGTAGTTCGGGGACATGGATACATCTGTGACCACGACGAAGAAGAAGAAAAGGAAGAAGAAGAGGAAGAAAAAGGAAGAGAAGAAGAAGAAAAAGGAAGAGAAGAAGAAGAAAGGAAGAGAAGAAGAAGCAAAGGAAAAGGAAGAAGAAGAAAGGAATAGAAGAAGAAAAGGAAGAGGAAGAGAAAATGAAGAAGAATAAGAAAATGAAGAAGAAGGAGAAGAAAAGGAAGAGAAGAAGAAGAAAAGGAAGAGGAAGAAGAAGAAACGGAAAAGGAAGAGGAAGAAGAAGAAACGGAAAAGGAAGAGGAAGAAGAAGAAACGGAAAAGGAAGTAGAAGAAGAAGAAAGGAAGAGAAGAAGAAGCAAAGGAAAAGGAAGAAGAAGAAAGGAATAGAAGAAGAAAAGGAAGAAATAGAAGTAAAGGAAGAGAAAAAGAAAATGAAGGAGAAGAAAAAAATGAAGAAGAAGGAGAAGTAAAGGAAGAGAAGAAGAAGAAAAAGGAAAAGGAAGTAGAAGAAGAAACGGAAGAAGAAGAAGTAAAGGAAGAGAAGAAGAAAATGAAGGAGAAGAAGAAAATGAAGAAGAAGGAGAAATAAAGGAAGAGAAGAAGAAAAAGGAAAAGGAAGTAGAAGAAGAAACGGAAGAAGAAGAAGTAAAGGAAGAGAAGAAGAAAATGTAGGAGAAGAAGAAAATGAAGAAGAAGGAGAAATAAAGGAAGAGAAGAAGAAAATGTAGGAGAAGAAGAAAATGAAGAAGAAGGAGAAATAAAGGAAGAGAAGAAGAAGAAAAAGGAAAAGGAAGTAGAAGAAGAAACGGAAGAAGAAGAAGTAAAGGAAGAGAAGAAGAAAAGGAAGAGAAGAAGAAGAACGATCATGTTGAGCATCATCATCAAGTACCGGGCCTACTGGCATAGGTGATCATGTCTCTCCACAACCTTCGATCTCGACAGTTCTTTACCATTTCTGTTGTTGACCTTCTGCCAAGCCATTCTCTTAAGCTGTCTGTTATTTTTTCTCTTTGCTTCCCTCTATTTCTTCGTCCCTCAATTTTTCCAGTTGTTACAATATATTCCAATTGTTCTCTTCTCATTACATGGCCAAAAAATGATGATTGTTTCTTCCTAATATTGGAAATTAGCTCTCTTTTTGCTTTGACCTCTCTCAGAACATCTTCATTACTCTTCTTAGCTGTCCATGGTATTCTCAACATTTTTCTGTAAAACCACATTTCTACAGACTCCAGTGATTGTCTTGTCTGTTGTCCTATTGTCCATGATTCACAACCATATGTTAAGACTGGCTCTACATAACATTTAAGAACTCTTTTTTTTTTTGTTTCTATTGTCAAAAATGGATTGCATAGTATCTTCCTCATTTTTTGGAAAGCTGCTTTTGCCTGAGCCATTCTACATCTCACCTCTTGTGTACATCTTCCGTCTGAGATTAACAAACTTCCCAGATATTTAAATTCATTTACCTGTTTTAATATTGTTCCACTTGTCTTTATTCTGAACTGAGGTGTGAGTATAAGGACTTGATATTACTAGCAATGTTTTGCATTAAATCGCCAGTACTTTTTAATCATGTGATTAGTATTCGGCCCGTAAACCCACAAGTTGATATCAAAATTGAAGGAGTAGACCTGGAGACAGTTCAGAGCTACAACTACCTTGGACATACTATAACCAGTGATGGAAAATGTACAACTGAAATAAATAAAAGAATAGGAATGGCAAAATGTAATTTCAATGCCATGAAAACTATACTAACATCAAAACAAATAACACCAGGACTAAAACTATGAATAGCAAAATGTTATGTCTTCTCAACATTCCTATATGGTGCAGAAACATGGACATCAGACAAGAAAATAGCACATAAAATTGAGGCCTTTGAAATGTAGTTTATAGAAGAATGAAAAGAATTGGATGAAAAGAAAAGAAAACAAACGACGAAGTCTTAAAACAACTAAAAACGGAAAGAGAACTAAATACAATTCAAACAAGACAAATGAGATTTTTGGGGCATGTTAAAAGACACAGCAGCCTACTAAAAGTAATCTTGGAGGGGAAAATGCAAGGTGAAAGAGGCAGACCAAGATTAACATGGATGAGTAAAATCAAAAGATGGACAAGTCAGCGTATGACAATCTGCACCATCAAACAAAGAGACAGAGCGGAATGGCGCTCCATGGTAGCCAACCTTCGATGCGGAGACGGCACACATTGATGATGATAACAACGCTAGTGACGTCCTTATTTACTCTTAATAATACGCATTTAAGGTTGAGTGAATCCGGAAGTCGACGATGGATATCTTCTTCTTTGTTAGCGTTCACCCGTTAAATGGGTGTTTACGCGGCGTGTCGCTAGTCTACGACAAACCGAAATATCTGCGTTTATGCTCGATCCTCAACTCTTCAACAATTGTAGCCTGTTTAGCCTTCATTTAATGCCTCTGAACTCCGATCGGAGCATAAGGCACTCACAAGAGGTCTCCACCCAATCCGGTCTGGAGCAAGCATGGACAACTCTCGCTAAGACTTGCCAGCTACTATCATCATGTATGGTTCGTTGTCATGTCCACAACGGTGTGCCTCTTCTTCGTTGGCCAGCTTGGGTCCACATTAATCCAATGTGTGCTTGCTTGAACCGTTCCATCCGTTGAGCATTGTCCAGCCATTTCCTATTTTCTAGACATATTAGCCCACTCTTTTCGAATTGTTACTACTAACAACTTCTTTAACGTACTTATAGCGCACACATAACTTTCTGTTTTTTTCGATGTTACACGAGAAAGTAAAAACCCCGCCAAGCCAAGTGCCGTAAAGGGAATGCGTATGGTATTAGTGATCATAATCTTTACAGGCACATGATTGTTGGGGTAATGTGGTCGGTTTTACGCCCATGCCGCTTTACTTTCCCAGAAAAAATACGGTACCCATTCAAAGCTGGGAGAACCCGGAAGCAGTCAGTCATGATCTAGCCCGATTTCTTGTCCTTTGTAGTCCAGTTCACTAACCACTGAGCTATCGCGGCTCCCGTCACACGAGAAAGCTAGTTATTATATATTTCTACTGAGTAACCGGATGATGGCAAGGTCACAATGAAACAGCGAAGTTAAGGAGAGAAATTCCAGCTCCTGATGCCGGGCCGAACCAGGAAGGTTTTCGTTAACTTGCCATCGTCTTATCTCTAAAACATGTAGTCCCTAGACGATGAAAATCGAGCCTGACCTCCTTTCTCCAGAAGACTAGTTCACCAATCTCTGCTCTAACCTCCATTCTCCATGAGATAAATTAAAAATCTGTGATCTAACCTCCATTCTCAAAGTGACTAATTCACCAACCTCTGCTCTAACCTCCATTCTCCAGGAGACTAGTTCACCAATCTCTGCTCTACCCTCAATTCTCCAGGAGATTAGTTCACCAATCTCTGCTCTAACCACCATTCTCAAGGAGACTAGTTCACCAATCTGTGCTCTAACCTCCATTCTCCAGGCGAGTAGTTCACCAACCTGCGCTCTAACCTCCATTATCCAGGAGAGTAGTTCACCAATCTGTGCTCTAAAACCTCCATTCTCCAGGAAAGTAGTTCACCAATCTGTGCTCTAACCTTCATTCTCCAGAAGACTAGTTCACCAATCTCTGCTCTAACCTCCATTCTCAAAGTGACTAATTCACCAACCTCTGCTCTAACCTCCATTCTCCAGGAGACTAGTTCACCAATCTATGCTCTAACCTCCATTCTCCAGGAGACTAGTTCACCAATCTCTGCTCTAACCTCCATTCTCCAGGAGACTAGTTCACCAATCTATGCTCTAGCCTCCTTTCTCCAGGAGACTAGTTCACCAATCTCTGCTCTAACCTCCATTCTCAAGAAGACGAGTTCACCAATCTCTGCTCTAACCTCCATTCTCCAGGAGATTAGTTCACCAATCTCTGCTCTAACCTCCATTCTCCAGGAGAGTAGTTCACCAATCTCTTCTCTAACCTCCATTCTCAAGAAGACTAGTTCACCAATCTCTGCTCTAACCTCAATTCTCCAGGAGATTAGTTCACCAATCTACGCTCTAACCTCCATTCTCCAGGAGACTAGTTCACCAATCTTTGCTCTAACCTCCATTCTCCAGGAGACTAGTTCACCAATCTCTGCTCTAACCTGAATTCTCCAGGAGATTAGTTCACAAATCTCTGCTCTAACCTCCATTCTCAAGGAGACTAGTTCACCAATCTGTGCTCTAACCTCCATTCTCCAGGCGAGTAGTTCACCAACCTGCGCTCTAACCTCCATTCTCCAGGAGAGTAGTTCACCAATCTGTGCTCTAACCTCCATTCTCCAGTAGACTAGTTCACCAATCTCTGCTCTAATCTCCATTCTCCAGGAGATTATTTCACCAATCTCTGTCTAACCTCCATTCTCCAGGAGAGTAGTTCACCAATCTCTTCTCTAACCTCCATTCTCCAGAAGACTAGTTCACCAATCTCTGCTCTAACCTCCATTCTCCAGGAGACTAATTCACCAACCTCTGCTCTAACCTCCATTCTCCAGGAGACTAGTTCACCAATCTATGCTCTAACCTCCATTCTCCAGGAGACTAGTTCACCAATCTCTGCTCTAACCTCCATTCTCCAGGAGACTATTTCACCAATCTCTGCTCTAACCTCCATTCTCCAGGAGACTAGTTCACCAATCTCTGCTCTAACCTCCATTCTCAAGAAGACTAGTTCACCTATCTCTGCTCTAACCTCAATTCTCCAGGAGATTAGTTCACCAATCTATGCTCTAACCTCCATTCTCAAGGAGACTAGTTCACCAATCTCTGCTCTAACCTCCATTCTCAAGAAGACTAGTTCACCAATCTCTGCTCTAACCTCAATTCTCCAGGAGATTAGTTCACCAATCTCTGCTCTAACCTCCATTCTCAAGGAGACTAGTTCACCAATCTGTGCTCTAACCTCCATTCTCCAGGCGAGTAGTTCACCAACCTGCGCTCTAACCTCCATTCTCCAGGAGAGTAGTTCACCAATCTGTGCTCTAACCTCTATTCTCCAGGAAAGTAGTTCACCAATCTGTGCTCTAACCTTCATTCTCCAGGAGACTAGTTCATCGATCTCAGCTCTAACCTCCATTCTCCAGGAGACTAGTTCACCAATCTCTGCTCTAACCTCCATTCTCCATGAGATAAATTCACCAATCTGTGCTCTAACTTCCATTCTCCAGGAAAGTAGTTCGCCAATCTGTGCTCTAACCTCCATTCTCCAGTAGACTAGTTCACCAATCTCTGCTCTAACCTCCATTCTCCAGGAGATTAGTTCACCAATCTCTGCTCTAACCTCCATTCTCCAGGAGAGTAGTTCACCAATCTATTCTCTAACCTCCATTCTCCAGGAGACTAGTTCACCAATCTCTGCTCTAACCTCCATTCTCCAGGAGACTAGTTCATCAATCTCTGCTCTAACCTCAATTCTCCAGGAGACTAGTTCACCAATCTCTGCTCTAACCTACATTCTCCAGGAGACTAGTTCACCAATCTCTGCTCTAACCTCCATTCTCCAGGAGACTAGTTCACCAATCTCTGCTCTAACCTCCATTCTCCAGAAACTAGTTCATCAATCTGTGCTCTAACCTACATTCTCCAGGAGACTAGTTCACCAATCTATGCTCTAACCTCCATTCTCCAGGAGACTACTTCACCAATCTCTGCTCTAACCTACATTCTCCAGGAGACTAGTTCACCAATCTGTGCTCTAATCTCAATTCTCCAGGAGACTAGTTCACCAATCTGTGCTCTAACCTCCATTCTCCAGGAGACTAGTTCACCAATCTGTGCTCTAACCTCCATTCTCCAGTAGACTAGTTCACCAATCTTTGCTCTAACCTCCATTCTCCAGGAGACTAGTTCACCACTCTCTTCTCTAACCTTCATTCTCCAGAAACTAGGTCACCAATCTTTGCTCTAACCTCAATTCTCCAGGAGACTAATTCACCAATCTGTGCTCTAAAATCCATGAATCCGGTTATCTCCTCAACACTAATGCCGTGTTTGTTGTTAGGATCATCACCTGCACACCGGGCGAACCCATAGGTACTGCAATATCTACATCGAGAATCTGGAGAAGAATCCTGGCCCACGTGAACAAACTCCGTAGCACGTACTGGAATCCTTCAAGTTCATCAACCATAATGGAGGGGAGAGAATGACACTTCTAGTTCCTCAACTATAATGGATGATAGAGAATGACACCTCTAGTTCCTCAACCTTAATGGATGGGAGAGAATGACACTTCTAGTTCCTCAACCATAATGGAGGGGAGAGAATGACACTTCTAGTTCCTGAACTATATTGCGGGGTAGAGAATGACACTTCTAGTTCCTGAACTATATTGGGGGGTAGAGAATGACACTTCTAGTTCCTGAACTATATTGGATGGTAGAGAATGACACTTCTAGTTCCTGAACTATATTGGAGGGTAGAGAATGACACTTCTAGTTCCTGAACTATACTGGATGGGAGAGAATGACACTTCTAGTTCCTGAACTATATTAAAGGGTAGAGAATGTCACTTCTAGTTCCTGAACTATATTGGAGGGTAGAGAATGACACTTCTAGTTCCTGAACTATATTGGAGGGTAGAGAATGACACTTCTAGTTCCTGAACTATATTGGATGGGAGAGAATGACACTTCTAGCTCCTGAACTATATTGGATGGGAGAGAATGACACTTCTAGCTCCTGAACTATATTGGATGGGAGAGAATGACACTTCTAGTTCCTGAACTATATTGGATGGGAGAGAATGACACTTCTAGTTCCTCAACTATAATGGAGGGGAGAGAATGACGCTTGTACCTCCTCAACTGTAACAATGCGCCAGCCCAAATATTAATCTGCTTTCGGAACTTTTTTCCGAGAAATTTCCTTATCCACCCAACTCATCTAACGAAGCTATTATTGTTGTTATTACTTTAATTGACTCATAAGTTGAAATCCAGCTTTGAAAGGGAGGCAAGTGGTTTGAAACCACTGCAGAAAATATGGGCAATTCGTAGACGATCCTCGCTCAATCGGAAAAGGGGAGGGGGGGGGGAATCTTCTAGAATTGGTTCCAGTAGTGGTACAGGGTTGGGAGTGTTCAGTTAATGTAGAAGGTGTGCCAGGTTGGCTACAATACAGGTAAACGTGCTAAAGTGAATCAAGGTGAAAAGGGAGGGGGGATAGTATGGTACCTGCTTTCCTCAGGTGAAGAACAACACAGTCGACCGACGTCTCAGCTCAATATGCCTTCAACGGGAACAGTGGACAACATACACAGAAATGTAAGTAGATAAACTAAACACTACACAGCAAAATAATAGTGAAATAACTACAAATGATGAATATACGAGTAATATAAAAAATGAATGAAAATAACTTCTCAGTAGTGCTTGCTTGTGACAGGGTCACGAGAGAAGTCAAGTAATACAACAGCGTACAAAAGATTACAAAATAACAATACAAAAGAGTACAAAAAGAATACAAGAAAGTAATACAAAAGATCACCAAAAAATTAACAAAATAGTAATACAAAAGAAAACAAATGATTATAGAACATTTATACAACAGAGTACAAAAGATTACAAAAAAGTAACACAAAAGATAAAAAAAAGTAATACAAATGAGCACAAAAGATGAAAAGGTAATACAACAGAGCACAAAAGATTGCAAAAAAAGTAATAGAAAAGAGCACAAAAGATAAAAAAAAAAGTAATACAAAAGAGTTTAAAAGATAGAAAAAGTAACACAAACGGAAGGAAAAAAGTAATACAAAAGAGTATAAAGATAACAAAAAAAAATAATACAAAAGAGCACAAAAGACAACAAAAAAGTGATACAAAAGATAACAAAAAAGTAATACAAAAGGTAACAAAAAAGTAATACAAAAGAGTACCAAAAAGTGATACAAAAGAGTTAATTAAAGTGAAATTCTTTTTTTTTTTAAACATTGGTATAAATATTTTTGTTTCCAAATGAAGAGAGGTAGGCAGAGAGACTAATGGTCAAGTAGGTCGGTAGTTGGGTAGGTAGGTAGACAGAATAATGGTCAAGTAGGTCGGTAGTTGGGTAGGTAGGCAGAGAGATTAATGGTCAAGTAGGTCGGTAGTTGGGTAGGTAGGCAGAGAGACTAATGGTCAAGTAGGTCGGTAGTTGGGTAGGTAGGCAGAGAGACTAATGGTCAAGTAGGTCGGTAGTTGGCTAGGTAGGTAGGCAGAGAGACTAATGGTCAAGTAGGTCGGTAGTTGGGTAGGTAGGCAGAGAGACTAATGGTCAAGTAGGTCGGTAGTTGGGTAGGTAGGTAGACAGACTAATGGTCAAGTAGGTCGGTAGTTGGGTAGGTAGGTACACAGAATAATGGTCAAGTAGGTCGGTAGTTGGCTAAGTAGGTAGACATGTGGGTATAATATGAAGGCAGGTAAACTGTCAGATAAGCAGATAAGCAGACTGACAGGTGAGTAGACAAGCGGGAAGTTGGATACAAAGGCAGATAGAGAGGTAGGTAAATAATAAAATAGGTAGATAGGCATTTCGATAGAAGACAGTATCTTTGTAGGTTGTCATGTAGGTAGACAAGCAGGTAGATATTTATGTATAGTAGGCAGGTAAGTAAGTGTTCCCTACATACTTGATAGGTTTATCTGTAGTGTTGCTTTAAAAGTAAAGTAAAGTACCCCCCGTCACGCCAAGTGGCGTATAGGGAAATATGGTGTTAGTGACCCTATATTTTACAGACCTTCAGCACATGACTTTTGGGGTAATGTGGTCGGTATTACGCCCGTGCTGCTTTTACTTTCCCAGAAAAAATCTGGTACCCATTTAAGGCTGGGTGAACCCGGAGCCGTCGGTTGGGATCGAACCCTACCCCTTGTCCGTAGTAGTCCAGTTCACTAACCACTGAGCTATCGCGGCTCCCACTAATTTTTAGGGAATTAGTAAAACCCAGGTGTCCTCGCCAGGGTACGAACCCCGGCTGTTGCCGTGGTAAGCCAACCGCCTATCGATTGCGCTAACCGGACACCCAGTGTTGCTTTAGGTATCATATTTTTCTATGGGCTCGCACATTTTTGCCTGATGTGTTCAGTATCATGGTAGGTCCCCTTTACTTTTCAGAATGATCTCTGGTACCCATTTATAGAGGTTGGGTGAACCCTCGAACTTAGTTTGGCCAACCGCCGCTTCAGGAATTTAAAAGTAGACTATTGGGATAAAGAAGCCAGTCCACTAACCATTCAACCACCGAGGCTCCCTGGTTGGTAGGCAGGTAGGTAGGTAAGCAGGAAGGCAGGGAGGTAGGTAAGTAGGTTGACAGACGGTTATCAAGGTCTTTATGTAAATAGATAGGTGATGGAACAGACAAACAGTTAATTCGACAAGAAGACAGGAGAGCATATGGACAAACAGACAGGTGGGCAGGTAGACAGGCAAAAAGATGAGCAGGAAAACAGGCAGGTAGACAGGCAGCCAGGAGCACAGATGTACAGACAGGTAGGTATACATGCAAACAAATGGACAGTCAAATAAGCATATAGACAGATATACAGGAGAACGAATGGACGGACAAACAGGAAAGTAGACAGGTAGACAGGAGAACAGAGGTATAGACAAACAGGAAAGTAGACAGGTAGACAGGAGAACAGATGGATAGACAAACAAGCAAGTAGACAGGTATACAAGCAAAAAAAAATGGGCAGACAAAAAAATAAGTGGACAGGTACACAGGAGAACGAATGGAAAGACAAACAGGAAAGTAGACAGGTAGACAGGAGAACAGATGGATAGACAAACAGGAAAGTAGACAGGTAGACAGGAGAACAGATGGATAGACAAACAGGAAAGTAGACAGGAGAACAGATGGATAGACAAACAGGAAAGTAGACAGGAGAACAGATGGATAGACAAACAGGAAAGTAGACAGGAGAACAGATGGACAGACAAACAAGTAAGTAGACAGGTATACAAGCAAAAAAATGGACAGACAAACAAATAAGTAGACAGGTACACAGGAGAACGAATGGAAAGACAAACAGGAAAGTAGACAGGTAGACAGGTAAACAGAGGTATAGACAAATAGACATGCGGAGAGGTAGACAGGAGAACAGATGGACAGACAAACAAGCAGGTAGACAGGTAGACAGGAGAACAGATGGACAGACAAACAAGCAGGTAGACAGGTAGACAGGAGAACAGATGGACAGACAAACAAGCAAGTAGACAGGTAGACAGGAGAACGAATGGACAGACAGACAGACAGGAAAGTTGACAGGTAGACAGGCAAATAGAGGGATAGACAAATAGACAAGCGGAGAGGTAGACAGAAGAACAGATGGACAGACAAACAAGCAGGTAGACAGGCAGATAAATTGATTGCTGAAACAATGGGTGAATTGATGAAACAATCGTGTTGGATGAATGCATTAGTGCATAGAGAGTGCAGATATAATACACCATGATCATAATTTGATCAGTTTAGGAAGTCTAGAAGACAATTTTAAAAATTGGCGAACACATTAGATGCCTTTGTGCTAAACCGCTTTGAGAATGCTTGACCTAACCTCATTGCTATCTCTATTTTAGTTTGTCACTCCACACACAAACCCTTCCCCCAAGTTATAACAGTTATCTACACGTCGCCAGGAATATTTTCTCGGAAGGTGAGACTCGAATTCCTACCTTTCTTTTATATATTCGTGCTTCAGTGAAGCTGTGCTCTCTTGAAGCCTCCTGCTCACACGTAACATGAAGGCCTTAGCTTGAGGTAATTGTTCGTAAGGTAGACCTTAGCAGTAATAAATAAAACGCTATTTCAGAAATAATGTGCCAGACTCCATGATAGAAACAGCATTCTAAATACAGCTTGGTAATCTCAATGATACAAATAGAGGGAATTCTAGTACGGTTTTAGCACATTGTACGATATTGAGTGTAATTATAAGTGCAGTTAACACACTTTACGGTAGGAACATAACTTTAATTACAGTGTAATAAGTAAAACGGTAGAAGACGATTCCAAGTACAGAGTAACAAATACAAGGACAAGACTATGCCACGTACAGAGTAACAAATACAAGGACAAGACTATGCCACGTACAGAGTAACAAATACAAGGACAAGACTATCCCACGTACAGAGTAACAAAGACCAGGACAAGACTATCCCACGTACAGAGTAACAAATACAAGGACAAGACTATGCCACGTACAGAGTAACAAATACCAGGACAAGACTATCCCACGTACAGAGTAACAAATACAAGGACAAGACTATGCCACGTACAGAGTAACAAATACAAGGACAAGACTATCCCAAGTACAGAGTAACACATACAAGGACAAGACTATGCCACGTACAGTGTAACAAATACAAAGATAGTAGACTATGCCACGTACAGAGTAACAAATACAAAGATAGCAGACTATGCCACGTACAGAGTAACAAATACAAAGATAGAAGACTATCCCACGTACAGAGTAGTAAATACAAGGACAAGACTATGCCACGTACAGAGTAACAAATACAAAGATAGAAGACTATGCCACGTACAGAGTAACAAATACAAAGATAGAAGACTATGCCACGTACAGAGTAACAAATACAAAGATAGCAGACTATGCCACGTACAGAGTAACAAATACAAGAACAAGACTATGCCACGTACAGAGTAACAAATACAAGAACAAGACTATGCCACGTACAGAGTAACAAATACAAAGATAGAAGACTATGCCACGTACAGAGTAACAAATACAAAGATAGCAGACTATGCCACGTACAGAGTAACAAATACAAGAACAAGACTATGCCACGTACAGAGTAACAAATACAAAGATAGAAGACTATGCCACGTACAGAGTAACAAATACAAGAACAAGACTATGCCACGTACAGCGTAGCAAATACAAAGATAGAAGACTATGCCACGTGCATTGTAGGAAATTCTACGATAGGTGTACAATTCTAAGAATTATCTATCTATCTATCTATCTATCTATCTATCTATCTATCTATCTATCTATCTATCTATCTATCTATCTATCTATCTATCTATCTATTGTTTCTTTCTGATTTATTTTTTTAGAGTTCCCTTTTTGTGTTGGCCTCTTTGAGAACTTCCTCATTGGTCTTTTTAGCAGTCCGGGGAACTTTCAACATTCTTCTGAGAAATCCCATCTCTGTGGAGTCTAATAGTCTTTTCATTTGTTTGTCTGCTGTCCATGATTCGCTTCCATAGGTCAGAATTGGTTCTATATAGCACCGATGACTTTTGGCATGAGCTATTCTGCTTTTTATTTCTGTGGTGCATCTTCCATCCGATGTTATTATTGTGCCGAAGTATTTGACGAGTTGCGCTTGTTTCAGATTTGTCCTGTTTATCTTTATGCTGCATGATGGTGATGATTATTTCTTTGATATGACCATTACTTCTGTTTTCTTACTATTTATACACAGACCTTTCTTGTTGATAGAATACACACTTCTAAGTACAGATTATCAGGGACAAACATGGTTAGACAGGCTCGCGAGCAGAAAATAAAAATGGAAAACCCTCCAACTGACGTGACGTCACCAGTATAAACTATAGACGGCTGATGCCACTCCACTCAAAACCGCCTCTGCTCGCAAAGCTGAAAACGTCACGCTGTTTGGAGGTTTTCTGGGAATTTCCTGTCAGCCCGCAGGCCTTTGTCGATCTGTAGATAGCTGTGGCTCGACAATATGCAAATCAGGAAGATCAACATTATATCAGTAGCGATGTTTGAGGAGGGAAGCGTTGGCTAGGGAAGACAGAATAAGAGAAACTGTCTGAGCTTTAACTGCAACAACACATTCTGTGAGCTCGACACTCATAGCAAGAATGGAAAACACAGCGGTTCACAATATTGGTAAGATAAGATAAGATAAGATAAGATAAGATAAGATAAGATAAGATAAGATAAGGAAATGTATTATAAGATAAGATATGATAAGATAATATAAGATAAGATATAAGATGAGATAAAGTAAGCGAAGGTGTTATAAGATAAGATAAGATAAGATAAGATAAGATAAGATAAGATAAAGTAAGGAAATGTATTATAAGATAAGATAAGATAAGATAAGATAAGATAAGATAAGATAAGGGGAGCTATCATAAGATAAGGTAAGATAAGATAAGATAAAGTAAGATAAGATAAGATATAAGATTTGAAAAAGTAAGGGAAGTTATTATAAGATAAGATAAGAAGAGATTAGATCAGATAAGTACAGTATTTATTATACGATAAAATAGGACAATATAAGATATAGATAAGGCAAGATAAGGCAAGATAAGATCAATTAAAATAAGACAAGATACGATATAGATAAGGTAAGGTATTATAAAAATAAAATAAGACGAGGAAAGGTAAGGTATAGAATGACACGGTAGGATAAAGTAAGATATGGACAATTTTAATATTTTAATGTAATATAAAATTAGATAGGATAAGATCGTCCGCATCCCCCTATTAGCTGATTGCGGTGCCCCGTGTATTGCATGTCGCAGTTCGATGTACGCCTTGAGCATCAGATTACTCGAGATTGCTTCTCCAAGCACTTTCTGTTCCTCAACACTTGTGTGACAGCTGGAAGGACGAACTGGTAATCACCTTCTGTTTAATGACGGGACACAATAGACAATATTTAAACAAAGTAAAGTACCGAATAATAGAAGGAAAAGGTATGTGTTAGCACTCGGAAAAAATGACAAATAAACAACAGAAAAAAAACAAAGAACAATATATGGTCCGAAGCAGGATCGAACCCGTACTCCATGGCACTGCGCCTTGCCACGAGAAGCCTAAACACAGCTAACACATACCTTTTCCTTCTATTATTCCCTATTATCGCCTCGGAAGTTTCCCTATTTAATAAAGTAAAGTACCCCCGTCACGCCAAATGGCATATAGTGAATATGGTGTTAGTGACCATACATTTTACAGACCTTCGGCACATGATTTTTGGGGTAATGTGGTCGGTATTACGCTTGTGCCGTTTACTTTCCCAGAAAAAATCCGGTACACATTTAAGGCTGGGTGAACCCGGAAGCCGTCGATCAGGATCGAACCCGACGTCTTGTCCTTTGTTGTCCAGCTCACTAACCAGCGAGCTATCGCGGCTCCAGACAATGTTTTGGTGAGGTTCAATTTAAACATCTTAGTACGATAGTTCAAATTCCAGAAAAAAACAAGTTGGAATGGATTCTCGTAAACTCCTGACACAGAATTAAATCCTCGCTACAGAATTTCAACTAATAAACACAATCAACATGGTCACCACTTATACTGTCAAACATGAACGCAGTATTTTCTTTTCCCAGACAAATCTAGTTCTCACACCAACAAGAGTTTCTCTACAAGTAAAGACAGCCAGTAAACTTATATCAAGTCAGTGGGTTTTCCTTTTCGTGTTTTCAACCCTTACCAAACATCAGTTCCTGGTTTGTGACATTCAACAACCAATCAGAAGAGAAAGGAACAAATTCTTGAAGATGAAGTGACCAATGCGATGAGCCTAGTTCGAATTATCGTATTAATGTCGTTTTAAAACTATCTTTCTTTACACATTGACAACATCACTGAACATCAAAACTCATTGCTGCTTGTTTGTAATTTTCATTTGATAAATAAATTTTCCTGTCTCTCTTTCCTTCCTCGCTTTCTTTTCTCGCTTTCTTTTCTTGCTTTCTTTCCTCACTTTCATTTCTCACTTTTCTTCCTCACTTTCCTTCCTTGCTTTCCTTTCTCACTTTCCTTCCTCGCTTTCCTTCCTCGCTTTCCTTCCTCACTTTCCTTCCTCGCTTTCCTTCCTCGCTTTCCTTCCTCACTTTCCTTCCTTACTTTCCTTCCTCACTTTCATTTCTCACTTTCCTTCCTCACTTTCCTTCCTCACTTTCCTTCCTCCCTTTCCTTCCTCACTTTCCTTCCTCACTTTCCTTCCTCACTTTCCTTCCTCACTTTCCTTCCTCACTTTCTTCCTCACTTTCCTTCCTCACTTTCCTTCCTCACTTTCCTTCCTCACTTTCCTTCCTCGCTTTCTTTTCTCGTTTTCTTTTCTCGCTTTCCTCCTCACTTTCCTTCCTCACTTTCTTTTCTCGTTTTCTTTTCTCGCTTTCCTCCTCACTTTCCTTCCTCACTTTCCTTCCACACTTTCCTTCCTCACTGTCCTTCCTCACTTTCCTTCCTCACTTTCCTTCCTTACTTTCCTTCCTCACTTTCCTTCCTCGCTTTCCTTCCTCACTTTCATTTCTCACTTTCCTTCCTCACTTTCCTTCCTCACTTTCCTTCCTCACTTTCCTTCCTCACTTTCCTTCCTCACTTTCCTTCCTCGCTTTCCTTCCAGCGTCGAGTGGAGATAGAATTCGCCGTATCTTTGCTCTTCTCATGGCCTCTGCTGCTGTTATGCTTCCCAGCTAAAGTAAACAAAATAAAGGTTTCCACCATACTTTACTTTTTTGTATGAGGAACATGGTGTAAGTGACCAACATGGTGTAAGTGACCAACATGGTGTAAGTGACCAACATGGTGTAAGTGACCAATTTTTCCATGAACACGGGATATTTTTGGGCGATGTAGTCAGTATCACGCCAGACCGCCATTGTTTTCCAGAAAAATGTCTGAAACCCATATTTGATAAAGTTGGGTAATATAGTAAAATTGGATAAATGTGATCAATGTGATAAATGTGATAAATGTTCGACTAATAGAAGATCTGGAGACAAATAATAATAAATGAATATTATTTTAGAGGGAAACTTCCGAGGCGATAATCAGTGAATCAATTCAGGGGAAGAGGTATGTTTACAGCACTCGGAAAAATGACAAATAATCAACAACAGAAAAAGATATGGACCAAGGCAGGATCGAACCCGTACTCAGTGGCACAGCGCCTTGCCACGAAAAGCCAAACGCTAGGGAACACTGCCACTCAGCTAACTAAAACATTAGCTTCGTAGGCAAGGTCCTTTCGCGAAGGCTTTCCTATGACTATAGCATTATAGAAGATTTGCAGAGTCCTGGTATAACACGATGTTCTCGTTTTTAGGGATGGGGTGATCGAGTTCCACTTTTTTTTTTCTTTGAGAAATATGCACAAATTTTGCCTAAGAGCAATAAACATAAAAATGGTTGTATTTATAATAATAATAATAATAATAATAATTATTATTATTATTATTATTGTTATTATTATTATTATTATTATTATTATCCTGTCTGCACACAATTCCTTATTACGTAGTTACCATATATACACACTTGGATTTTACGAAAAACCCTTGGCCGACAGGAGATCATCAAACTTCTCAGCAATACAAGATATCGCATTGAGTCAAGAAAAACACATTTAAAGAACCACTAGACTGCGAAATTATGAATAAAAAATAAACAAAATAATATAATAAAACAAGGCAGTAGATAGAAAACAAAGAATATCTAACTACTGCAACCAATATACGTGCCAGCCGGGGATTCAGCACGACATAGGCCTGGTTTCGCTTGCATATATTTACCTGAGTTACAACTTTTGCGTTAGCTGCAGGCTAAACTCCAGTGGCGCTAACTATCATACATGCTGCCACGTCCAGGGGGCCCAGACATAATTGGAGGCTCTAGTTTTCCTAAGTCCTAGAGATTTCATAAAATCAGTACACGCCTGAACAATTTATGCTAGAAGAACAAGTAACATTCAGCAAGAACGGACCAGAGTACTGAAAAGTAAAAGTAAAGTACCCCCGTCACGTCGAGCGGCGTATAGGGAATATGGTGTTAGTGACCATCAATTTTACAGACCTTCAGCACATGATTTTTGGGGTAATTTGGTCGGTATTACGCCCATGCCGCTTTACTTTCCCAGAAAAAAAATCCGGTACCCATTAAAGGCTGGGTGAACCCGGAAGCAGTCGGTTGGGATCGAACCCTACCTCTTGTCCTTTGTAGTCCAGTTCACTAACCACTGAGCTATCGCGGCTCCCGACCAGAGCACTAGGGGAAGGAATATGATCCAGCTTAGAGTAAAAATTCAAGTGAAAATTGTGAATACCGTTTGGAGATATTTACACAAATATATAATATAAGATACAGCATCATCATCATCGTGTGCCTTCTCCGCAACTAAGGTTGGCTACCATGGATCGCCATTCTATTCTGTTTCTTGCTTTGATGGTGCAGGCTGTCATAGATTTACTTGACCATCTTTTGATGTTACTCGTCCATGTTAGTCTTGGTCTGCCTCTGCCTCTTTTACCTTGTATTTTCCCTTCCAATATTACTTTTAGTAGGCTGTTGTGTCTTTTAACATGCACCAAAAATTTCATTTGTCTTGTCTTAATTGTATTTAGTAGTTCTCTTTTTATTTTCAGTTGTTTTAAAACTTCATCGTTTGTTATCTTTTGTTTCCATCCATTTCTACCTATTCTTCTATAAATCCACATTTCAAAGGCTTAAATTTTCTGTTCTGTTTTTTTGTCTAATGTCCATGTTTCTGCACCATACAGGAATATTGAGAAGATGTAACATTTTGCCATTCTTAGTTTCAGCCCTGCTGATATTTGTTTTGTTGTTAGTATATTTTTCATGGCATTAAAATTACTTTTTGCCATACCTATTCTTTTGTTTATTTCTGTTTTGCATTTTCCATCATTGGTTATAGTATGTCCCAGGTAGTTGTAGCTCTGGACCATCTCCAGATGTATTCCCTCAATTGTGATATTTAATTGTAGGTCTTGAGAATTTTCTTTGTTTATGATCATAGTTTTAGTCTTTTTGATATTCATTTCTAGTCCATATTTTTTGCTTGTTATGTTTATCACATTAATCAATTGTTGTAGGTCTTTAGGATTTTCTGCTAGTAGAACAGTATCATCAGCATATCTTAGGTTATTGATTATCTTTCCATTAATGTTTAGGCCTGGTATCTCTGTGATGTTTTTAAAGATTTGCTCAGTGTATAGATTGAACAAGCTTGGTGATAGGATGCATCCTTGTCTTACTCCTCTTTTTATGTCCATGGGTGTAGAGTTCTCCTTGTTATATCTTATTATTGCTAGTATAATGCATACAATACACTATATATTATGCAAGTCCGGGAGTAGAGATTATGGCTATGATTTTGATTAGTCGAGGGCCCCGGTATCACTGCAAACGAATTAAAATCTATAATTGCTCAACCGCCCGTGCCAGTGGAATCATCCGTATTTAAACCAATCTCATTGGAGGATTCAAACAAAGAAAGGCAGACGCAGTTCCCGTCATAGCAGATACAACACACACCACCCACTTGGTCGAACTGGTTAATCTGTGGCCAGGTCCACCCAGGGAGATAAATAAGATGTTGATCTATCAGCCCATTGCCCTCAACTTAGACTGTATTGAACGTCTTGAATGCTACAATACCAACTCATACCAATGACGGGTAAGACCTCGGCCTGTGGACAAGCAGGTCCACACAAAAAAAAAAACCGAATGCCTGGCTTTACCCTTCTTTGGTCTCTGGGTAGTGAGATCCGATCTCTAACCCTCTCTGGGTAGTGAGATCCGATCTCTAGCCCTCTCTGGGTAGTGAGATCCGATCTCTAGCCCTCTCTGGGTAGTGAGATCCGATCTCTAGCCCTTTCTGAGTAGTGAGATCCGATCTCTAACCCTCTCTGGGTAGTAGATACGATCTCTAGACCCTTTCTGGGTAGTGAGATCCGTTTTCTAGCCTTTTCTGGGTAGTGAGATCCGATCTCTAGCCCTCTCTGGGGTAGTGAGATCCGATCTCTATCCCTCTCTGGGTAGTAGATCCGATCTCTAGCCCTCTCTGGGGTAGTGAGATCCGATTTCTATCCCTCTCTGGGTAGTGAGATCCGATCTCTAGCCCTCTCTGGGGTAGTGAGATCCGATCTCTAACCCTCTCTGGGTAGTAGATCCGATCTCTAGACCCTTTCTGGGTAGTGAGATCTGTTTTCTAGCCTTTTATGGGTAGTGAGATCCGATCTCTAGCCCTCTCTGGGGTAGTGAGATCCGATCTCTATCCCTCTCTGGGTAGTGAGATCCGATCTCTAGCCCTCTCTGGGTAGTGAGATCCGATCTCTAGCCCTTTCTGAGTAGTGAGATCCGATCTCTAACCCTCTCTGGGTAGTAGATCCGATCTCTAGACCCTTTCTGGGTAGTGAGATCCGATTTCTAGCCTTTTCTGGGTAGTGAGATCCGATCTCTAGCCCTCTCTGGGTAGTGAGATCCGATCTCTAGCCCTCTCTGGGTAGTGAGATCCGATCTCTAGCCCTCTCTGGGTAGTGAGATCCTATCTCTAGCCATCTCTGGGTAGTGAGATCCGATCTCTAGCCCTCTCTGGGTAGTGAGATCCGATCTCTAGCCATCTCTGGGTAGTGATATCCGATCTCTAGCCCTCACTATGTAGTGATATCCGATCTCTAGCCCTCACTGAGTAGTGATATCCGATCTCTAGCCCTCACTGTGTAGTGATATCCGATCTCTAGCCCTCACTGAGTAGTGATATCCGATCTCTAGCCCTCACTGTGTAGTGATATCCGATCTCTAGCCCCCTCGGGGTAGTGAGATCCTATCTCTAGCCCCCTCGGGGTAGTGAGATCCGATCTCTAGCCCCCTCGGGGTAGTGAGATCCGATGTCTAGCCCCCTCGGGGTAGTGAGATCCGATGTCTAGCCCCCTCGGGGTAGTGAGATCCGATCTCTAGCCCTCTCGGAAAACGACGAAAAACAGGAAGTTGCGTGTGGATTCTAGGGACGATTAAGAAGATTTGATAGTTTCAATTCGACAAGAGTAGGCAAAATATGGAGATCTTTTCATCCGTCCATCCATCCATCCATCCATCCATCCAACCAACCATCTATCTATCTATCTATCTATCTATCTATCTATCTATCTATCTATCTATCTATCTATCTATCTATCTATCTATCTATCTATCTATCTATCTATCTATCTATCTATCTATCTATCTATCTATCTATCTATCTATCTATCTATCTATCTATCTATCTATCTATCTATCTATCTATCTATCTATCTATCTATCTATCTATCTATCTATCTATCTATCTATCTATCTATCTATCTATCTATCTATCTATCTATCTGTCTGTCTGTCTGTCTGTCTGTCTGTCTATCTGTCTGTCTGTCTATCTGTCTGTCTGTCTGTCTGTCTGTCTGTCTGTCTGTCTGTCTATCTCTCTGTCTGTCTATCTATCTGTCTATCTATCTATCTATCTATCTATCTATCTATCTATCTATCTATCTATCTGTCTGTCTGTCTGTCTGTCTGTCTGTCTATCTGTCTGTCTGTCTATCTATCTGTCTGTCTGTCTGTCTGTCTGTCTGTCTGTCTGTCTATCTCTCATTCTGTCTGTCTGTCTGTCTATCTATCTATCTCTCTGTCTGTCTGTCTATCTATCTATCTATCTAATCTATCTATCTATCTATCTATCTATCTATCTATCTATCTATCTATCTATCTATCTATCTATCTATCTATCTATCTATCTATCTATCTATCTATCTATCTATCTATCTATCTATCTATCTATCTATCTATCTATCTATCTATCTATCTATCTATCTATCTATCTATCTATCCATACATCCATCCATCCATCCATTCAACCATCTATCTATCTATCTATCTATCTATCTATCTATCTATCTATCTATCTATCTATCTATCTATCTATCTATCTATCTATCTATCTATCTATCTATCTATCTATCTATCTATCTATCTATCTATCTATCTATCTATCTATCTATCTATCTATCTATCTATCTATCTATCTATCTATCTATCTATCTGTCTATCTGTCTGTCTGTCTGTCTGTCTCTCTGTCTGTCTGTCTGTCTGTCTGTCTATCTATCTATCTATCTATCTATCTATCTATCTATCTATCTATCTATCTATCTATCTATCTATCTATCTATCTATCTATCTATCTATCTATCTATCTATCTATCTATCTATCTATCTATCTATCTATCTGTCTGTCTGTCTGTCTGTCTGTCTGTCTGTCTATCTGTCTGTCTGTCTATCTGTCTGTCTGTCTGTCTGTCTGTCTGTCTGTCTGTCTATCTCTCTGTCTGTCTATCTATCTGTCTATCTATCTATCTATCTATCTATCTATCTATCTATCTATCTATCTATCTATCTATCTATCTATCTATCTATCTATCTATCTATCTATCTATCTATCTATCTATCTATCTATCTATCTATCTATCTATCTATCTATCTATCTATCTATCTATCTATCTATCTATCTATCTATCTATCTATCTATCTATTCTTCTCTGATGGTTTTCCCTGCCTTAACGAAGAGCAAGCATTTTTTTCCCAAGCCGGCCTGACTCGAGAGTGTGATTCGAATCCAGATGCCTACAAATGGCAAACATGGCCCCAATGATGCACTTTAACCGTCCTGACGATACAGCATTAAAATATTCTTTCAGCGATCCCAGAAATATTGCCCTCTTCCACGCCTCAGTTACTGTTGCTACGCCCCTGTACTCTTGAGGTGAGATTCCAGCGTAAACCACGTGAGTCGTAGACCCTCGATGCACACCTTTAAAAGCTCACGCCCCACGGGGAATCTTAGTCACGAGTGTGTGTTCGGAGCTCGTAACTCATCCGCACATACGTCAGTTGCCCATGCGTCTGTCTTTCATTTAACGGTCAGTACTATTTCCTACATTTACCCATACTACCTATACTTGTAACATCGCTATTTAATGTATATTCAAAGCAATGGCTATTTAGAACACACGGTACTTTAGCCTAAGCTATTTATTCTCATTTTTCGTAAAAGTATCAAGGTGTAACAATAACACAAGTTAGCGCACTATATTTTTATGAAACATCAAAGTGTGATATAATTATGTACATTTTTGGTACTAAACTTGTGTATATTTACAGCTGTGTATTATAACTTCATGTTTTTATTGCAAAAAAAAAAAAATTATAAACAGTTTATTTTTTAAATACTTTATGTTATATTTATCTTGTAATATATTTTAACTATGTTATAATGTAATCGCTTATATTGTAATTCTACTGTTTAAAAAATAGTTACCATACACATAATTTAAACAAGTATACAAGTATTTTAATTGTAATCATTGATTCTATAAATGGATTGTAAGACAAAAACGGTTTTAACGTGTTCATAATGCAAGACATTTTAAAGGCTACTATATTTTCTATATAAATATATATTTGTTCTCATCAACACATAATTTTTTGTCTTGTATTTCCCCTTTTCTTATATAAATATTAATCGCATCTTTGTTTATGATACATGCTACATTCTAATAAAAAGTTTCGCCTATTTAATCTTTCTTTCTTCTTTTCTTTTCTCTTTCTCACTGGCACCGAAAAGGTGTCGTGGTTTATATCATTTGTCGTTCTTGAGCTGCTCGAACTGTCTGAATTAGTGATTTTACTTTGTTGTTACATGTCTCTGTCACTGCATCTATCCATCTTCTTCTGGGTCTTCCTCTTGGTCTTTTTCCATGCATTCTCGAGAAGAACGCCCTTGATGGTGATTGGTGAGGATTCATTCTGACCAGGTGGCCAAACCATTTCACTTGTTGTTGTTCTATATATTTATAAGTAAAGTAAAGAGGCCCCCCCCCCCGTCACATCAAGTGGCGTATAGGGAATATGGTGTTAGTGACCATAAATTTTACAGACCTTCGGCACGTGATTTTTGGAGTAATGTGGTCGGTATTACGCCCGTGCTGCTTTACTTTCCCAGCAAGAAATCCGGTACCCATTAAAGGCTGGGTGAACCGGAAGCCGTCTGTTGGGATCGAACCCTACCTCTTGTCCTTTGCAGTCCAGTTCACTAACCACTGAGTTATCGCGGCTCCTTCTATATATTTATAGCCTATTTATATTTGTAATATTATGTGAGTAATAAAGGTCTGTCGGAGCCACAACAAAGATTACTTAAATGCGGTCTGTAGAGTGTTCTTTCTTGAATGACGTAGCAGTTCGCAGGTTACACGTCACCAAGTTCTGGTAGTAATTTAAGAAATTGATTCATTATAAATTGAACATTGCTTGTCTATAAACTTTCATTTATTCCAACTTCTACCTCGTATCTGATCTAAGATATAACCAAGCTCCATCAATTACCTGTGCTTTATCGGCTGTTAACATTCGGTGCTGTTAACATTCAGTGCTGTTAACATTGAGTGTTATTGCTTTCTTGAGGTGACCAAGTTCTTCAAAAGTTAAAATGGTGAGTAATATTTTATGAATAGTAGTTAGAGTTTTTAGCTTTACGAATATAGAGTGTAGTTTGTGATGTTCCATATAGAGAGTAATTTGTGATGTTCCATATTAAGAGTAATTTGTGATGTTCATATAGAGAGTAATTTGTGATGTTCCATATAGAGAGTAATTTGTGATGTTCCATATAGAGAGTAATTTGTGATGTTCCATATAGAGTGTAATTTGTGATGTTCCATATAGAGAGTAAGTTGTGATGTTCCATATACAGTGTAATTTCCGTTGTTCCATATACAGTATGATTTCCATTGTTCCATATACACTATAATTTCCGCTGTTCCATATACAGTATAATTTCCATTGTTCCATATACAGTATAATTTCCATTGTCCCATATACAGTATAATTAACACTGTTCCATATACAGTATAATTTCCGTTGTTCCATATACAGTATAATTTCCATTGTTCCATATACAGTATAATTAACACTGTTCCATATACAGTATAATTTCCGTTGTTCCATATACAGTATAATTTCCGTTGTTCCATATACAGTACAATTTCCGTTGTTCCATATACAGTATAATTTCCGCTGTTCCATATACAGTATAATTTCCGTTGTTCCGTATACAGTATAATTTCCGTTGTTCCGTATACAGTATAATTTCCATTGTTCCATATACAGTATAATTTCCGCTATTCCATATACAGTATAATTTCCGTTGTTCCATATACAGTATAATTTCCATTGTTCCATATACAGTATAATTTCCATTGTTCCATATACAGTATAATTTCCGTTGTTCCATATACAGTATAATTCCTATGTGATGTTGAGCGAGATACCAAGCTATAACTCTCACTGTACCAGTAATCATCGGTATTTGATTCTCTTGTAGACACTTCTTAACTCTAGGTCCGAGTTCCTCTGAATCCCTCTCCACATTTTGTATATCCCTGCATAATTTGGAGTCACAAGACACTCGCACTCTCCAGGTAAGCCCATCCCTTTATAAGCTGTCTTGTATGCGCTATCATTGGAGTCTGTAGAAATGTGGTTTTACAGAAGAATGTTGAGAGTACCATGGACAGCTAAGAAGAGTAATGAAGATGTTCTGAGAGAGGTCAAAGCAAAAAGAGAGCTAATTTTCAATATTAGGAAGAAACAATCATCATTTTTTGGCCATGTAATGAGAAGAGAACAACTGGAATATATTGTAACAACTGGAAAAATTGAGGGACGAAGAGATAGAGGGAAGCAAAGAGAAAAAATAACAGACAGCTTAAGAGAATGGCTTGGCAGAAGGTCAACAACAGAAATGATAGCCGAGATTGAAAGTTGTGGAGAGACATGATCACTTACGCCAGCAGGCTCGGTGCTTGATGATGATGTATGCGCTATAAAGTATCTTTTTACAGAGTGGAAGGTGTAACTGCTACCTCACCTGTACTGCCAGGCGTGAGGGATTATGTTGTTAGTGATCGGCGCATTTTGGGGTTATGTGGCTGTCCAGACTTCCAAGATAAATCCCTACTGCACATTTTTAGTGCCTGGGTGTACCCCGGAGCCTTGTCGTTCCGGAAAAAAACCGCCACTTCTGAGAATCGAACCCTAACTCTTCTGACCAGGAAGAGGGCACTCTAACCACTCAACCACACAAGCTTCTGCATTTCAATCCCGCTTCTTAATCTTATGAGCTTTTTTATAATTTGACTCCCCTGGTCATCATCCCTATTGTCATCATCATTACCGTCATCATTACCATTATTATCATCATCATCAGCACCATCACCACTATCATCATTACCGTCATCATCATCATCATCATCTTGACCATTATCATCTTGACCATTATCATCTTGGCCATCATCATCTTGACCATCATCATCTTGACAATCATCATCTTGACCATTATCATCTTGACCATTACCATCTTGACCATCATCATCTTGACCATTATCATCTTGACCATTATCATCTTGGCCATCATCATCTTGGCCATCATCATCTTGACCATCATCATCATCATCATCATCATCATCATCTTGACCATCATCATCATCATCATCATCATCATCATCATCATCATCATCTTGACCATCATAACCATCATCATCATCATCATCTTGACCATCATCATCTTGACCATCATCACCATCATCATCATCATCATCTTGACCATCACCACCATCATCATCATCATCATCATCTTGACCATCATCATCATCATCATCTTGACCATCATCACCATCATCATCATCATCATCATCTTGACCATCATCACCATCATCATCATCATCATCTTGACCATCATCATCTTGACCATCATCACCATTATCATCATCATCATCATCTTGACCATCATCATCATCATCATCATCTTGACCACCATCACCATCATCATCATCTTGACCATCATCACCATCATCATCATCATCTTGACCACCATCACCATCATCATCATCTTGACCATCATCACCATCATCATCTTGACCATCATCACCATCATCATCATCTTGACCATCATCACCATCATCATCTTGACCATCATCACCATCATCATCATCTTGACCATCATCATCACTATCATCATCTTGACCATCATCACCAACATCATCTTGACCATCATCACCATCATCATCTTGACCATCATCATCTTGACCATCATCATCTTGACCAACATCACCATCATCATCATCTTGACCATCATCATCACCATCATCATCTTGACCATCATCATCTTGACCATCATCATCTTGACCATCATCATCACCATCATCATCGTGACCATCATCTGTTTCGTAAACTTAGCGATCATTGATACATTCTTTATGACGTCTTCACAATTCTCCCCCCCCCCCGCCCCCAATCCTCCACGATTAAGATCTCTTTTCTGAGATGCAACAAAAGTTTAATTCTGTCCATTCTCTGATATTGTCTTCCCTCAATTTTCTCCGTTGCATCTTGCATTTTTTGGGTCTGGTTCTGTGCTTTGCAAATTGATCTTAGCAAGGCATGTAGATCTTGTCACATGTCTGCTTCATTTTAATTTATTCGTTCTTTGACAGTAGACAGTACGTACTTTATTAGTATGATCAAATATCTGCTTCAAGCATCTAATGTCTGCGCAGACTTCAGACAGACATTGCTTCTGGTGATGTTGCTTAGCGCGGGTAGCAGACAGGATGAAAGAAAATGAGTTGCATGCGATGCTTCTTTGTACTCTCTCTCTCTCTCTCTCTCTCTCTCTCGTATTTCGTTGTTTTAACCAATCGAATGTTGCCTGTTTCACATTGTATCAGTGTAAAGACAAAATAAAGAACCCCTCACGCCACCTGGTGGAGTATAAGGAATAGGGTGTTTGCGATAAATATATTTAAAAAAAAAACATTCGGCATTTTATTGTTTTAGATAATGTGGTCAGAGCTACGCCAGTGCCGTTCTTCATTTCCAGAAAAATCCATTTACCCATTTATGGTGGAGTGAACCTGGAATCCATCGATTAAGATCAAACTCGATCTTTTGCCTTTAGTGGTTCAGTTCACTAACCTAACCAGCGAGCTAATGGAGCTTCCCTTTTCACTCTCATCGGAGAATATTATCGTTATGTGTATCCGCATTGTGGCGTATACAAACAGGCTATGAAATATGGTGTCATTGTCAGCACATTAATCAGTGATAAATACTTTCTTGTGAGTGGGGAAAGTTGGGGGTCAGTGTCAGTGTCAGCACATTAATCAGCGATGAATACTTTCTTGTGAGTGGGGAAAGTTGGGGGTCAGTGTCAGCACATTAATCAGCGAGAATACTTTCTTGTGAGTGGGGAAAGTTGGGGGTCAGTGTCAGTGTCAGCACATTAATCAGCGATGAATACTTTCTTGTGAGTGGGGAAAGTTGGGGGTCAGTGCCAGTGTCAGCACATTAATCAGCGATAAATACTTTCTTGGGAGTGGGGAAAGTTGGGGGTCAGTGTCAGTGTCAGCACATTAATCAGCGATGAATACTTTCTTGTGAGTGGGGAAAGTTGGGGGTCAGTGCCAGTGTCAGCACATTAATCAGCGATAAATACTTACTTGTGAGTGGGGAAAGTTGGGGGTCAGTGCCAGTGTCAGCACATTAATCAGCTATAAATACTTACTTGTGAGTGGGGAAAGTTGGGGGTCAGTGTCAGTGTCAGCACATTAATCAGCGATAAATACTTTCTTGTGAGTGGGGAAAGTTGGGGTCAGTGTCAGTGTCAGCACATTAATCAGCGATAAATACTTTCTTGTGAGTGGGGAAAGTTTGGGGTCAGTGTCAGCACATTAATCAGCGATAAATACTTTCTTGTGAGTGGGGAAAGTTGGGGGTCAGTGTCAGCACATTAATCAGCGATAAATACTTTCTTGTGAGTGGGGAAAGTTTGGGGTCAGTGTCAGCACATTAATCAGCGATGAATACTTTCTTGGGAGTGGGGAAAGTTGGGGTCAGTGTCAGTGTCAGCACATTAATCAGCGATAAATACTTTCTTGTGAGTGGGGAAAGTTGGGGGTCAGTGCCAGTGTCAGCACATTAATTAGCGATAAATACTTTCTTGGGAGTGGGGAAAGGTGGGGTAAGTGTCAGCACATTAATCAGCGATGAATACTTTCTTGTGAGTGGGGAAAGTTTGGGGTCAGTGTCAGCACATTAATCAGCGATAAATACTTTCTTGTGAGTGGGGAAAGTTTGGGGTCAGTGTCAGTGTCAGCACATTAATCAGCGATAAATACTTTCTTGTGAGTGGGGAAAGTTGGGGTCAGTGTCAGCACATTAATCAGCGATAAATACTTTCTTGTGAGTGGGGAAAGTTGGGGTCAGTGTCAATGTCAGCACATTAATCAGCGATGAATACTTTCTTGGGAGTGGGGAAAGTTGGGGTCAGTGTCAGTGTCAGCACATTAATCAGCGATAAATACTTTCTTGTGAGTGGGGAAAGTTGGGGTCAGTGTCAGTGTCAGCACATTAATCAGCGATAAATACTTTCTTGTGAGTGGGGAAAGTTGGGGGTCAGTGCCAGTGTCAGCACATTAATCAGCGATAAATACTTTCTTGTGAGTGGGGAAAGTTTTGGTCAGTTCCAGTGCCGTCTTCCCTTCTCAGAAACATCAGGTACACATTTTAAACTGGATGAACCTTTCAACTGTCGATCAGGATCGGAATCCCGAACACGTGTCCACCGTTTATGAACTTCTTACCTGGGTTTCAGGTGTAATTAGCAATGAAAAAAAAAGTAATTTAAAAAAAAAAAAAAATATATATATATATATATATATATATATATATATATATATATATATATATAAAACGAGTTACTAGAAGATCGATACAGGTTCAGACCAGTGTGCCAGTATTACTTTATATTTTTTTTTAATCAGGCCTGCAAAAAATTCTAAAAAAATAAAAAGGATAAATCAAAATAAGTTACCAAGATATCAATGCAGTGGCAAGTCAACTCTGACATTAGGTAATAAAAAATATAAAAACATCAACCAAACAACAAAATAGCAGTAGATAAATAGCTTTTTTAACGTTATCCATTTCTTACCAATGTCAAACATGGCCCTTATCAAAGGCAAAAGAAAGGAAAATCATAACATAAGGGAAGAGATCATTACGGTCACTAGTTGGAACTGCGGATATGTAGATGTGAGGCGCTGACCGAGCAATCCACGTTCGAATTCCGCGAGCTGTATCAGGTTTCCAACAACTCCTGTGGTTTATTCTGTGACGATGCAAAAACAAAACAAAAAACCAGAAACCAGAGTTCACATTGCTAGGCATGCCGCCATTGCTTCACATTTCGTGCTGACCGGAAACATCCGTCGGAATTTGTGGACAGCAATCGGCTGGGCGGTGAAAGGTTATGTAGCATTTCTATCGATACTATTGTGTAGAGTGTCGTGCCATGCCTTACTTTTACATTATACATGTATAATGTATATACTTATACATGCTGTTCTTGCATCTCGCATCATTATTCTGTCGATGTTTTTCTAGGTCGGCCTCTTTTTCTCTTACCCGCTGGTTCCCATTTGAGAGATGGTTTTCAGATTCTCTTGTTGTCTCTTCTCATCATACGGCCAACATATGACCCACCTTCTTCTCTTGTTGTCTCTTCTCATCACATGACCAATATATGACCCACCTTCTTCTCTTGTTGTCTCTTCTCATCACATGACCAACATATGACCACCTTCTTCTCTTGTTATCTCTTCTCATCACATGGCCAACATATGACCACGTTCTTCTTTTGTTGTCTCTTCTCATCACATGGCCAACATATGACCACCTTCTTCTCTTGTTGTCTCTTCTCATCACATGACCAACATATGACCATCTTCTTCTCTTGTTGTCTCTTCTCATCACATGACCAACATATGACCCCCCTTCTTCTCTTGTTGTCTCTTCTCATCACATGACCAACATATGACCCACCTTCTTCTCTTGTTGTCTCTTCTCATCACATGACCAACATATGACCACCTTCTTCTCTTGTTTTCTCTTCTCATCACATGACCAACATATGACCACCTTCTTCTCTTGTTTGTCTCTTCTCATCACATGACCAACATATGACCACCTTCTTCTCTTGTTGTCTCTTCTCATCACATGACCAACATATGACCACCTTCTTCTCTTGATTATAGATTCTGATTTTGGATGCATGGCCATTTCTCTGTTTCTGCGCGTCTTGAATTCACTACATGATATAACGAAGTATTTTCCTCGAGTATTTATTTTTCAACTGCATCTAATTGATTATCTATTTCTTTAGTTGATTCCCAGGTCTCGCATGCAAATATCACTAGCACACACACACACACACACACAAATATAATTTGTTTTCCTACCAGCTCTCACTTCAAACATCACAACAACAACAAAAAGTAAATAAATTCAAACACTTTAACACTTCATTTTCTTCTACTTTCCTTCCTCATTTGCCTTTGAACGTTGAGGAGAGATATAATTTGCTGTCTTTCGCTCTTCTGTTCGCCTCTGCTGCTGCTATATTTCCTAGTGTTTTTAATATTCCGTCAATCCATCTTTTTTCGTGGTCGGCCTTTGGGTCTGGTGTTCTCACGTTTATTGTAGGCTCGTTGTGTTGTGTTTTGATATTTCTGTCTTGTCACCTAACCAAACCATTTTTATCTGTTGTTTCTTTATACATTTTATGACGGGAGTTATTCCTAGCTTTTTTCTCAGTTCTTCATTTCTGATCTTATCTCTCAGACTGTTTCCTGTCATTCGTCTAACACATTTCATCTCAGTAGAGTTTATTTTTTTCTTTTTGTTCTTACATCTAGGGTCCTTGGACTGGCATTGGTAGCACAACATTTAAATGGACGATCGTAACACTCGTGTTCATCACAAAATTGAACTATTTCCATACAAATTAAACTGTGAACCTGAAACTGTTTTCCTTATATTGTCTGTTACCCCTGTAAGAAGTTAACTAAAATGCCACTCTCAGTCAGAAGCGAACTGCAGTGCTAGGGACTGTTGATCTAACATTTGCCAGCCTGTCAGGACGCTCACGTAATCCTAGACCAGCGGTTCTTTAACTTACTTTTACCGCGGACCACCATTAAATACGTTTTGTTGTCGGGGTCCCATATGATTTATTTTCTTTTGTGCTTTCATTCATTCATTCATTCATGGTCTCTTCCCATTTAGCTAAAAGATATCATATAATTCTTCAAGCATTTGCGGACCCCATGGACGGCACCGGTGGCCACGGGCAACAGTTTGATACACGCTGCCTTAGATGTTCCGTGAATATCTAATCAGTCAACTGTCCAGGTACCCCGAGCGGTTTAATCGTGTGATTGATCTAGTCAAGGGTGTCATGTGGGTTCCCAGCCTTCATTTTGTTCTAGATAGATTTTCAACTGTAAAAAGAGTCCATGAGATTATCATTTGTGTTCGTTGAAACTTGTTTGACGGTTGCTCTCCTTCGTGTTTTTCTTTCTCATCTTGTCATGTTATTCATTTCAATTCTTTTTCTTGTTTTTTTTTTCAATTATTTTCTTGTTCTTTTTATTTTTCTCCTAAATGTGTGCAGTTATTCTTCCTTTTATCCGCCTTTTCCTCCTCATCTTTTTCTTCTAATTTTTGTTCTTTTTATTTTTGTTCTTTTCATTTCCTTGTACTTCTTTTTCTATCACTTTTACCATTTCTTCTGCTTCTTCTTGTTTTGTTTTGTTTTTGTGTTTTTTTTATTATTTTACTTATTTGTTTTTTTTCTCCCTATTTCCATCTCTTCTTCTTTTTTCATTTTATTTTTTTTCTTCTAATCTTTTTTCGTTTCTCTTCTACTTTGTTTCTCCTCTTCGTCTTTGTCCTTTCATGTTTCCCCCCTAACTTTTCTAATTCTTCTTTATTCTTCAATATCCTTCTGTTTCATCTCCTTACTTTTATTTATCCTCTTCCGCAAGTCCAATTTTTCTATTGTTTTCTTTCCCTCATCAGCCTCTTTAATTTTTTCTTCATTTTCGACCTTTCTCTCATCTTCTTCTACTTCGCCATCTTCACATTTCCCCCTTTCTTATCTTTGCATATTCCGCCTCTTTCTGTTCACCTTCTTTCACTAACTACATGCCCTCATTTTGTTACTCGTCTTCTCATCTTCCAACTCTTTCCCCTCTTTTTGTTTCTACTCCTCATCTCTTCCCCTTTCTCCTCTTTTTTCTTCATTTTCTTCTTCACTCTCTTCCTCTTTCTTGTCCTGCAAATCCACATCTTCTTCTACACTTTAATGAGTCGTATCATAGGTCGTAGCATAGGTCGTAACATAGGTCGTAGCACAGGTCGTAGCATAGGTCGTAACATAGGTCGTAGCATATGTCGTAGCATAGGTCGTAACATAGGTCATAGCATAGGTCGTAGCATAGGTCATAGCATAGGTCGTAGCACATGTCGTAGCACAGGTCGTAGCACATGTCGTAGCAAGGTAGCAGCACAGGTCGTACTATAGGTCGCAGCACAGGTCGTTGCACAGGTCGTAGCACAGGTCGCAGCACAGGTCGTAGCACATGTCGTAGCAAGGTAGCAGCACAGGTCGTACTATAGGTCGCAGCACAGGTCGTAGCACAGGTAGTAGCACATGTCGTAGAATAGGTCACAGCACAAGTCGTAGCAAATGTCGTAGCACAAGTCGTAGCACAGGTCGTAGCACATGTCGTAGAATAGGTCACAGCACAAGTCGTAGCAAATGTCGTAGCACAAGTCGTAGCACAGGTCGTAGCACAAGTCGTAGCATAGGTCGTAGCACAAGTCGTAGTAAATGTCGTAGCACAAGTCGTAGCACAAGTCGTAGCACAGGTCGTAGCACAAGTCGTAACATAGGTCGTAGCACAAGTCGTAGCATAGGTCGTAGCACAAGTCGTAGCACAAGTCGTAGTAAATGTCGTAGCACAAGTCGCGACGTTATTATCTAACTACTTCTCCAAGTTGGAACTTATCTCCAGGGACAGAGTGACGTCAGCCTTATATAGCGCCTTCAGCTGAAAACATCACGCTAGCTGGAGGGTTTTCCCGTTTTATTTTGTACCCGTGGGCCTTAGTAAATCTATAGTTGGCTGTGGTTACAACCAGGGGATGCAACATTAAGGTTACAATATTTGTGTACGAGTTCGACCCGGCACCTCCGAGTGCTTAAGGCGGATAACACAAGGCACTAGTGTATGTGTGTTTGTGTGTGTTAGATAGTTTTATTTTAAATTATTGTTTAATAATAAGACAAACGTATAAAGGAGTGAGTAAGTGATTGAATGAATGATTGTCTAAGTGTGAGTGAGTGAGTGTGAGTGAGTGAATGACTAAGTGTGAGTGAGTGACTAAGTGTGAGTGAGTGAGCGAGTGAGTGAGTTACTGAGTCATTGAGTGAGTGAGTTTGTGACTGAGTCAGAAAATGAACAAGTGAGTGAGCTAGTGATTGACTGACTGGATGTGTCAGTGAGTGACTGGCTGACTGAATGTGTGAGTGACTGATTAAGTTGTAATAGGGTAGGGCGTGCCTACCCATACAGCCCAATTAGACGTCATTGAAGCAATTGTTTGCCCTTCCCAGGTCTTAGATCCTGAAGGTTAATCCGCGGGAATTTATAGAAGATAACTTGAACTGACCAATCAGTGTCACGTTCAGCTTAGCGGCTACCAATGGAACAATAGAAATAAAATAGTCCCGGACTGGGGAGAATTTTGAAAAAGGTAGAAGAGAGAGGAGTGAGGAGATAGACGGACATTCGAGGACCGGCAATCGACCGGTCAAGCCGGTCAAGTCAATATGTACGACGAGACTTTTAAACACTGCTAGAGACTCACAGATAGTTCTATTAGAACCTGGTTGTGACCATCCATCGGGCTGTCGCCCAAATCACTAGTTTAGAACAGAATTAATAGACGGCCACTTGACCAGACTGAGCGATTCATATTAAAGTTGTTTGTATTCGATAACGAGAAATTCTTGTTTTACTTTGCCCATGTGTGTGCTGTCTGAAAGATTGAAGGTGGGTCTGTCCATGCCTGTCGGCGAACCAGTCTGAGGTATGGGGGATGCTGGTCAGTTTTGGGAGTCTCTTCCTATGATGTGTTTGCTGATAAATGAATGTATGTGGTCTGTCACTGCCACATAGTGAGTGAGTTAGCGTGCAAGTGAGTAAATGAGTAACTGACTTAGTAAGTGTGTGAGGGAGTGAGTAACTAACTGACTGAGTGTCTAAGTTTGTGACTGAGTCAGTGGGGGAGTGATTGATTGATATACTACAAGATTGAGTGTGTGATGACTGAGTGAGGAGGAAGTGAATGAGTGAGCGATTACGTGACTTAGGGAGTGAGTACAGCTTTTGGAAAGAAAAACTAACAGATATAATTAAAGGTGGGAGAGAGACAGAGAGAATGAATCTAGAAAAGAGAAAAAGAAAGCGCGAGAGTGACAGAAAGTCTGTTGAGGCAATAGAAGGTAGGAAAAAGAGTGGAGGAATAAAAAGAGATGATGACGAAGCGAGAATAGTTGAAGCAGATGTGTAGGTTTCATTGAGTCAGAGACAGGTAAACGAGAAGTTCTACAAAATGTTCTCCCTGGTCGTGGGTACGTGAGAGTGAGGGCTCTCGTTGGTACACATTCGTACACGTTTGGTGGGTTAATCGCTTTGTGTGTGGAGCTGTGCTTGCCGCGGGCAGCAGGTCGAGCGGTTGATAGTGACAGTTTTGATTTGATGAACGCACGGATTGATGGATGGATGATGTGTGTGGGTGTCTTCTTTTTCTTTTTCTTTCCTTCCTCATTTACCTTTCAGCGTCGAGGAGTTATATAGTTTGCAGAATTAGCTATTCTGTTGGCCTCTCCTGGTTTAATGTTTCCTGGTTTTTCTAACATTCCATCAATCCAGCTTTTTCTTTACTTTGAGTCCGGTGTTCTCGCAACGTTTATTAAAGGCCTCCTTATCACGTGGACAAGCTATTTTATCTGTTGTTTCTTTATGTAATCAATAGCGGAAATTACTTATTCATTTTCACTGTGTCTTCTTCATCTTCTTCTTCTTCATCATCTTCTTTCCTTCCTCATTTGCCTTTCAGCGTCGAGGGGATTTATAATTTGTGATCTTTTGCTCTTCTGTTCGCTTCTGTTGCTGTTTTGTTTCCTGGTGCTTCCATCCATCTTTTTCGTGGTCGACCCTTGGGTCTGGTGTTCTCGCAACGTTTATTGAAGGCTCGTTGTGTTGTGTAATTTGTTTCATTGTTTGATTCCAGAACTCAGATACGCCGATGACACAGTACTCCTTCCAAACATCTTCGAAGAATTAACAAAAACAATTGAACGCGCTAAAAGACCTGTTAGAGGGATGTCGATGTTTTGGTAGAGAAGTGTAGATGTTCGGGGGAGCATTTTAGATATTTGGTATAGGATTGTAGATATTTATATAAGAGTGTTATTTATTGGCGGTTGAGTGTTGATGTTCGGTAGTGGAATGGAAATGTTTAGTTGTGGAGTGTAGATGTTCGGTAGTGGAGTATAGGTGAACGGTAGAAGAGTGTAGATGTTCGGTAGTGGAGTATCGGTGAACGGTAGAGGAGTGTAGATGTTCGGTAGTGGAGTATCGGTGAACGGTAGAGGAGTGTAGATGTTCGGTAGTGGAGTATAGGTGAACGGTAGAAGAGTGTAGATGTTCGGTAGTGGAGTATCGGTGAACGGTAGAGGAGTGTAGATGTTTTGTAGTGGAGTGTAGGTGTTTGGTAGAAGAGTGTAGATGTGCGATAGTGGAGTGTTGGTGTTCGGTAGAAGAGTGTAGATATTCGGTAGTGGAGTGTAGATGTTTGTAGAAGAGTGTTATTGTGTAGATAATCGGTAGTAGAGTGTAGATGTTTATTATAGTAGTGTAGTTGTTCTTTAGTTTGTTCTTCATTCCTTAAGAGAAGAAAATCTTGATGCTTGGGACAATGATGTATATATTGAGAATCTGATGAGTCTAGTGGTAGAAAAGGTGTCTGGTGATACTGAATGTATAATGGTGAAAGAAGATGTATCTACAATCTCTCTACGAGAATAGTCAGTCTGTATGGGCTTAAAAAATTGTTGGACGAGCGGTGGGACGGCTATGGGAATGCCTCAACTACAATGTTACTGATTCCATGAATAGAATGGAACAATGAACCTGAATTGACTTAATTCCTATCCACTATTCACTATCCCCTCTTCCACCCCCCCACCCCCAATCACCCGCCATGTTGTCCCGGAAACAGATAACCAATCTAGGTGCGCTAGTAGGGATACAAGAGGAACGGCAAACCCGGTACCAAAAATGTTTTACTCAAGTCGGATATTTTGGATCGAAAGCCACATTATACGGTAACTTGATGTAAACTGCGTCCCAACGCATCTGCGCCAATCTAACGCCATTTAAACGCGGACATTGAAGAGGTCTAGTCGCTCTTAATCTTTGTAGCTGCCCATGGTATTCTTAACATTCTTCTGTGAAAGTACATGTCTGAGGACTCAAACGACTTTCTTTGTTTGCTACTCAATTATTTATAATTCACTTCCATACGTTAAGAATGGCTCTACCAAAAATCAAAGAAGTCTTTTTCTTTTATTGCCATCGTCAAAAATGGGTTTCGCAGTATTATTTTCCATCCTTTGAGATGCAGGTTTTGTCTAAGCTATTCTGCACCTTCCTTCTATTGTACATTTTCCATTTGAAGTTAATATCGTTTTCAGGTATTTGAATTCATTGGCGTGTTATAATACTATCCCACTTACTTTGATAATGAGTATTTCTGTAGTTGCTGGGCACGTATCTAGATCTCCTGGCCTAGAAAAAGATCTTTCTATAGGAAACTATGAAAAGGGCGAGAAGGAGAGGTAGAACAGATAACTCCTTGGTGTTCCAAACCAGGAGCTCGCCGGTTTGATTTCCGGTAGGGCCAAATTCTGTTATTGGCGGTGAAACAAAAACTATAACACGGAGATCTCGTGGCGACTGCACTGGACAAGTAAAGTAAAAAAAAAAAGTAAAGTACCCCCGTCACGCTAAGTGGCGTATATGGAATATGGTGTTAGTGACCATAATTTTTAAAGACCTTCGGCACATGATTTTTGGGGTAATGTGGTCGGTATTACGCCCGTCCGCTTTACTTTCCCAGAAAAAAATCCGGTACCCATTTAAGGCTGGCTGAACCCGGAAGCCGTCGATTGGGATCGAACCCTACCTCTTGTCCTTTGTAGTCCAGTTCACTAATCACTGAGCTATCGCGGCTCCCTGCACTGGACAAGCTGCCTCTATTCTCCAAGTTGTATACTTTTTCTTGGCAATCCCAGATATGGGATAATGCATGAACGCTATTTTTGTGTGTTACTGGACAAACAGATGGACAGGTAGATAGGCAGGCAGGTAGAGAGACAGACAGACAGAGGGACAGGCAGAGAGACAGACAGGCTGTAAAGATAGATATAAGGCAGATTTAAAGAGAGACACACATACAGACAGAGGGACAGGGAGGTAGGTAGACAGACAGGCAAGCAAGCAGATCAATAGACACGTTGTGTGGCAGTCAGACAGGTAGACAGGCAGACTTCTATTTGGTTTATTTACTTGCTATTAATTATCATGGTAGAGAACATCCCCGCTATATAACAGAAAATAATCAAAGATTAAACACAGATTGATTGTCATATTAAAGCAATAAAACTCAGCAATTTAAGAACAATGAAAAAAGAACCTGAAATATGAAAGCTGTAAATGAACGACTGAAATAAAAGCAGTTAACACACAAGGCAATGGTGTTGAGTGTTAATGTTCTCTGCTTACAAGGGAAAGAACTCTTGTGATTATTGGTTTTAAAAGGGGAGAGAACTAATGGGGAAATGTAAAATAAAATGAGAAAACAAACCTCAGAGAAAGGAAGCGTTAGCAAAAAGCAAAAGTAATATAATTACAAAAGCACATAACGTGCACGAAGAAATAGACCGATATCTAAACTTTGAAGTTTGTCTGGTGTGTGGAAAGACGTTTCCAAACCTGAAGTTTGTCTGGTGTGTGGAAAGACGTTTCCAAACCTGAAGTTTGTCTGGTGTGTGGAAAGACGTTTCCAAACCTGAAGTTTGTCTGGTGTGTGGAAAGACGTTTCCAAACCTGAAGTTTGTCTGGTGTGTGGAAAGACGTTTCCAAACCTGGAGTTTGTCTGGTGTGTGGAAAGACGTTTCCAAACCTGAAGTTTGTCTGGTGTGTGGAAAGACGTTTCCAAACCTGAAGTTTGTCTGGTGTGTGGAAAGACGTTTCCAAACCTGAAGTTTGTCTGGTGTGTGGAAAGACGTTTCCAAACCTGAAGTTTGTCTGGTGTGTGGAAAGACGTTTCCAAACCTGGTTTCCGATTGGCCCGAATCCACTTCTTGATTGGGCAAGCAATATCATTTGTTTTTTGTTACTGTCGGGAGTTATATAACAGCTCTGACCTGCGCATCACGCAGCGACTGCACTTGGAAATATAGCCTTTGTCTCCATTCATCACTGAAACGTCAGGGAGATCTAAACAAATGTAATTTTGCTCTTTTTTACTTAATCATTTGCCTTGCAGCGTCGAGGGTAGAGAGAGTTTCCAGTCTTGTACCTATTCTGTTCGCCTTTCTAGCTGTTGTTTCCTCAAAATAGCGGACAGGTTGGCTAGCTGTGCTATTGTTGAGGACGGTCAACCAATGGATCGGGCGGACATCATCAATGCCCTCCGGGAAGTGGGAAGGACTTCGATAACCATGAGTCCACGTCACTCCTTCGGATGAAAGAGATGGGAGTTAAGATGGGCACAGACAGAAACGAGAGACTTAGTAGGCGTGTAAGAAGACTTATCAACCAACATAGAACTGGAGTCGTCAGTCGTTGGACGCTTCGAGACTTGCTGATGAGGGATTCTGAGCACCTATGGACATGTTCGGAGTGCAATGATGATGACCCGCTAATAACTCAATAACTCAATGTTTCCTAAGTTTAAAAAAAAATAATTAAGGCCACCGTCATATCTTGCTCTGTGTATAAAGAATGTGGTGCTAGAGACTATTAATTTTTCCATGGGTGGCACATTTTTAGGTGATGTGATCAGTATCACGCCAGGCCGTCTTTACCTTGAATAAAAATATATGGTTCTCATCCTAGTATTTCTAATATTCCATCAATGTATTCTTCTCTAGGTCGGGTCTTGATGTGGTGCTGTTGTAGCGTTATTTCAAAACTTATTGTTTTGTACCTCCTACTGGTTATTACCGACATGGACTACTTATGTAAGTTAGCAAACCAAACGAAGACAGAAGATATTAATGAACTTCTATTTGCAGACGATCAGGCACTGATGTATGGAAAAATAGAATATCTACAAGAACACTAAAATAGACTCAACATCACAGACACACAATATAACATGAAAATCAACATAAACAAAATAGAAGTTATGAATATCGCAAGAGTGAAATAGAACATCAACAAAATGATAGATGGCAGACAATTAAAACAAGTGGGGGAATTTAAATATCTAGGAAGTCTAGAATACCGACCTCAGAGGGTAGATGTACAACAGAGGTGAGATGGTAGATGTACAACAGAGGTGAGATGGTAGATGTACAACAGAGGTGAGATGGTAGATGTACAACAGAGGTGAGATGGTAGATGTACAACAGAGGTGAGATGGTAGATGTACAACAGAGGTGAGATGGTAGATGTACAACAGAGGTGAGATGGTAGATGTACAACAGAGGTGAGATGGTAGATGTACAACAGAGGTGAGATGGTAGATGTACAACAGAGGTGAGATGGTAGATGTACAACAGAGGTGAGACGGTAGATGTACAACAGAGGTGAGATGGTAGATGTACAACAGAGGTGAGACGGTAGATGTACAACAGAGGTGAGATGGTAGATGTACAACAGAGGTGAGATGGTAGATGTACAACAGATGTGAGATGGTAGATGTACAACAGAGGTGAGACGGTAGATGTACAACAGAGGTGAGACGGTAGATGTACAACAGAGGTGAGACGGTAGATGTACAACAGAGGTGAGATGGTAGATGTACAACAGAGGTGAGATGCAGATTAACTCAAGCAAAAGCAGCTTTACAAAAAAAATGAGGAAGATACTGTGTAATCCATTTTTGACAATAGAAACAAGAAAAAGAGTTCCTAAATGTTATGTAGAGCCAGTTTTAACATATGGATGTGAATCATGGACAATAGGACAACAGACAAGAAAATCACTAGAGGCTGTAGAAATGTGGTTTTACAGAAAAATGTCGAGAGTACCATGGACAGCTAAGAAGAGTAATGAAAACGTTCTGTAAGAGGTCAAAACAAAAAGAGAGCTAATATCCAATATTAGGAAGAAACAATCATCATTTCTTGGCCATGTAATGAGAAGAGAACAACTGGAATATATTGTAGCAACTGGGAAAATTGAGGGACGAAGAGATAGACAGAAGCAACGAGAAAAGATACCAGACAGCTTAAGAGAATGGCTTGGCAGAACGTTAACAGCAGAAATGATAAATAACTGTCGAGATCGAAATGCTGTGGAGAGACATGATCACCTACGCCAGCAGGCATGGTACTTGATGATGATGAATTTGCTTTCACGGGCGATTGTAATATACAAATCGTAGGGAATGGAGTGTGTAGTCATTTTCAAATCAAACACATAGACCGGTCAAAATAGCTTGGCGGGCCGTGTCTATCCCGCGGGCCGCAGGCTGCCCACCTCTGCCTAAGTCATGGACGCCATCATATAGGGATGAAAATAAAAAGTGCAATATATCTGTCGACTTTCATTTATTTTGTGTTTGTTTTGTGTTTATTTTATGTTTATATTGTGTTCATTTTTGTGTGTATTTATTTTTTGTTTGTTTTGTGTTTATTTTATATTTATTTTATGTTTATTTTGTGTTTATTTTTTGTTTGTTTTGTGTTTATATTGTGTTTATTTTTTGTTTGTTTTGTGTTTATTTTATGTTTATTTTGTGTTTATTTGTGTGTGTGTGTGCTTATTTTTGTTTGTTTTGTGTTTATTTTGTGTTTATTTTGTGTTTATTTTATGTTTATTTTGTGTTTATTTTGTGTTTGTTTTTTGTTTATTTTGTGTTTATTTTATGTTTATTTTGTGTTTATTTTGTGTTTGTTTTGTGTTTGTGTTTTGTTTATTTTTGTTGTTTGTTTTTTGTTTGTTTTGTGTTTATTTTGTGTTAATTTATGTTTTGTGTGTGTTTATTTTCAGCGTGAGTGCATCTCTATCCACGTTGGACAGGCCGGGGTCCAAATCGGCAACGCCTGCTGGGAGCTCTACTGCCTGGAACATGGGATACAGCCGAGTGGTCACATGGAGGGCATGAAGTACGCCACCAACAACGGCGATGAGAGCTACAACACTTTCTTCAGTGAGACCAGCATGGGCAAACACGTGCCGAGGGCTATTTATGTTGACCTGGAGCCGAGCGTTGTCGGTTAGTGACTGTCTATCAGCTTCATGGTTTCAGTTCATCTCGTCCTGAATCATTATCTTTATCATTATCGTTGTTAAAAGAATACAGCAAAACAGTTTCCTTTAAACCTTAAGACAAATGGGGGTAAATGATGTTTGTGTTCAGACCGTTCAACGTCAAATGACACATTTTAAAGTGATTTTACAATCTCTTCTCCCTACAATGTCTCATTACTTTCACTATCTCTTCTCCCTACAATGTCTCATTACTTTCACTATCTCTTCTCCCTACAATGTCTCATTACTTTCACTATCTCTTCTCCCTACAATGTCTCATTACTTTCACTATCTCTTCTCCCTACAATGTCTCATTACTTTCACTATCTCTTCTCCCTACAATGTCTCATTACTTTCACTATCTCTTCTCCCTACAATGTCTCATTACTTTCACTATCTCTTCTCCCTACAGTGTCTCATTACTTTCACTATCTCTTTCTCCGCCCTGACGCATTACCCTAATAGTCATCTTTCCCACAGAATAGTTGATTACCCACAGTCTCCTCTCCCCACAATGATACATTACTTTAACTTCATTCCTTCCCAGCTCTTCACCATTATTACCCAACCATGGCTCATTATTCATCTCAACTTTACCCAACTTCTGTGTCTCCCAACATTAACCCAACCATGTCTCATTCTTCATCTCAACTTTACCCAACTTCTGTGTCCCCCAACATAACCCAACCATGTTTCATTATTCATCTCAACTTTACCCAACTTCTGTGTCCCCCAACATTAACCCAACCATGTCTCATCCTTCATCTCAACTTTACCCAACTTCTGTGTCTCCCAACATTAACCCAACCATGTCTCATCCTTCATCTCAACTTTACCCAACTTCTGTGTCTCCCAACATTAACCCAACCATGTCTCATTATTCATCTCAACTTTACCCAACTTCTGTGTCCCCCAACATTAACCCAACCATGTCTCATTATTCATCTCAACTTTACCCAACTTCTGTGTCCCCAACATTAACCCAACCATGTCTCATCCTTCATCTCAACTTTACCCAACTTCTGTGTCTCCCAACATTAACCCAATCATGTCTCATCCTTCATCTCAACTTTACCCAACTTCTGTGTCCCCCAACATTAACCCAACCATGTCTCATTATTCATCTCAACTTTACCCAACTTCTGTGTCCCCCAACATAACCCAACCATGTTTCATTATTCATCTCAACTTTACCCAACTTCTGTGTCCCCCAACATTAGCCCAACCATGTCTCATCCTTCATCTCAACTTTACCCAACTTCTGTGTCTCCCAACATTAACCCAACCATGTCTCATCCTTCATCTCAACTTTACCCAACTTCTGTGTCTCCCAACATTAACCCAACCATGTCTCATCCTTCATCTCAACTTTACCCAACTTCTGTGTCCCCCAACATTAACCCAACCATGTTTCATTATTCATCTCTACTTTGCCCAACTTCTGTGTCCCCCAACATAACCCAACCATGTCTCATTATTCATCTCAACTTTACCCAACTTCTGTGTCCCCCAACATTAACCCAACCATGTCTCATCCTTCATCTCAACTTTACCCAACTTCTGTGTCTCCCAACATTAACCCAACCATGTCTCATCCTTCATCTCAACTTTACCCAACTTCTGTGTCTCCCAACATTAACCCAACCATATCTCATTATTCATCTCAACTTTACCCAACTTCTGTGTCCCCCAACATAAACCAACCATGTCTCATTATTCATCTCAACTTTACCCAACTTCTGTGTCCCCCAACATTAACCCAACCATGTCTCATCCGTCATCTCAACTTTACCCAACTTCTGTGTCTCCCAACATTAACCCAACAATGTCTCATCCTTCATCTCAACTTTACCCAACTTCTGTGTCTCCCAACATTAACCCAACCATGTCTCATTATTCATCTCAACTTTACCCAACTTCTGTGTCCCCCAACATTAACCCAACCATGTCTCATTATTCATCTCAACTTTACCCAACTTCCGTGTCTCCCAACATTAACCCAACCATGTCTCATTCTTCATCTCAACTTTACCCAACTTCTGTGTCCCCCAACATTAACCCAACCATGTCTCATTATTCATCTCAACTTTACCCAACTTCTGTGTCCCCCAACATTAACCCAACCATGTCTCATTATTCATCTCAACTTTACCCAAATTCTGTGTCTCCCAACATTAACCCAACCATGTTTCATTATTCATCTCAACTTTGCCCAACTTCTGTGTCCCCCAACATAACCCAACCATGTCTCATTATTCATCTCAACTTTACCCAACTTCTGTGTCCCCCAACATTAACCCAACCATGTCTCATTATTCATCTCAACTTTACCCAACTTCTGTGTCCCCCAACATTAGCCCAACCATGTCTCATCCTTCATCTCAACTTTACCCAACTTCTGTGTCTCCCAACATTAACCCAACAATGTCTCATCCTTCATCTCAACTTTACCCAACTTCTGTGTCTCCCAACATTAACCCAACCATGTCTCATTATTCATCTCAACTTTACCCAACTTCTGTGTCCCCCAACATTAACCCAACCATGTCTCATTATTCATCTCAACTTTACCCAACTTCTGTGTCTCCCAACATTAACCCAACCATGTCTCATCCTTCATCTCAACTTTACCCAACTTCCGTGTCTCCCAACATTAACCCAACCATGTCTCATTCTTCATCTCAACTTTACCCAACTTCTGTGTCCCCCAACATTAACCCAACCATGTCTCATTATTCATCTCAACTTTACCCAACTTCTGTGTCTCCCAACATTAACCCAACCATGTTTCATTATTCATCTCAACTTTGCCCAACTTCTGTGTCCCCCAACATAACCCAACCATGTCTCATTATTCATCTCAACTTTACCCAACTTCTGTGTCCCCCAACATTAACCCAACCATGTCTCATCCTTCATCTCAACTTTACCCAACTTCTGTGTCTCCCAACATTAACCCAACCATGTCTCATCCTTCATCTCAACTTTACCCAACTTCTGTGTCTCCCAACATTAACCCAACCATGTCTCATTATTCATCTCAACTTTACCCAACTTCTGTTTCCCCAACATTAACCCAACCATGTCTCATCCTTCATCTCAACTTTACCCAACTTCTGTGTCTCCCAACATTAACCCAACCATGTCTCATCCTTCATCTCAACTTTACCCAACTTCTGTGTCTCCCAACATTAACCCAACCATGTCTCATCCTTCATCTCAACTTTACCCAACTTCTGTGTCTCCCAACATTAACCCAACCATGTCTCATCCTTCATCTCAACTTTACCCAACTTCTGTTTCCCCCAACATTAACCCAACCATGTCTCATCCTTCATCTCAACTTTACCCAACTTCTGTGTCTCCCAACATTAACCCAACCATGTCTCATCCTTCATCTCAACTTTACCCAACTTCTGTGTCCCCCAACATTAACCCAACCATGTCTCATCCTTCATCTCAACTTTACCCAACTTCTGTGTCTCCAACATTAACCCAACCATGTCTCATTCTTCATCTCAACTTTACCCAACTTCTGTGTCCCTCAACATTAACCCAACCATGTCTCATTATTCATCTCCACTTTACCCAACTTCTGTGCCCCTCAACAGATGAGGTTCGAACCGGCATGTACCGACAACTCTTCCACCCGGAACAGCTGGTGAACGGCAAGGAGGACGCGGCCAATAACTATGCCAGGGGACACTACACAGTCGGCAAGGAGATTGTCGATCTTGTCCTGGATAGAATCAGAAAAATGGTAACTACAGTCACATAGCAAACAAGTTTAACGTGTTTAATCCATATCAATAGCAGGGGGATTATTAAAAGTAGCTGTAGCTGTAGTTAGTCGAAGGCTTCGTTATCACAGCAAACGAATTTAAATTTCCAACCAACGGCTTCCGGTTCACCCAGCCTTTAATGGGTACCAGATTTTTTTCTGGTAGAGTAAAGCGGCACGGGCATAATACTGACCACATTACCCCACAAATCATGTGCCGAAGGTCTGTAAAATTTATGGTCACTAACACCATATTCCCTATACGCCACTTGGCGTGACGGGGGGTACTTTACTTACTTTTTTTACAGCACATTTTTGGATGAAGCGGTTGCTACCACACATCAGGTTACCTTTACTTCCCAGAAGCATCTCTGGTATCCAATGTGCTACCAGTAAAATCAGCTAAGTTCAAGAGCTGGCAAGAGTTTAGCAGAAGAAATGGTATTGTTTCACCAGATAAATGTGAACAGGAAGAGGTTGCTGCAGCTGCAAAATTTGTACCTTTCATGTCATGCCTGGGTAGGTTTTCAGACTAGCCTTGAATGACAACAACCTTCCAAGACAAAAACTAAAGTGACAAATGTAGACCAAACGGACATTTGTGTGCAATGTATTGAGAATTATTGACCTTTCCACTTGAAGACGTATACAACGATCATCATTTTCAAGAGGACGTGAACTTCCTGTATATGGTGGATAGGCAGCAGGAACCATTGAAGGCTGTGCATGAAAAGTATTCCTTGTTGCAGTTTCAGCATATTCCAAGTCCGGCTTGTTACAGGAGCTACTGAGTTAAGTGCTCTGTGCACACCGTGAGCTGTGTGTCTCATCCATTTTGATCATATTTCGATATTCCAATTGTTTACGATGAATGATGATATCATATGACAGGGAACAGTTGGCTGTGTTCACCTTCCGTGCGGTTTCGCCTTATGTTTTTGGCATGTGCTATGATGACTGCTATGATGGGGAGTACAGTTACCTTTCTTTGTTTGGGAGATGAGATATTAATTCGATTGATTACGCGGCACGGGCGGTTGAGCAATTATGGATTTTAATTCGTTTGCAGTGATACCGGGGCCTTCCATAACCAAATAACCAAATAACGAATTTAAATCCATAATTGCTCAACCGCCCGTGCCTGTGTAATCATTCGAATTAAAACTCATCTCATTGAAGGATCCAAACAAAGAAAAGCAGCTGCAATCCATAGCAGCTACAACACACACCAAAAGATATAAGGCCAAGTGGCACAGAAAGTGAACGCAGTTGAACTGTCCTCCGTCATGCGATATCATCAGTCATCGTAAGAAATCGGAATATCAAAACACGATCCGGATGAAACACACAGCTCACGGCGTGACCAGAGCACTAAACTCAGTAGCTCCAGCAGCAAACCGGACTCGGAATATGTAGAAACTGCAACAGGAAACACTTTTCAGAAAGAGCCTCAACGGTTCTTGCTGCCTATCCGCCATATTAACCGGAAGTTTCTCATTAAAAGGATTTTAAACAATGAAAGAATTTTTCAAAATAAAGGTTTCGTTTTGTTGTTTCGATTTTCTATTCTGATTGTTGCAAAATAATTGTTTATTTTTTTTTTTTTGCGATTTTCCTTTCTTTCTTTCATTCATTCATTCTTTCTTTCTTTCTTCTTTCTTTCTTTCTTTCTTTCTTTCTTTCTTTCTTTCTTTCTTTCTTTCTTTCTTTCTTTCTTTCTTGTGTTCACCCGATGGCTACTAGCAGAGTTGATTAGCCTCTTCGTTATTTCTACTTACAATGATATTAGGCGGCCATACATTCGTTGTGTTGAGGTTTGCTGTAGAACTGTGACATTTGTGCCTTTCTCCCCAACACATCCGATTTTAGTATGGCATTTTTTAGTTTTGTGTTGCCTTCCAAAAAAAGACCAATGAGGAAGTTCTCAAAGAGGTCAACACAAAAAGGGAGCTCTTAAAAAACATCAGAAAGAAGCAGTAAACATTTTTCGAGCATATCATGAGAAGAGGAAAGTTGGAATACTTGGTTACAACTGGCAAAATAAAAGGAAAGAGAGATCGCGGGCGACAAAGAGAGAAAATACTGGATAGCTTGGTGTCATGGCATGGAAAACAGTCGACAACAAAACTGATACGATGCACTGTAGATAGAAGATTGTGGAGGGACATGATCACCTACGCCAACCGGTATGGCACATGATGATGATGAAAACTGAACTTAACAAAAAATAGGAATGGCAAAAAGTAATTTTAATGTTTATGGAAAATATACTAACATCATAAAAAATAACATAAGGGTTAATTAAATCTAAGAATATCAAAATGCTATATCTTCTCAACATTCCTGTATGGTGCAGAAACAGACATTAGACAAGAAAACATAACAGAAAATTGAAGCCTTTGAAATGTGGATTTATAGAAGAAAAGGTAGAGTTGGATGGAAAGAAAAAACAACAAATGGTGAAGTCGTACAACAACTAAAAATGAAAAGAGAACTACTAAACACAATTCAAACAAGACAAATGAGATTTTGGGAAAGTAATCTTGGAAGGGAAAATACAAGGTAAAAGAGGCAGAGGCAGTACAAGATTAACATGGACGAGTAACATCAAAAGATGGACAAGTCAGTCTATGACAACATACACTATCAAAACAAAAGACAGAGCGGAATGACGCTCCATGGTAGCCAACTTTCGATGTGGAGACGGCACTCAATGATGATTATGATGAATTACTGATAAATTGCTGCATATTTGCAGTATATATCTAGTTTAAGATGTCATGTACAAATATGGCCACTAACACCATATTCTCCATGCATCTTGTAAATCGTGGAAGGAATCTTTCACGTGTGTTGGTTTCCGATATTTTAGTTAATTTGCTTCCAGCCAATATGGCGGATAGGCGGCAAGGAACTGTTGAGACACTGTCTGATAAGTGTTCCTTGTTGCAGTTTCCTCATATTCCAAGTGCGACTTGCTGCCGGAACTGCTGAGTTTAGTGTTCTGTGTACACCGTGAGCTGTGTGTTTCGTCCGGATGGTGTTTCTATATTCAGATTGATTAAGATGACTGATAATATCGTATGACGAATGACAGCTCAGAAGCGTTCACTGTCGGTGCTGATACGCCTTATATCTTTTGACGTGTGCTGTGTTTACTGCGATGGGGACTGCAGCTGCCTTTCTTTTGTTTGGGTATTCGATGAGATGTTAATTCGTATGATTCCACTGGCATGGGCGATTGAGCAATTATGACTTTTCATTCGTTAGCAGTGATACCGGGGCCTTCGAACAACTATAACTCTAGTTAATTTGATCATCTGTGCCTTTCCAAGATAAAATGTCCATGTTTCCACTATTCATCCATCCATCCATCCATCCATCCATCCATCCATCCATCCATCCATCCATCCATCCATCCATCCATCCATCCATCCATTCATTCATTCATTCATTCATCCATCCATTCATTCATTCATTCATTCAAGAATAATTAAAAATTAAGCTGTGTTTTAAACTTTAAACTTTTGAGGTTAAAAATAGAATATTGTATCCCAGAAACACTCACTTCTGGCAATCATTGATGTCATGGTAAATAGTTACTAACGTTAGTCTGTTAAAATATTCAAACATATTTACTTGACAATACTTGACGTTTGGTGTATGGTGTCACAAACTGAGACCACTCCCATAGCAAATCAGTTTTAATCATGAGGGGAATGTACTTGGCTCCGGACATCTTCATCTGTTAAAGGATGCAAAATGGTCATGATAGAACTAAAATGCCACTTTTGGATGAGAATAAACAGCCGTGCTTTACTGCACTTATTAAATACAGCCTTATTTGGTAAGGTCTGTGTAAAGGTAAAGGTAAAGTACGAGACTTGAACCGGCGTCTTAGCACGCGAGTATATACCCATATGTGCTCGGCCGCCTATCCAGAAATGTTCGGATATTTCTGTATAGTGTAGCCTCAAGCATCGAAACTCAGATGCGAAGCGACATTCCTCACCTTCCCAGGATAATATACCCTGGTACCCATTTCTGCCAACGGCTGGGTCGACCGTGGGGGTATTTTTTTTATTCCAACCACGAGTACAATTCACACTGCTCCCAGCGGGAATTGAACACGGGTTGTCCGAACGTCGGTAGTCTAGTCGGGTGGTTTTCCCAACTAGGCTACCGAGGCCCCCAAAGGTCTGTGTTTCTGTGGTAAAACTGATATTATTAAAACGTATTTTCATTCATGATATTTGGTTTTTCTAAACGTATTATTGTGTATGTGTTGTCATAACAACATATTGATCCGCAGGCGGACCCCTGCACGGGACTTCAAGGGTTCCTGGTGTTTCACAGTTTTGGTGGGGGCACGGGGTCAGGATTCTCCTCCCTGTTGATGGAGCGACTCAGCGTGGACTATGGCAAGAAGTCCAAACTGGAGTTTGCAGTCTACCCAGCCCCACAGGTAATTCGACCAGAACAGGTGAACGAAGGTATTAATGTCATGACATTTAATAAAATAAAACAGGTGAACGAAGGTATTAATGTCATGACATTTAATAAAATAAAACAGGTGAACGAAGGTATTAATGTCATGACATTTAATAAAATAAAATAGGTGAACGAAGGTATTAATGCCATGACATTTAATGAAATAAAACAGGTGAACGAAGGTATTAATGTCATGACATTTAATAAAATAAAGCATGTGAACGAAGGTATTAATGCCATGACATTTAATAAAATAAAACAGGTGAACGAAGGTATTAATGCCATGACATTTAATGAAATAAAACAGGTGAACGAAGGTATTAATGTCATGACATTTAATAAAATAAAACAGGTGAACGAAGGTATTAATGTCATGACATTTAATAAAATAAAACAGGTGAACGGAGGTATTAATGCCATGACATTTAATATAATAAAATAATAAGTGGTATGGTAACAGCTTAACGTAGGTGAGAAACAAAACAAAAGTCAACGTTTCGGCCAAGTAGACATTCAGCTTGAACAATAAACAACACAAAATATTATTATATATAATAAGGATATAATCTTCATCGCAACGTTGTGCCATCAATGTCAGACCTGGACCCTAGATGTAAGAACAATAAGAAATATAACCTCTACTGAGATTAAATGTGTCAGACGAATGACAGGAAACAGTCTGAGAGGTAAGATCAGAAATGAAGAACTGAGAAAAAAACTAGGATTAGCCCCCGCCATAGAATATATAAAGAAACAACAGATAAAAATGGTTTGGCCACGTGATACGGCAGAAAGATAAAAAGGGACAAAACAACAAGCCCGCAATAAACATTGAGTGAATATCAGACCCAAGGGTCGACCACGAAAAAGATGGATCGACTGAATACTAGAAGCGCTAGGAAACATAACAGCAGCTAAGGCGAACAGAAGAGCAAAACACCGCAAATTATATCTCCCCTCGACGCTGAAAGGTAAATGAGGAAGGAAAGAAGAAGAAGGATATACACAAAAAATGTTACTACATGCATGGCGATAATATGCTAGATACTCAAGAAAGAAAAAAAGGGGGAAAAGTCACTCTCTTGCGGGTTCAGAGCTTGGTCCGCCACTGACTGTGTGCCGGTTGTGTTGTTGCTCCCAACACAGTGGGAGTTGTATGGGAAAGGGGGGGGGCGTGGTGAGAATTTGTAGTCTTGGTTAGCGAGAATGTAGTGACGACTTCCGGTAAACATAAGTGATGAGAAGTTGGTACGGACATCGTCATAACATCTTGATTGATAACATCTTGATTGATGAGAAGTTGGTACGGACATCATCTTATCGTCTTGATTGATGAGAAGTTGGTACGGACATCATCATAACATCTTGATTGATGAGAAGTTGGTACGGACATCATCATAACATCTTGATTGATGAGAAGTTGGTACGGACATCACCATAACATCTTGATTGATGCGAAGTTGGTACGGACATCATCATAACATTTTAATTGATGAGAAGTTGGTACGGACATCACCATAACATCTTGATTGATGACAAGTTGGTACGGACATCATCATAACATCTTGATTGATGAGAAGTTGGTACGGACATCATCATAACATCTTGATTGATGAGAAGTTGGTGCGGACACCATCATAACATCTTGATTGATGAGAAGTTGGTGCGGACATCATCATAACATCTTGATTGATGAGAAGTTGGTACGGACATCATCATAACATCTTGATTGATGAGAGCTTGGATGTGTGAGAGGTTGTTATTGATTAATTGATTATTGTTGTCCCTCTATTTGATGAAGATGTGATGACTGTCTTGATGATGGATTGATAGATTGATGAATGTTTAATTATTTGATTATGATTTAGACTTACTTAAAGTGTGAGAAAGGTTGATGGAAACTGATTTCGATCTTAATTAGTGTTATGTGAATGATTGATGAGATCTGTGTATCGCATTTGATGTATGTGTGTTGTATGTGTGATGTATGTGTGATCTATGTTTGATGTATGTGTGATGTGTGTGTGTTGTCTGTGTGATGTATTTGTGATTTATTTGTGATGTATGTGTAATGTATATGTGTTTTATGTTTTTTTTTCTTAGATTAAATCGCATATGCTACTAATGAAATTTACTCCCAAGTATGTTTCACCTCATATTGTGCAATAAATAGTAGAAATGTTTCATTTGTCCATTATATGCTACTTCTGATTATATATGCACAATGGACATAATTTTTTAAAAATGTCCATTGTGCTTTGTTCAATAACGTACCACAAGCAATAGACATATTGTCCATGTCGTTTGTGTTTTACCCTTCATTGTTAAATTAACAATGGAGATATTGCACATTTGTCGATGTATTTTACATCAGTGCGCACCATCAACAATGGATATTATATACAGTTAAGCATTTTGTTGTTGTTTAACCTTGTAACGCAAATAAAAAAATACAGTTTGTCAATTATATTTTACTTCAGAAGGTATTTTTAAAAATGAAAATAAACATATTGTCTATGTCCACTGTGGGAGCCGCGATAGCTCAGTGGTTAGTGAACTGGACTACAAAGGACAAGAGGTAGGGTTAGATCCCAACCGACGGCTTCCGGTTCACCCAGCCTTTAATGGGTACCGGATTTTTTTCTGGGAAAGTAAAGCGCCACGGACGTAATACCGACCACATTACCCCAAAAGTTATGTGCTGAAGGTCTGTGAAATTTATGGTCACTAACACCATATTCCCTATACGCCACTTGGTGTGACGGGGGTACTTTACTATGTCCTAACACCATTTTTCCTGTATGCCACTTGGTGTGACGGAGATACTTTACTATGTCCTAACACCATATTCCCTATACGCCACTTGGTGTGACGGATGTACTTTTATTTATGTCCTAACACCATATTCCCTATACGCCACTTGGTGTGACGGAGGTACTTTACTATGTCCTAACACCATATTCCCTATACACCACTTGGTGTGACGGAGGTACTTTACTATGTCATAACACCATATTCCCTATACGCCACTTGGTGTGACGGGGGTACTTTACTATGTCTTAACACCATATTCCCTATACGCCACTTGGTGTGACGGAGGTACTTTACTATGTCCTAACACCATATTCCCTATACGCCACTTGGTGTGACGGAGGTACTTTACTATGTCCTAACACTATATTCCCTATACGCCACTTAGTGTGACGGAGGTACTTTACTATGTCCTAACACCATATTCCCTATACGCCACTTAGTGTGACGGAGGTACTTTACTATGTCTTAACACCATATTCCCTATACGCCACTTGGTGTGACGGAGGTACTTTACTATGTCCTAACACCATATTCCCTATACGCCACTTGGTGTGACGGAGGTACTTTACTATGTCCTAACACTATATTCCCTATACGCCACTTAGTGTGACGGAGGTACTTTACTATGTCCTAACACCATATTCCCTATACGCCACTTAGTGTGACGGAGGTACTTTACTATGTCCTAACACCATATTCCCCGTACGCCACTTAGTGAGACGGAGGTACTTTACTATGTCCTAACACCATATTCCCTATACACCACTTGGTGTGACGGAGGTACTTTACTATGTCCTAACACCATATTCCCTGTACGCCACTTAGTGTGACGGAGGTACTTTACTATGTCCTAACACCATATTCCCCGTACGCCACTTGGTGTGACGGAGGTACTTTACTATGTTCACTGTATTTTACTTCTGAAGTATAACACATAATAGACAGACATAATGTCGATGTTTATTGTTGACCAGGTGTCCACGGCAGTTGTAGAACCGTACAACTCCATCCTGACCACGCACACAACGCTGGAACATTCAGACTGCGCTTTTATGGTGGACAACGAGGCCATTTACGACATTTGCAGGTTCGTGTTCTCTTGATGATGATGATGGTGGGACTCATTCTAGTCTTCTTTTACTAAACGTTTATTGTTCATTACCTTTGTTCAGTCCTTCTTAGGAATTAGACAATGAACAAGCAAAACAGATTATTTAGGATAATCGAAATGTAGGTGTACAGTATGTATGTTCCCAATAGTAAAAATATTACGGCTTCCAGGTTCACCCAGCCTTAAATGGGTACCGGATTTTTTTCTGGGAAAGTAGAGCGGTACGGGCAGAATACCGAGAACTTTGCCTCCAAACATCTTGTGCTGAATGTCTGTAAAAAAAAAAGGATGGTCACTAACACCATATTCCTTATACGCCACTTGGCGTGACGGGGCTCTTTACTGTACTATAGAAATGTGGCTTTACAGAAGAATGTTGAGAATACCATGGACAGCTAAGAAGAGTAATGAAAAAGTTCTGAAAGAGGCCAATGCAAAAAGAGAGCTAATTTCCAATATTAGGAGGAAACAATCATCATTTTTTGGCCATGTAATGAGAAGAGAACAGCTGGAATAAATTGTGACAAGTGGGAAAACTAAGGGACGAAGAAATAGAGGGAAGCAAAGAGAAAAGGTACCAGACAGCTTAAGAGAATGGCTTGGCAGAAGGTCAACAACAGAAATGATAAATTACTGTTGAGATCGAAAATTGTGGAGAGACATGCCACCTTCGCCAACAGGCACGGTACTTGATGATAATGAGTAAATTATGGATGTGAATCATGGACAATCAACAAAACAGAAGTCATGAATATTACAAAAGAGATACAGAACATCAACATAATTATATACAACTCCCTTTATCCCCAAATTGTCTTGTGTCGCTACTGGGTCCTGATCGCGGTCCGAGACAAACATCACAAATAGCCACTGTCACCTGTCAGGCGCGTTACAAGAGGCGACTAAGGTGATTGAGGAGATAAGATAATAAATGAATACATTTATGGAGGAAAACTTCCGGAGCGACGGATCAGCGAATTTGGAGGGAAACTACCGGAGCGAAGGATCAGCGAATTTGGAGGGGAAACTACCGAGCGAAGGATCAGCGAATTTGGAGGGAAACTACCGGAGCGAAGGATCAGCGAATTTGGAGGGGAAACTACCGGAGCGAAGGATCAGCGAATTTGGAGGGGAAACTACCGGAGCGATGGATCAGCGAATTTGGAGGGAAACTACCGGAGCGAAGGATCAGCGAATTTGGAGGAAACTACCGGAGCGAAGGATCAGCGAATTTGGAGGGAAACTACCGGAGCGACGGATCAGCGAATTTGGAGGGAAACTACCGGAGCGAAGGATCAGCGAATTTGGAGGGAAACTACCGGAGCGAAGGATCAGCGAATTTGGAGGGAAACTACCGGAGCGATGGATCAGCGAATTTGGAGGGAAACTACCGGAGCGACGGATCAGCGAATTTGGAGGGAAACTACCGGAGCGACGGATCAGCGAATTTGGAGGGAAACTACCGGAACGAAGGATCAGCGAATTTGGAGGGAAACTACCGGAACGATGGATCAGCGAATTTGGAGGGAAACTACCGGAGCGATGGATCAGCGAATTTGGAGGGAAACTACCGGAGCGACGGATCAGCGAATTTGGAGGGAAACTACCGGAGCGAAGGATCAGCGAATTTGGAGGGAAACTACCGGAGCGACGGATCAGCGAATTTGGAGGGAAACTACCGGAGCGAAGGATCAGCGAATCACTTCAGGGAAGAGATCTGTGTACATCACTCGGGGAAAAATCACAAATAATCAACAACAGAAAAAAACCCAAGAACTATAGATGGTCCGAAGCAGGATCGAACCCGTACTCCTCGGCACAGCGCATTACCACGAGAACCAAACATTAACATTAGAGCACACGGCCAACAAAGAAGCCTAAAAAAAAAAATAGTTGGTTGACCATAGTTATGGAAGGCCCTGGTATCACTACAAACGAATTAAAATCCATAATTGCTCAACCGCCCGTGCCAGTGGAATCATCTGTATTAATATCTCATCTCCCAAACAAAGAAAGGTAGCTGTAATCCCCATCATAGCAGTCTCAGCACACGCCAAATGACACAAGGCGAAACCGCACCGAAAGTGAACACAGCCATCTGTTCCCCGTCATACGATATCATCATTCATCGCAAGCAATCGGAATATCAAAAGACGATCAAAACGGATGAAACAAAAATAAAATAGCTATCATTGACGATGTCTTTCAAGCAGGTGTACTCATCACTACAGCATAGGGTTACGATCACAGCTCGGGAATAAATTGGATGTCTATATTTTTCTATTGAGGTTAAAGTCTGCGACGGTGATATAGAGTTCTATATCTATGCTGAAACCATCATTGGTGCTTTCGCTAATGTGTGGCCGTCGTGCTTCATACTTGGCGTTGTGGAATGTCCCGAGGAGCGGAGTGCGGAGTTGTCCGCTGTTCAATGAAGATTAGAAGTGGTAATAATGAGTAAACAAAATAGAAGATTAGAAGTGGTAATAATGAGTTGATAAAATACAAGGTTAGAAGTGGTAATAATGAGTTGACAAAATAGAAGATTAGAAGTGGTAATAATGAGTTAACAAAATAGAATATTAAAAGTGGTAATAATGAGTTAATAAAATAGAAGATTAGAAGTGGTAATAATGAGTTAATAAAATAGAAGATTAAAAGTGGTAATAATGAGTTAATAAAATAGAAGATTAAAAGTGGTAATAATGAGTTAATAAAATAGAAGATTAGAAGTGGTAATAATGAGTTAATAAAATAGAAGATTAGAAGTGGTAATAATGAGTAAACAAAATAGAAGATTAAAAGTGGTAATAATGAGTAAACAAAATAGAAGATTAGAAGAGGTAATAATGAATAAACAAAATAGAAGATTAGAGGTGGTAATAATGAGTAAACAAAAAAGAAGGTTAGAAGGAACAATACTGGTCATGCCCCAAGCTCTGATAACCCATGCTCCGCCTCTGCATTGCATAGTACGTACTGTGATGGTTTGTTAATTAAACTTTGAGTAAATCTTCCATCCAGCTTCAGAGTCATCTTGCTATCATCAGTGTTATGTATAACACATTCATTTGGTAACAACTATTATAACAATTAATGTTGATAACAATTAATATTAAATACATAACAATAAAATATTGAATACAAGTGACCTTGTTATGGTTAAATCACTTCACTTATTCATCTACAAGTTAAAAAAAATAGCAGAAGCTTTGACTTTATGTACTTAAGTTTATTTATTTATCATCAAACAAAAACATGCATTAAAAATATGTTACGTTTTCTGTATGCCAGTATTGTAAACATTGTTTTCTCACCTTTGACGCTTTCAACAAATCACAGGCGAAATCTGGATATCGAGCGCCCCTCCTACGTGAATCTCAACCGTTTGATTGGTCAGATTGTGTCGTCAATCACTGCTTCACTTCGATTTGACGGTGCTCTCAACGTGGATCTGACAGAGTTTCAAACTAATCTTGTGCCTTATCCAAGGATTCACTTTCCATTGGTCACATATGCTCCAATCATATCAGGTATGTAAATGATTATACGGCTGGTTGGTTTATTTATTGAATCTCGGCTTTTAAAAAAAAGGTATTGAAGTCAACGGTCACAACATAAATAATTTGCGATATGCGGATGACACAGTCTTAATAGCAGAGACAGAGAACGAACTACAAGAAATGATAGACATAATAGTAAAAGAAAGCAACAAGAAAGGTCTCAGTCTGAATAGTAAAAAAACAGAAGTAATGGTTATATCGAAGAAACAATCATCACCATCATGCAGCATAAAAATAAACAAGACAAATCTGAAACAAGTGCAATGTTTCAAATACTTGGGCACAATAATAACATCAGATGGAAGATGCACCACAGAAATAAAAAGCAGAATAGCTCAGGCCAAAATAGCATTTCAGAAAATGAAAAATATCTTATGCAACAAATCTATGTCAATAAAAATGAGAAAGAGAGTTCATCGGTGCTATATTAGAACCAATTCTGACCTATGGAAGCGAATAATGGACAATAGACAAACAAATGTAAAGACGATTAGAGGCCACAGAGATGGGATTTCTCAGAAGAATGTTGAAAGTTCCTGGACAGCTAAAAAGACCAGTGAGGAAGTTCTCAAAGAGGCCAACACAAAAAGGGAGCTCTTAAAAAACATCAGAAAGAAGCAATCAACATTTTTCGGGCATATCATGAGAAGAGGAAAGTTGGAATACTTGGTTACAACTGGCAAAATAAAAGGAAAGAGAGATCGCGGACGACAAAGAGAGAAAATACTGGATAGCTTGGTGTCATGGCATGGAAAACAGTCAACAACAGAACTGATACGATGCACTGTAGATAGAAGATTGTGGAAGGACATGATCGCCTACGCCAACCGGTATGGCACATGATGATGATGATGATGAAACTAGGCGGGGCCGATTGATTGACAGTAATAATCGGATCACTTACCAGAGAAACAAGAAAGTTCTGAATCAGCTGAAAATTAAGCAAGAATTAGTTAACACAATTCGACAAAAACAAGAGAATTTGTTGGGACATGTGAAGTGACATTTAAAACTGAAATAAACAAAAGAATAGGAATGGCAAAAAAGTAATTTTAATGCCATGAAAAATATACTAACACCAAAACAAATAACACCAGGGTTAAAACTATTCATATAGCAACATGTTATATCTTCTTAACATTTCTGTATGGTGCACAAACATGGACATTAGACAAGAAATCAGAACAGAAAATGGAAGCCTTTGAAATGTAGATTTATAGAAGAATAGGTAGAATTGGATGCAAAGAAACGAAAATAAACAATGAAGTTTTAAAACAACTAAAAATGAACAGAAAATTACTAAACACAACTCAAACAAGACAAATGAGATTTTTGGGGCATGCTAGAAGACACAGCAGCCTACTAAAAGTAATCTTAGAGGGGAAAATACAAGGTAAAGAGGCTGAGGTAGACCAAGACTAACACGGATGAGTAACATCAAAAGATGGACTAGTCAGCCTATGACAACCTGCACCATCAAAGCAAGAGACAAAGCGAAATGGCGCTCCATGGTAGCCAACCTTCGATGCGGATACGGCATTCAATAAGTATGATGATAATGATGATGAGACATAATAATTTTAAAAAAAGTAAAGTACCCCCGTCACGCCAAGTGACGGCGTAAAGGGTATATGGTGTTAATGACCATAAATTTTACAGACCTTCGGGACATGCCTTTTGGGGTAATATGGTCGGTATTATGCCCGTGCCGCTTTACTTTGCCAGAAAAAAAATCCGGTACCCATTTAAGGCTGGGTGAACCCGGAAGCCGTCGGTTGGGATCAAACCATGAATATGATTCGTAGACTTTTAGAAGAGTGTTATGTCTCATCTGGAGCTGCGATAGCTCAGTGGTTAGTGAACTGGACTACAAAGGACAAGGTGTAGGGTTCGATCCCAACCGACGGCTTCCGGGTTCATTCAACCTTAAATGGATACCGGATTTTTTTTATGGGTAAGTAAAGCAGCACTGGCGTAATACCGACCACATTAACCCAAAAATCATGTGCTGATGGTCTATAAAATATAGGACGGTGGTACTTACTTTTTTTTTTTTTTTTACAGTGTTGGCACTAGTCAATGGGTCCTATGGTCATGTTGGTTAATATAAGTAAATATATCTTAATATAGTTTAAATTAAAGGTACTTAATCTACTCTTACATAAATACTGAATATTTGTTGTCATTATACCCCCTTGGGAGGACTTCCGGTGTGTGACTGTGCTGGCAACACGATACAATTTTCGATGGGAGTCAAATTTAAGTTATAAGTGAATTTCAATGCCCGTAGAAAAAGAAATTCAAGCGTTCTTGTGCTATTTCATTTGGATATGTGAGATGCGTTGCTTGAGAAAAGTAACAAACAACACAAGAAGAGATAGAATACCAAATGAAACTATAAGGAAATGGTAGGAACAAAACCCTGCCAAGAATATATAGAACAACAACAATTTAAATGGTTTGGCCACCTGGTCAGAATGAACCCTTACCAATCACTATCAAGGGCGTTCTTCTCGAGAATGCAGGGGAAAAGACCAAGAGGAAGACCCAGAAGAATATGGATAGATGCAGTGAGAGAGACATGTAACAACAAAGGAAAGTCACTAATTCAGACAATTCGAGCAGCACAAGAACGACAAATGATATAAACCACGACACCTTTTAGGTATCAGTGACAGAGACATGTAACAACAAAGGGAAATCACTAATTCAGACAATTCGAGCAGCTCAGGAACGACAAATGATATAAACCACGACACCTTTTAGGTATCAGTGAAAAGAGAAAAGAAGAAGAAGATACCCCCTTATTTGATAGCTATAGTAAAGTTATTATTTGTGATAATAGATTTGTATATTCGGTTATTTGTTGTTATTATACCCCCTTATTTGATAGCTATAGTAAAGTTATTATTTGTGATAATAGATTTGTATATTAGGTTATTTGCTATATCGTGTTTTCTTCCTCTTCAACTCACAGCTGAGAAGGCGTATCATGAACAGATGTCAGTTGCGGAAATAACAAACGCGTGCTTTGAGCCGTATAACCAGATGGTTAAGTGTGACCCTCGCCATGGGAAGTACATGGCCTGTTGTATGCTGTACCGTGGTGACGTAGTGCCCAAGGATGTCAACGTTGCCATAGCAACTATCAAAACAAAGAAATCAATCCAGTTCGTTGATTGGTGCCCAACTGGATTCAAGGTCGGAATAAATTACCAGCCTCCAACTATAGTTCCCGGTATGTAAGCTTATTTACAAGTTCGCTGTATGGTAAGGGTATGTATAAGTTCAATGTAAGTAAGGGTATGTACAAGTTCGCTGTAAGTGAGGGTATGTATAAGTTCGATGTAAGTAAGGGTATGCATAAGTTCAATGTAAGTAAGGGTATGTACAAGTTCGCTGTAAGTAAGGGTATGTACAAGTTCGCTGTAAGTAAGGGTATGTACAAGTTCTATGTAAGTAGGGGTATGTACAAGTTCGATGTAAGTAAGGGTATGTACAAGTTCTATGTAAGTAGGGGTATTATAAGTTCGATGTAAGTAAGAGTATGTACAAGTTCGATGTAAGTAAGGGTATGTACAAGTTCGCTGTAAGTAAGGGTATGTATAAGTTCGCTGTAAGTAAGGGTATGTATAAGTTCGCTGTAAGTAAGGGTATGTATAAGTTCGCTATACGTAAGGGTATCTATAAGTTCGATGTAAGTAAGGGTATGTATAAGTTCGCTATACGTAAGGGTATCTATAAGTTCGCTGTAAGTAAGGGTATGTATAAGTTCGCTATACGTAAGGGTATCTATAAGTTCGATGTAAGTACGGGTATGTGCAAGTTCGCTGTAAGTAAGGGTATGTACAAGTTCGCTGTAAGTAAACGTATTTACATGTTCACTGTATGTAAAGGTGTTTACATGTTCGATGTATTTAAGGGTTTTGTACAAGCTTGGTGTTCGTAAACGTATGCAAAAGTCGCTGTATGTAAGGATCTAACATAACATAAATGTATATGTTATAGTTTTACTGAAAAGTTATTGGACTATGCAACGTTTCTATCTGAAAGTCTTTATCAGGGAACAGAGATAAAATGAACACGCAATTTCATATGGCAATAAAGGTGGGAAAAAGCCAGATTAGGAGTAAGACCGAGAAAGAGATGGATAAAGGGAATACTAGAGTCACTAGGAGGGATAACACCAGAAGAGGCCAACAGAAGAGCAAAGAATCGCTGATTGTATCTCCCCTCGACGCCAACGGCAATAGAGGAAGGATAGAAGAAGAATAAAGGTGAGAGACAGTTTAGTATAGGCCCATATGTCCTAGTGGTCGAGTACCAGTTGTCAACAACCGGAAATTACGAGCTACATTGTTGTTAAAGGTAAAGGTAAAGTACGAGACTTGAACCGGCGTCTTAGCACGCGAGTTTACACCCATATGTGCTCGGCCGCCTATCCAGAAATGTTCGGATATTTCTGTATAGTGTAGCCTCAAGCATCTATACTCAGATGCGAAGCGACATTCCTCACCTTCCCAGGATAATACCCTGGTACCCATTTCTGCCAACGGCTGGGTCAACCGTGGGGTATTTTTTTTTTTTTTCCAACCACGAGTACAATTCACACTGCTCCAAGCGGGAATTGAACACGGGTTGTCCGAACGTCGGTAGTCCAGTCGGGTGGTTTTCCCAACTAGGCTACCGAGGCCCCCAACATTGTTGTTGTTGTTATTTACTGCTTGTGTGAAGTTATGTTACGGGGAGTGAAAGAGCGGACAGGCTGGCTAGCTGTACTGTCCTTGAAGACGTCCAAGCAATGGATCCGGCAAACGTCATTAATGGCCTCCGAGATGCGGTAGGGGAGAGGACTTTGAACACAACGAGTCCACGTCTGTCTGTCGGATGATAGAGATGGAAGTAAAGATAGGTACATCCAGAAATGAGAGGATGGGGGAATAAGAGGACCTATCAATCAACACAGAGAAGGAGTCGTCAGTCGCTGGACCCCGTGGGACCTAATGAGGTGGGGATGTGAGCACATGTGGACACGTTCGGAGTGCAATGATAACCCACACATAACTAAATCACTCAATAACTAAATCTCTTAATAACTAAATCTCTCAATAACTAAATCTCTTAATAACTAAATCTCTCAATAACTAAATCACTAAATAACTAAATCACTCAATAACTAAATCTCTCAATAACTAAATCACTCAATAACTAAATCACTCAATAATTAAATCTCTCAATAACTAATTGTCTCAATAACTAAATCTCTCAATAACTAAATCACTCAATAACTAAATCTCTTAATAACTAAATCTGTCAATAACTAAATCACTCAATAACTAAATCTCTTAATAACTAAATCTCTCAATAACTAAATCACTCAATAACTAAATCTCTTAATAACTAAATCTCTCAATAACTAAATCACTCAATAACTAAATCACTCAATAACTAAATCACTAAATCAATCAATAACTAAATCAATCAATAACTAAATCACTCAATAACTAAATCAATCAATAACTAAATCAATCAATAACTAAATCTCTCAATAACTAAATCTCTCAATAACTAAATCAATCAATAACTAAATCTCTCAATAACTAAATCACTCAATAACTAAATCGCTCAATAACTAAATCTCTCAACAACTAAATCTCTCAATAACTAAATCTCTCAATAACTAAATCACTCAATAACTAAATCTCTCAATAACTAAATCTCTCAATAACTAAATCACTCAATAACTAAATCACTCAATAACTAAATCTCTCAATAACTAAATCTCTCAATAACTAAATCACTCAATAACTAAATCACTCAATAACTAAATCTCTCAATAACTAAATCTCTCAATAACTAAATCACTCAATAACTAAATCACTCAATAATAAAATCACCCAAAACTCATAATAGAAACTCATAGTAAGAAGGGGAAAGAAAAAGGTAACGATACACCTTCTTCTTCTTCTCCTTTCACTTTTCACTGATACCTAAAAGGTGTCGTGGTTTATATCATTTGTCGTTCTTGAGCAGCTCGAACTGTCTGAATTAGTGATTTTCCTTTGTTGTTACATGTCTCTGTCACTGCATCTATCCATCTTCTTCTTTTCTCTTTTCACTGATACCTAAAAGGTGTCGTGGTTTATATCATTTGTCGTTCTTGAGCTGCTCGAATTGTCTGAATTAGTGATTTTTCTTTGTTGTTACATGTCTCTGTCACTGCATCTATCCATCTTCTTCTTTTCTCTTTCTCACTGATACCTAAAAGGTGTCGTGGTTTATATCATTTGTCGTTCTTGAGCTGCTCGAATTGTCTGAATTAGTGATTTTTCTTTGTTGTTACATGTCTCTGTCACTGCATCTATCCATCTTCTTTTCTCTTCACTGATACCTAAAAGGTGTCGTGGTTTATATCATTTGTCGTTCTTGAGCTGCTCGAATTGTCTGAATTAGTGATTTTCCTTTGTTGTTACATGTCTATGTCACTGCATCTATCCATCTTCTTCTTTTCTCTTTCACTGATACCTAAAAGGTGTCGTGGTTTATATCATTTGTCGTTCTTGAGCTGCTCCAACTGTCTGAATTAGTAATTTTCCTTTGTTGTTACATGTCTCTGTCACTGCATCTATCCATCTTCTTCTGGGTCTTCCTCTTGGTCTTTTTCCATGCATTCTCGAGAAGAACGCCCTTGATGGTGATTGGTGAGGATTCATTCTGACCAGGTGGCCAAACCATTTAAGTTGTTGTTCTATATATTCTTGGCAGGGTTTTGTTCCTACCATTTTTCTTATGGTTTCATTTGGTATTCTATCTCTTCTTGTGTTGTTTGTTACTTTTCTCAAGCAACGCTTCTCACATGTATTGATCTTTCTTAAATGTGATTTAGAAAAGGTCCATGTTTGACTTTCATAACACAAAGTTGCTATGAAGATGCTATTTATCATTTGTTGTTTAGCTGGAATAGAAATGTTTGGATGTCTTAGCAATGGTGAAAGCTGGTATGTGACAGCATTTGCTTTTTGTATTCTCATGTCAATTTCTCTGTCTAGTTTTCCATCTTCTGTGAACATTGTGCCTAAATACTTGAATTCTTCTACTTGTTTTATTTCTTTATCTTTGATCTTAATGTTTAATGGGTGTCTTAATTTGCTTATTCTTATAGCCTCTGTTTTTGCTGTGTTAATTTTCATACTGTAGTTTGTGCAGCTTTTATCTAGAGATGTTAAATGCTGTTATAGCAGGTTTTCATCCTCATATATTAGGCATTGGTCATCTGCGAAGAGTAGCTCGTTGATGTTGGAATTTTCTACCTCTATGTTATTATTTGATATGTCCTTATTGTTGGTTGTTAACGATAAATGCCGTAACATTTTAAGGTCTATGGATAGTGAAGTAAAGAGCATGATTGTACTAGGCTACCATCATAAGTATAATAGTCTTGTAGATATTCCAACTAAGAGAATCAATGCTTGGCACATCCCACGATTGAAAGCAGAAAAAAACTAGTTACCAGACTTGAATTAACTGTTAGGCTAAATAAGCACAGGGAGACGGAAACAAGAGAAATGTTACCATGCCGTAGTTACCTTGGACCATATGGTGAAATCAGGCAGCTGAACTAGGCAGGTACTACAATAGATGAGATGGTAAAGAAATTGGAACAACCGAATTGTATTTCAAAACAGGAAGAATTTCGGAAAGTGGAGATAGAAGGAAACACGCAGAGAGAGAGAGAGAGAGAGAGAGAGAGAGAGAGAGAGAGATTTTATAAAATTTCTTAGTGTGAAGTCAACAGCAAAATGGATAAATAATTGTAGAAACAGAAAGTTGTGGAGAGACAAGACTATCTACGCGAGTCAGCATAGTGTTTCTTCTTCTTCCTCTTCTTCCTCTTCTTCTTCTTTCCTTCCTCATCTGCCTTTCAGCGTCGAGGTGAGATATAATTTGCGGTCTTTTGCTCTTCTGTTCGCCTCTGCTGCTGTTATGTTTCCTAGTGCTTCTAATATTCCATCGACCCATCTTTTTCGTGGTCGACCCTTGGGTCTGGTGTTCTTACAGCGTTTGTTGAAGGCTTGTTGTGTTGTGTTTTGATCTTTCTACCTTGTACCTTGTCACGTGGCCAAACAATTGTATCTGTTGTTTCCTTATATATTATATGGCGGGGGCTATTCCTAGCTTTTTTCTCAGTTCTTCATTTCTGATCTTATCTCTCAGACTGTTTCCTGTCATTCGTCTGACACATTTCATCTCAGCAGCATAGTGTTTGTAGAGAAATATTGTGATAGTAAGTGCTTATTCCTTGTAGAAGGATTTGAGTGGGATAATGATAGTCTCACCACTCCAAGCAGCATCGACAACTTTGTCTCAAATCATCAAGACAGAGCAAGACAGAGACAAAACAAAAAGGCGGAGATATGGAATCAAAGACATGTAAGAACCTAAACATTTGTATCTTAACATTGTCCTGATACACCCAAGAACGATATTATATTTCAATGAGAAGTGAACAAACAATACATCATTTTCAAACATTATGTTATGTTATGTTTTACGTAACGTTATGTTATTTTATGTTATATTATTTTATGTTATATTATATTATGTTATGTTGAATTATATTATATTATATTATATTATATTATATTATATTATATTATATTATATTATATTATATTATATTATATTATATTATATTATATTATATTATATTATATTATATTATATTATATTATATTATATTATATTATATTATATTATATTATATTATATTATATTATATTATGTTATGTTATGTTATGTTATGTTATGTTATGTTATGTTATGTTATGTTATGTTATGTTATGTTATGTTATGTTATGTTATGTTATGTTATGTTATGTTATGTTATGCTGTGATGTGCTGTGTTGTGTTGTGTAGGGTTGTATTGTAAAGGTAAAGGTAAAGATAAAGGTAAAGTTCGAGACTTGAACCAGCGTCTTAGCACGCGAGTTTACAACCATATGTGCTCGGCCGCCTATCCAGAAGTGTTCGGATATTTCTGTATAGTGTCGTCTCAAGCATCGAAACTCAGATGCGAGGCGACATTCCTCACCTTCCCAGGGTAATACCCTGGTACCCATTTCTGCCAACGCCTGGGTCGACCGTGGGGGTATTTTGTTTTCCAACCACGAGTACAATTCACACTGCTCCCAGCGGGAATCGAACACGGGTTGTCCGAACGTCGGTAGTCCAGTCGGATGGTTTTCCCAACTAGGCTACCGAGGCCCCAACATTGTATTGTATTACGATATATATATATATATATATATATATATATATATATATATATATATATATATATATATTATATATATATATATATATATATATATATATATCGGAGCCGCGATAGCTCAGTGGTTAGTGAACTGGACTACAAAGGACAAGAGGTAGGGTTAGATCCCAACCGATGGCTCCGGGTTCACCCAGCCTTTAATGGGTACTGGATTTTTTTCTGGGAAAGTAAAGCGTCACGGGCGTAATACCGACCATATCACCCCAAAAATCATGTGCCGAAGGTCTGTAAAATTTGTGGGCACTAACACCATATTCCCTATACACCACTTGGCGTGACGGGGGTACTTTACTTTTTTACTTGTATATATATATATATCGTATCGTATCGTGTCGCGTCGTATCGTATCGTATCGTATCGTATCGTATCGTATCGTATCATATCATATCATATCATATCATATCATATCATATCATATCATATCATATCATATTATATTATATTATTGTATTGTATTGTATTGTATTGTATTGTATTGTATTGTATTGTATTGTATTTCCTGTGTGTTACCTGGGTCTCATTATGAGTAAAGAATAGTGACACTGTGACCTTCCAAGCATGTCGTATGAGGCGACTAAGGAGGTTGATCGATGGCTTGACAAGCTGTCATTGTAAAAAGTATTGTTATGGAAACAGAAGCAGTGATCTCTGCAATATGTGCCACTTTGGCACGCAAGGTTTCTGTTTTTGAGATTGTGGTTCTGCCCTGTGTGCCGTCTTCGGCTCGAAAGGATAATAGAGAGATAGATAGATTGTCTTCCTCTTCCTTTTAGCTCCCAGTGGAGCATAGGTCTTCAACAAACACCTTCTGTTTTTTTGCAATTCTTTTAAGATCATTCCATGTATTCCGCATCATCTTCATCTCTGCTTCGATCTGTCTTCTCCAAGAATTCCTTGGTCTGCCTCTTTGTCTTTTCCCCTGGGGATTCCAAAAAAGGGCCTGTTGTGTAATACTCTCAGTTGGCTTCCGTAGTGTGTGTCCTATCCATCGCCATCATCTTCGCTGTATCTCTTTATCCACTGGTATTTGACCGGTACATTTCCATAATTCCACGTTAGTGACTTTGTCCTGCCATTTCCATCCCTTTATTCTGCGCAAGCATCCATTAATGAAAGTCTGTACCTTCGTGCTTGTCAATGTTGTTATTCTCCATGTTTCACAGCCATACAATAGGACCGACTTCGAGTTGAAAATTTTTATATGATAGATAGATTGTATTGTATGGTATTGTTATGTTATGTTATGTTATGTTATGTTATGTTATGTTATGTTATGTTATGTTATGTTATGTTATGTTATGTTATGTTATGTGATATTATATGCCTCCTTTTTCCTGCGACGCTTCAAGTCAACAACAAATGGACAAAAGAAGAAAAATGAGTCGTGATTGCTTCTTCTGTGTTCTTTTCCAGGATTCAGATCCACATAACAGCGCAGTCAGTACACAGTTCTCGTACATTCTTAGTATGGTGTGTGTGTTGCCCTTGATTGATCTCTGCAAATTGTTTACATTGCCAACCAAATGCTCTAGCGTTACCTGTAATCGTTTAAATTGTTTGTTTGATTCTTCAGGCGGTGACTTGGCACAAGTTCAAAGGGCAGTCTGCATGTTGAGTAATACAACAGCAATAGCCGAGGCTTGGGCACGTTTGGACCACAAGTTCGATTTGATGTACGCCAAGAGAGCGTTTGTACATTGGTACGTCGGTGAAGGTAAGTCGGTGCTTCTTTGATGTACGTCAAGAGAGCGTTTGTACATTGGTACGTCAGTGAAGGTAAGTCGGTGCTTCTTTGATGTACGTCAATAGAGCGTTTGTACATTGGTACGTTAGTGAAGGTAAGTCGGTGCTTCTTTGATGTACGTCAATAGAGCGTTTGTACATTGGTACGTTAGTGAAGGTAAGTCTGTAGTTCTTTGATGTACGTCAAGATAGCGTTTGTACATTGGTACGTCGGTGAAGGTAAATCGGTGTTTCTTTGATGTACGCCAAGAGAGCGTTTGTACATTGGTACGTCAGTGAAGGTAAGTCGGTGCTTCTTTGATGTACGCCAAGAGAGCGTTTGTACATTGGTACGTCAGTGAAGGTAAGTCGGTGCTTCTTTAATGTACGCCAAGAGAGCGTTTGTACATTGGTACGTCAGTGAAGGTAAGTCGGTGCTTCTTTGATGTACGCCAAGAGAGCGTTTGTACATTGGTACGTCAGTGAAGGTAAGTCGGTGCTTCTTTGATGTACGCCAATAGAGCGTTTGTACATTGGTACGTCAGTGAAGGTAAATCGGTGCTTCTTTGATGTACGCCAAGAGAGCGTTTGTACATTGGTACGTCAGTGAAGGTAAGTCGGTGCTTCTTTGATGTACGCCAAGAGAGCGTTTGTACATTGGTACGTCAGTGAAGGTAATTCGGTGCTTCTTTGATGTACTCCAAGAGAGCGTTTCTACATTGGTACGTCAGTGAAGGTAAGTCTGTAGTTCTTTGATGTACGCCAAGAGAGCTTCTTTTTTTACATTGGTACGTCAGTGAAGGTAAGTCTATGGTTCTTTAATGTACTTCAAGAAGTCGTCTGTACAATGGTACGTCAGTGAAGGTAAGTCTATGGTTCTTTAATGTACATCAAGAAGTCGTCTGTACAATGGTACGTCAGTGAAGGTAAGTCTATGGTTCTTTAATGTACTTCAAGAAGTCGTCTGTACAATGGTACGTCAGTGAAGGTAAGTTAATGGTTCTTTAATGTACTTCAAGAAGTCGTCTGTACATTGGTACGTCAGTGAAGGTAAGTCTATGGTTCTTTAATGTACTTCAAGAAGTCGTCTGTACAATGGTACGTCAGTGAAGGTAAGTCTATGGTTCTTTAATGTACTTCAAGAAGTCGTCTGTACATTGGTACGTCAGTGAAGGTAAGTCTATGGTTCTTTAATGTACTTCAAGAAGTCGTCTGTACATTGGTACGTCGGTGAAAGTAAGTTAATGGTTCTTTGATATGTTTCCAGGAAGACGATCTGTCAACATAGCCATGAATTAAATGTTTTTTTTTTCCTTATTTTTCAATGGGACTTCGCATTATAAAGTACAGTGTTTTCTCAGAAATGTATGATAATTGTTTCACAGAATTCGAATGTAGCATTTTTAACTGAATTTAGCCGTGAACAAAATACAAACAACATAGTTTCAAGTAATTACAGGGCTGGAATATATCAACATGGATCTTTCAGAGTTCTGGGGATTATTATGTATCCATATGGGTTTGGAAATCCTTGGGAATTATTATATGCCCATATGAGTTTTAAAATTCTTGGGAATTATTATATGCCCATATGGGTTTGGCAAATTCTTGGGAATTATTATATGCCCATATGGGTTTGGCAAATTCTTGGGAATTATGATATGCCCATATGGGTTTGAAAATCCTTGGGAATTATTATATGCCCATATGGGTTTGGCAAATTCTTGGGGATTATTATGTACCCATATGGGTTTGAAATATCTATAAAGATTATTGTGTATCAATATGGGTTTGAAATATCTATAAAGATTATTGTGTATCAATATGGGTTTGAAATATCTATAAAGATTATTGTGTATCAATATGGGTTTGAAATATCTATAAAGATTATTGTGTATCAATATGGGTTTGAAATATCTATAAAGATTATTGTGTATCAATATGGGTTTGGAAGATCTATGGAGATAAGTATGTGCGCATATGGGTTCGAAAAATCCCTGGTGATTATTATGTGCCAATATGGGTCTGTAAGATTCTGTGGAAAAATATATATCAACATGTTAATATGAGGACAACATACATTAATGTGTTTTCAATATGATTGTTATTGATAGCGTTGAGATTACACCACCATGCATTGATAGGACAACGAGCTTTGTAATCATGTGTCAACATTTATCAACAGGGTTTTATAACTTCATGAAACAACAGGCATACAATATAACATAGAAACAAAAATCAACAAAATAAAAAATACGAACAAGGGGGAAAATAAGCAAAGCATGTTGATAGACGTAAGGCAAATACAAGAAATGGAGAAATTAAAATACCTAGGAAGTGTAGTGCACTAGTGGTACATGACAATGCAAAGATGGGAAAGACGTAACGTGAAACAAAGCTACAAAGATACAATGACAGTTCTATGTGTTGTAGAGTGGTATGATACAAATGCCAGTTTTGTGTGTTGTACAGTGATGCGATAAAAATGACAGATGTGTATGTTGTAGAATTGTGTGATACAAATGACAGTTCTATGTATTTAGAGTGATGTGATACAAATGACAATTCTATGTGTTTAGGGTGATGTGATATAAATGATAATTCTATGTGTTTAAAGTGATGTGATACAAATGACAGTTCTATGTGTTTATAGTGATGTGATACAAATGACAGTTCTATGTGTTTAGAGTGATGCGATACAAATGACAATTCTATGTGTTTATAGTGATGTGATACAAATGACAGTTCTATGTGTTTAGAGTGATGCGATACAAATGACAATTCTATGTGTTTAGAGTGATGTGATATAAATGACAATTCTATGTGTTTGGAGTAATATGATACAAATGACAGTTCTATGTGTTTAGAGGGATGTGATACAAATGATAGTTCTATGTGTTTATAGTGATGTGATACAAATGGCAGTTCTATGTCTTTAGAGTGATGCGATATAAATGACAATTCTATGTGTTTAGAGTGATGTGATACAAATGACAGTTCTATGTCTTTAGAGTGATGCGATATAAATGACAATTCTATGTGTTTAGAGTGATGTGATACAAATGACAATTCTATGTGTTTAGAGTGATGTGATACAAATGACAGTTCTATGTATTTAGAGTTATGCGATACAAATGACAGTTCTATATGTTTAGAGTGATGGGATACAAATGACAATTCTATGTGTTTAGAGTGATGTTATACAAATGACAATTCTATGTGTTTAGAGTGATGCAATACAAATGACAATTCTATGTGTTTAGAGTGATGTTATACAAATGACAATTCTATGTGTTTAGAGTGATGTTATACAAATGACAATTCTATGTGTTTAGAGTGATGCAATACAAATGACAATTCTATGTGTTTAGAGTGATGTTATACAAATGACAATTCTATGTGTTTAGAGTGATGCAATACAAATGACAATTCTATGTATTTAGAGTGATGCGATACAAATGACAATTCTATGTATTTAGAGTGATGCGATACAAATGACAATTCTATGTGTTTAGAGTGATGTGACACTCTCTGGTGTCTGTACTCACAGGGATGGAGGAGGGCGAGTTCACGGAGGCAAGAGAGGATCTTGCAGCATTAGAGAGAGACTACGAGGAAGTAGGACTGGAGTCTACAGACGACGGCCCAGGCGAGAACGACGAGTACTAGTTGCGGATTTGCCACCTCTATCAGGACACCTGTCACCGCTGGTAGCTGGGCTCGTTTCAGTTATGATTAATTTATTTCTTTATTTTCTTTCTGCTTTTGGAAGATTACGTTTCCCTGTCAGAAAAATTATGTTTTCCCTTTCAAGATGACAATTATGTTTTAGTGGAAGATTATGTTTTCCCTTTCAAGATGACAATTATGTTTTAGTGGAAGATTATGTTTTCTTTTCGGGACAATCAATATGCTTTTTAGATGTAGTTATGTCTTTGTTGATGACAATCGGGTGTCACGTGTAGCACATGACGCTCCCTACCGGACGAGGTGGCTGTGAAGTCCCCATTAACGTCGTTAGCTGTAAATATAAGGTTGTGATTTGTCATGATTAGTTCAGGCAATTTAAGAAGGTAGTTTGCCATTCCTTTCCTTCATAGCAGTGACTGTACTAGTCGGAGATCGCTGCCATTGTCTCTATACAATTCAGAAGAACCAATTCTGACCTATAGAAGCGAATCATGGACAGTAGACAAACAAATGAAAAGACGATTAAAGGCCACAGAGATGGGATTTCTCAGAAGAATGTTGAAAGTTCCATGGACTGCTAAAAAGACCAATGAGGAAGTTCTCAAAGAGGCCAACACAAAAAGGGAGCTCTTAAAAAACATCAGAAAGAAGCAATCAACATTTTTCGGGCACATCATGAGAAGAGGAAAGTTGGAATACTTGGTTACAACTGGCAAAATAAAAGGAAAGAGAGATCGCGGACGACAAAGAGAGAAAATACTGGATAGCTTGGTGTCATGGCATGGAAAACAGTCAACAACAGAACTGATACGATGCACTGTAGATAGAATATTGTGGAGGGACATGATCGCCTACGCCAACCGGTATGGCACATGATGATGATGATGATGATGATATGTCTTTCTAGAAAGGGGAAAATTTTTATAGGAAAATAATCTTCTCATATGACATGATTTTCCTTAAAAATATTATGATTTTAGAGGAGAATTATGTTTTATTCTTACAGACAATAGCTACAGGAAGAAAATAATGTTTGTATCACAACTAGATTTTATTGATTCGACGACTGAATTTTCCTCTCAGAAGTATTCTGTTTATCCTAAAGATGATTCTATTTTCCTCTCAGAATTATTTTTGTTTACCGTAAAGATAATTCTATTTTCCTCTCAGAATTATTTTTGTTTACCGTAAAAATAATTCTATTTTCCTCTCAGAATTATTTTTGTTTACCGTAAAGATAATTCTATTTTCCTCTCAGAATTATTTTTGTTTACCGTAAAGATAATTCTATTTTCCTCTCGGAAGTATTTTTGTTTACCGTAAAGATAATTATATTTTCCTCTCGGACGTATTATGTTTACCGTAAAGATGATTTTATTTTTCTCTAAAATAGATACTGAGCCTCTATTTGGTGCTTCCACTATGTTGCAGATGCTTGCAGTGCTTCTGTTATTAGAAGCTTTATGTCATGTCAATGAGTTTACACACTTAATCACAAATATTTTGTGTCGTTATTTCACAATTTCTGTTTTTTAATTTAATTTGACCAATAACAACAATTTTACAATTTCATCATTTTTTGTGTCACATTATGTCATAGGAATTAACAACAAACCGGATAATTGCATAGCTATAACTTCTCACTAACGTATTAGTCAGTGGTAATATGTATGAGAAGTCAGAGTCAATTATACCCCACGTTGAGACCAAATCATGAAACAATTCCAGAGTGAGTGAGTCTTTGATGCTATGATATTAAGGAGGACAGAGATAATAACTGCTACCATAAATTATACACGAACTTCATAATTCAAATCTTTTATTTTGTATTATTATTTGTTTTTGTTGAGTGTTGTGGTGTAGCAGAGATGTTTTAGCTGTAGTAAGATAGGATTTCCCCTTCACATTTATATTTCATAGCTGTTAGAGCTGTTTGGACAACTTTGATCATGGAACCGATTTTTCCCCGGCAAAATTAATAGAAGATAATGCAACCCCCCTCCCCCTCCATCTAAGATCCCCCCCCAAAAAAAAAAAAAAAAAAATAACGACAATAAAAGAAAATAAAAGTACCGCGCAACAATAGGTGGTATCTTTTTTTTTTATTTAATACAATATTTCGTAATTTCTGCTGTCAAAAATATATTAAGTCTATATAAAATTATATAATAACAATTTTAGTAAAATATTCAATAAACATGGCAATACATTTATTACACTCGACACAACATCTCGTAATTACCTCTGCTGAAAGTTTGGTGAAACCAAACATCTCGTAAACACATAGCACAGTATGCTGTTTTGTCTAAAACAAAACATACAAACTTGTAATTATACAAACACTCAGAAAATAATTCCAATCAAATCGCACATCTTTTGTTTTGTTTTTTTTTTCATATTTTTGCCCACAATTTAAAAGTCACTTTTGTAGTGTGAGAATTTGTGCACGTTTTGATACAAGCTTTTTGCCTGCGAGCTGGTTTTTTTTTTTATTCCAAGACTTATGTTTGTTTTGATTCTTTCTGACGTTTTGCTGCCATATTCTTTAGAGTCGATACTTTTTTTAAATCGAATTATTGTAGTTTTTAATAAAGAAACATAAAATTATGACCTGTTTTGTTGTGTTAATGCTTTTTTATGTGTGTTTTATTGTTGTCTTTTTAATGTGCATTTTATTGGGGTTTTTTTTTTTTTTCCACCGATTTAGTTTGCATGTTGTGGGGGCCTCGGTAGCCTAGTTGGGAAATCCATCTGACTTGGCCACCGATGTTCGAACAACCCGTGTTCGATTCCCGCTGTAAGCAGTGTGTGTTGACTTGTGGTTGGAAATAAAACTAAGCCGCTGGCAGGAATGGGTACCAGGGTATTACTCTGGGAAGGTGAGGAATGCCGCCTCGCATCGTGAGTTTCAATGCTTGAAGCGACACTATCCAGAAGTCTTTGAACACTTTTGGATAGGCGGCCGAACACATATGGGTGAAAACTCGCGTGCTAAAACGCCGATTCAAGTCTCGTACTAACTTTACTTTACTTTACTTTACTTTACTTTACTTTACTTTACTTTACTTTACTTTACTTTACTTTATGTTGTGGTTTTCTCTTAACAAATTAAAAAGTTATGGTAAAGTTACGCTGAATTAAAGTGAAAAGCACGTAGTTACAGTTTTACGGCAAAGTTACAAGTTACACTGTGTTAAGGCAAAGTGTGTGTGAAAAATTTGCAGTTTTACGGTAAATTACACGAAATTAAAGCAAAAATGAAACTAGTAAACTGTTTAGCCAGCAAGGGGTACAGGTCAAGAAGGTACAGTAAAATTGCATTAGATGAAGTGCGAGGGTAATTAAAATAAACAAAGGGTCTTCTTAAAGACACGTTGAAGTGCTTGAAAGTCACAGATGTTTGTAGAAGCAATAAAATAATCGTGAACTGCGACAATTTTGAGTTGTGTTGTTAATACCATCAGTCAACAAGCCAATCACCAACAAACCAGCCAGCTTGACAGCCAACCAACCAGTCAACTAACCAATCAACCAACCAATCAACCAACCAGCCAGCTAGACAGTCAAGCAGCCAGTCAACTAGCCAGTCAACTAACCAATCTACCAACCATTCAATCAACTAGCCAGCTAAACAGTCAACTAACCAATCAACCAACCAATCAATCAAGCAGTCAGCTAGACAGCCAACCAGCTAGACAGCCAGTCAACCTACCAGCCAACAAATCAATCAAACAGCCAGCTAGACAGCCAACCAGAAAGTCAACCAACCAGCCTGCTAGACAATCCACCAGCCAATCAACCAGCCAACCAACCAATCAATCAACCCGCCAGCTAGACACCCAACCAGCCAGTCAACCACCAGCCTGCTAAACAATCAACCAGCCAACCAACCAATCAATCAACCCACCAGCTAGACAATCCACCAGCCAATCAACCAGCCAACCAACCAATCAATCAACCCACCAGCTAGACACCCAACCAACCAGCCAGTCAACCAACCAGCCTGCTAAACAATCAACCAGCCAACCAACCAATCAATCAACCCGCCAGCTAGACACCTAACCAGCCAGTCAACCAGCCAGCCAACAAATTAACCAACCAGCCAGCCAAGCTGCCAACAACCAAACCGACTAGAGATTCACTATAAAACGTAAACACGAAACATTACCGTAAATCATAAATCAGCTCAACTAAAAGACAATAACCTGTATCGTATCGTTTGTATGTGGCACTCCCACTGTCAATATAAGTTTTGCCCAGGGGTAATCAACGTATCTAATTCCTAGCATGTATGTTAGTAGAAGCCGTCTCTTGTTCCGCCTTTCATGTCTCAACACATCTGACACCAGATTCGATGCATAACGCAGTAGATATTGTAATAACATAGTAGTATCATTTTGTCAACAAATTTGGCAAGGTTCAGAAACAAGGCAGGGGGTGTTGTTTATGATTTGATTGTTGAACTGGCGAAGCGCAGGTTGGTCGTAAGGTTATAGGGCCAAGGTGGGAGGTTAATGTCTTTTTCTTCATTCATCATCATCATCATCATCGAGTGCCATCTCCGCATCGAAGATCCAATATTTAGCGATCTTGGATAACCACGAATAAAAAAAAATTAAAAAAAACAGGAGGTCGTGTGTGAACTCTGTGCACGTTAAAGATCCTTGGCAACTAATAATCGAAATGCCAAAATGACAACTAATCGAGGCAGAACTGTTAAAGATCCTTGGCAACTAATAATCGAAATGCCAAAATGACAATTAATCAAGGCAGAACTGTTAAAGATCCTTGGCAACTAATAATCGAAATGCCAAAATGACAACTAATCGAGGCAGAACTGTTAAAGATCCTTGGCAACTAATAATCGAAATGCCAAAATGACAACTAATCGAGGCAGAACTGTTAAAGATCCTTGGCAACTAATAATCGAAATGCCAAAATGACAACTAATCGAGGCAGAACTGTTAAAGATCCTTGGCAACTAATAATCGAAATGCCAAAATGACAACTAATCGAGGCAGAACTGTTAAAGATCCTTGGCAACTAATAATCGAAATGCCAAAATGACAACTAATCGAGGCAGAACTGTTAAAGATCCTTGGCAACTAATAATCGAAATGCCAAAATGACAACTAATCGAGGCAGAATTTGTTAAAGATCCTTGGCAACTAATAATCGAAATGCCAAAATGACAACTAATCGAGGCAGAACTGTTAAAGATCCTTGGCAACTAATAATCGAAATGCCAAAATGACAACTAATCGAGGCAGAACTGTTAAAGATCCTTGGCAACTAATAATCGAAATGCCAAAATGACAACTAATCGAGGCAGAACTGTTAAAGATCCTTGGCAACTAATAATCGAAATGCCAAAATGACAACTAATCGAGGCAGAACTGTTAAAGATCCTTGGCAACTAATAATCGAAATGCCAAAATGACAACTAATCAAGGCAGAACTGTTAAAGAATTAAAAATGTACACAAGAGGTAGACGGATGTTTCGGGCCGAGATGTGCAGATATTGAAACCCACCGTAAACAAGCGATACAACGCAACAACGCCCATGTTATCAGTGAACACTGAGGAAGAAAAAGAAGAAATTGTGTAGGGTGTGACACCGCTCACTTTCGAGTAAAGAGATTAATTATTTTCTTGTTTGGCAAATTCTTTGCAAGAAATGCTCTTGCAATAATATTGGATATCTACAGCTCTCTTTTTCTGATTAAATCTCTGATTGATTTCTTTGTTTTTAACGCTACTGTTAAATAAAGAAAGCCACTTATTCACGTGTTGCATTTCTCTTTGAGGCCACACAATGATACTGACAGACTTTCAGTAGCTAATCATATGCTTCTTTGTAATGGTTGCCTACGTTCTGGTATTTCCTTGTTGTGCGTTGTGTAAATAATGGCTTGTAATTAGGAGATTTCTTTTTGTTCAAGGATACACAAATAAAGAGGAGCACTCGTTGCACTGGGAAACATGGAAATCTAAATAAATTAAGTTAAATACAAAAATAAAAAAATATTCAACTCCAATGTAAAGTCAGAACTATTATATGGCTGAGGGGAGCCGCGATAGCTCAGTGGTTAGGGAACTGGATTACAAAGGACAAGAGGTAAGGTTCTATCCCAACCGATGGCTTTTGGGTTCACCCAGCCTTTAATGGGTACCGGATATTTTTCTGGGAAAGTAAAACGGCACAGGCGTAATACAGACTACATTATCCCAAAAATCATGTGCCGAAGGTCTGTAAAATATATGGTCACTAACACCATATTCCCTATACGCCACTTGGCGTGACGGGGCACTTTACTTTACTTTTTTATTATATGGCTGTGAAACATGGAGAACAACAGAAAAGACAATCGTGAAATTAATTAATGGACGCTTGCGCAAAATAAAAGGACGGAAATAGCAGGAATCACTAACATAGAATTATGGAAAAGTACAATGGTAAAGTACCAGTGGATAAAGAGATATAGCGAAGACGATGGTGCTGGATAGGACACACACTACGGGAGCCAACTGAGAGTTTTATACGACAGGCCTTTTTTTGGAATTCTCAAGGAAAAATACAAACAGATAGACCAAAATATTCTTGGAGAAAACAGATGGAAACATAGATAAAGATAATGGGGAAGACATGCAATGATCTTACACGAAATGTAAGAAACAGAACGGCTTGGAAAGTGTTTGTTGAAGATCTATGCTCCACAGGGAGTTGAAAGCGTTTGTCGAAGACCTATGCTCCACATGGAGTTTAAAGTGTTTGTTGAAGACCTATGTTCCACAATGAGGTGAAAGTACTTGTTGTTGAAGACCTATGATCCACAGGGAGCTGAAAGGTAGAAGAAGAAAAATTAAGCTTTTACTGTCTAATCAAAATATTTTTTAACGACGTTATTTAATATTGTCTAACAATGAAGCGAGGGAGCCGCGATAGCTCAGTGGTTAGTGAACGGGACTACAAAGGACAAGAGGCCGGGTTCGATCCTGACCGACGGCTTCCAGGTTCACCCAGCCTTAAGTGGGTACCGGATTTTTTCTGGCAAAGCAAAGCGGTACGGGCGTAATACCGACCACATTACCCCAAAAATCATGCGTCGCAGGTCTGTAAAATTTATGGTCTGTCTTTTTCTTTTCTTTTTTTTTATGTTTTTTTTTAATCTTTCTTCTGTTGTCGTTGGCGTCGAGGGGAGAAACAATCTGCGATTCCTTGTTCTTCTGTTGGCCTCTTCTGATGTTATTCCTCCTAGTGACTCTAGTATTCCCTTTATCCATCTCTTTCTCGGTCTTCCTCTTAATCTGACGTTTTCGTAGCGTTTATTTAAGGCTCTTTGAGTCATTGTTAGTTCTTTTTGTCTTGTTATGTGGCCGAACCAATTTATCTGTTGTTTCTTTATGTATTCGATGGCTGGTTCAATTTCGAGTTTCTTCCTCAGGTCAGTGTTTCTTACTCTGTCCCATAAGCTGTTTCCTGTCATTCTTCTGACACATTTCATTTCGGTGGTCGTTATCTTCCTTATTGTTCTAGAGTCCAGCGTCCAACTCTGGCACTGATAACTCAGAGTTGGTAGAAAAATTGATTTGTATATTGTCCTTTTTGCTTCCGTAGTTATTACTTTGTTTTTCAATAGTGTTGATACTTGGCCTATAACTTGGCATGCTTTGTTACACCTTATATCTATCTCGGTCTCTTGGTTATTATCTTGTGTTAACGTGCTATCCAGATATTTAAAATTGTCTACTTGCTTCAAAGTCGCATTATCTATTATGATGTTTAGTTTTTCTTTCATTCTCGCTATTGCCATTACTTCGGTTTTGCTTATGTTGATCTTCATGTTGTGTTGTTTAGCCTGTTGACATGTTCTTGTACAATTTATGGTCACTAACACCATATTCCCTATACGCCACTTGGCGTGACGGGGCTCTTTACTTTTTTTTTTTTTTTACTAACAATAAAGCGAAACGGAATCATTTTCACATGAAATTCTGCATGAGGTACTCTCGAATAGAGCAGGAACAATGGACAAGCAGTTAGGAGGTTACATTCTAATAGACAAAACATAAATAAATGGAGAACAAACCATAATATTCAGACTCCATGATAGTGATGGTTAAATGCCTACTTCCATAGACATAGACCCGCAATGTGCTTGAAGGTATACTCCAACCTGTAACAGGTACGTTCCAACCTGTCACAGGTACACTCCAACCTGTCACATGTCCCTTCCAACCTGTCACAGGTACACTCCAACCTGTAAAAGGTACGTTCCAACCTGTCACAGGTACACTCCAACCTGTCACAAGTACGTTCCAACCTGTCACAGGTACGCTCCAACCTGTCACATGTCCGTTCCAACCTGTCACAGGTACACTCCAACCTGTCACATGTCCCTTCCAACCTGTTACAGGTACACTTCAACCTTTCACATATACGCTCCAACCCGCCACATGTACGCTCCAACATGTCACATGTACGTTCCAACCTGTCACAGATACGCTCCAACCTGTCACAGGTACACTCCAACCTTCACATGTACTCTCTAACATTCACATGTACGCTCTAACATTCACAAGTATGCTCCAACCTGTCACATGTACTCTCCAACCTTCACATGTACGCTCTAACATTCACATGTACGCTCTAACATTCACAAGTACGCTCCAACCTGTCACATGTACACTCCAACCTGTCATGTGTACGTTCCAACCTGTCGCGGGTATACTCCAACCTTCACATGTGCGCTCAAACCTTTACATGTACGCTCCAACTGGTCACATGTACGCTCCAACCTGTCACGTGTACGTTCCAACCTGTCACATGTACGCTCCAACCTGTCGCGGGTATACTCCAACCTTCGCATGTACGCTCAAACCTTTACATGTACGCTCCAACCTTTCACATGTACACTCCAACCTTCACATATACGCTCCAACTGGTCACATGTACGCTCCAACCTGCCACATGTACGTTCCAACCTGCCACAGGTACACTCCAACCTGTCACACGTACGTTCCAACATGTCACATGTACACTCCAACCTTCATATGTACGTTTCAACCTGTCAAATGTACGCTACAACCTGTCACATGTACGTTCCAACCTGTCACAGGTGCACTCCAACCTGTCACATGTACGTTCTAACCTGTCACAGGTTCACTCCAACCTGTCACAAGTACGTTCTAACCTGTCACAGGTACGCTCCAACCTTCACATGTACGCTCCAACCTGACATAGGTACGCTCCAAACTGTCACATATATAGTCCAACCTGTCATAAGTACACTCCAACCAGTCACATGTTACGCTCTAACCTGTCACAGGTACGCTCCAACCTTCACATGTACGTTCCAACCTGTCACATGTACGCTCCAACCTGTCACATGTGCGTTCCAACCAGTCACAGGTACGTTCCAACCTGTCACATATCCGCTCCAGCCTGTCACATGCACGCTCCAACCTGTCACAGGTACGCTCCAACCAGTCACAGGCATACATACAGATGTCAATATGATATTCTGATCTCTCTTGTTAGAGAGATATTTGTGCTTCTCCATATATGGTAGACAATAGGACAACAGACAACAAAATCATTGGAGTCTGTAGAAATGTGGTTTTACAGAAGAATGTTGAGAATACCATGGACAGCTAAGAAGAGTAATGAAGATGTTCTGAGAGAGGTAGGTCAAAGCAAAAAGAGAGCTGGTTTCCAATATTAGGAAGAAACAATCATCATTTTTTGGCCATGTAATGAGAAGAGAACAGCTGGAATATATTGTAACAATTGGAATAATTGAGGGACGAAGAGATAGAGTTAAGCAAAGAGAGAAAATACCAGACAGCTTAAGAAAATGGCTTGGCAGAAGGTCAACAACAGAAATTATAAAGAACTGTCGATGTCGAGATCGAAAGTTGTGGAGAGACATGATCACCTACGCTAGTAGGCCCAATACTTGATGATGATGATGATGATGATGATATATGGTTGAGTATATTGCTCCCAGGAACAATTAGTGACAGACAAGCTGCATGGAACTTGTAAAGACCTCCTGACAGCTAGATTTATGAGGGCGACTCACCTTTCTATGTGATACGATACACAACTGAAACCTAACCACAGAAGAAGATATCAATAATAGAATATCACATGCAGCAACAATTGTAGTATCATGTTTTAAAAGAATATGACAAAACAAATCAATACATTTTTAATTTCAAGATCAGGTTATCATGGGAACAGGAGGTGTAAGCGCTGAGAAGAGACGAGACAACAAACACATATAATCATAGGGTTATTGAGTTATTTGTGGGTCATCATCATTGCACTCCGAACATGTCCATAGGTGCTCAGATCTCCTCCTCAACATTTCCTGAAGTGTCCAGCGATTGATGACTCCAGTTCTGTGTTGGTTAAGTCTTCTTATACGCCCACTGAGTTTCTCATTTCTGGCTGATTTCATAGGCATATGTTGATATATGCTCTTCTTCTTCATTACTTTCTCATTTGCCCTTCAGCGTCGAGAGGAAATTCAGATTCATTTCTTCTGTTTTGTCCCCACTGCTGTTATGTTTCTTGGTGTATCAGATATTCCGCCCATTATGCTTTTACGTCAATGGTTCTCAAAATGTGCGCCATGGCTCCCACAGCGACCTCCAAAATTTGGCATCCACGTAACCTCTGACCTCTTTTATAATAACCACGTAATCTCTGACCTCTTTTATAATAACCACGTAAACGTTGACCTCTTTTATAATAACCACGTAACCTCTGACCTCTTTTATAATAACCACTTAACCTCTGACCTCTTTTATAATAACCAAGTAACATCTGACCTCTTTTATAATAACCAAGTAAACTTTGACCTCTTTTATAATAACCACGTAACCTCTGACCTCTTTTATAATAACCACGTAACCGCTGACCTCTTTTATAATAACCAAGTAATATCTGACCTCTTTTATAATAACCACGTAAACTTTGACCTCATTTATAATAACCACGTAACCTCTGACCTCTTTTATAATAACCACGTAACCTCTGACCTCTTTTATAATAACCACGTAGCCTCTGACCTCTTTTATAATGACCACGTAACCTCTGACCTCTTTTATAATAACCAAGTAACATTTGGCCTTTAATGACATCCAAGTAACGTGCAGATCATTCTATCACAGACAAGTAGCCCCTCTACCTGAATTTACTAATA